>VZRS01004252.1:0-43782 GCA_013398055.1 Ifrita kowaldi
GGGCGGCGGCGGCGGCGGCCCCGCTGCGCTGCAACGTGAGCCTGGACAGCCCGGCCGAGCAGCGCTGGCTGCCCGTGCTGCGGCACTTCGATCCCGCCTTCCTGCGCGCCGCCGTCCAGCGGATCATCGAGTGCGTGCGGCCGGGCAGCCCGGCGCGGGGGGAGCCGCGGGGATGGGGACNNTGGGGACAAGCGGGGCAGCGCAGGGGTGCCAGGTGGGAGCCGCAAAGCCGCCGGCCCGCTCTCCGCTAACGCCCCGGCTGTGTCTTGCAGCGAGAGCGTACCGAAATGGGTACACGAAGTCATCCAGCCCATAGCAGCCGAACTGGAGCTGTTCATGCCGCAGCCCTTCGCGGGGGAGATTGCGGGGATGTGTAAAGCGCTCGGAGTAAGTCTCGGAGATGGAATCCTGCTCAACTTCGCCTACGAATCCACTGCGTAAGTGTCGGGTACTTACACGGTCTCCTACAGGTGGGTGTAGAGCTTTAGTTCAGCGTGGGGGAAGGCACGCGGCAGGTGACTTGTACAGTCCGTTCTGGGACCACTTCATCTCTTCAGCCGGAAGGTTTCATTCGCTTTTGGCAGTTGGGAGGCTGAATGGAACGAGACACAAATATGTTTTCTATTGTGGAGTTTAAGTATTATCTATCTGTTATGGCTTTGTGTATGTACATATATCTATATAAATGTATTAAAAACCAAAAATCATTTTTGCTGGTAAGGTATGTCCATTCAAAAGTAGTTGAGATCATAATTTATCTTTGAAGATGATGTAATGTTCTCTGTCACTTAAAAATTGCCAAAAACGAGGCTAGAAGAATTAGTTGCTCTCTTATTTGTCTGCGATAGCTAACTGCTAAACAATTTTCTGAACAAAGGTTCATAACGGCTGCATAATATCACTTCCTGATTTGAACTCTGGAAAACGAATGTAGTATACTTATGGCAGCAAACAAAATCTCAGTGAGAAAAGATGCTCCGTTTCATTGTCTCTTTTTGCCCTAGAAATGTGGCACAGGAGAATAATCAACACTTGGTGTTGCCTCTGGGAATCGTAAAATATTTCTCCGGATACGTTTTAGCAAATATGAAGGCATGTGGCCCCTTGTTTGCATTTGGGTTCCTTTTTTTCTTAATGTGGGGTACTCAGTCCCTAGTTTTAGGATAGTTTTTTAAATAAGGACTAATATTGGCTATGATACGTTTAAGTGCTGTCTGGTTTAGGATTTTCACAGAGGACACTTACCAGACTTAGCCCTAGTAAGGTCCCTGAAGTTGAGTTTCTTGGCTGGAATACTAGAAACCCCCATCAACTGGGAATAGCCTACTTGTGTTTAGAATTTTTTACCTCTATATTTTTGAGAGGCAGGGTTATGCATCACTAAAATGACCTATTCTTAACTACAGAGAAAATAAGTTAATTTCCTGCTAATGCAATATACTCCACCAAAAAGCCTGTTTTAATGAAACTGAACTTGTTACCTGAGGAGTTTTAGCACGCTTTCTGTTCTAGAGAATAGTCTGTTATTGTAATGCCTCATACTTGAACGACCAATGCTTTTCAGTTTCATTGATGGGACTTAACTTGAATTTATCTACTTGGGATTAAAATTATAAAGATTCCAAATGGAAATTAAATCATCAAAATTAAATGCAGAAAGGGCGACACTTTCTGGATGCTTTCAGATGTCATCTTTTTGTTACGACTTAGAAAAGTGAAATGAAACAATGACACTTTTCCTGAGTGGAAGTGCTGCTTTCTGCCTGTCCTGTAATTTCTGACCTGCTGTGGACTGTAGTGTGGTATTGGGCTCCTCTTTGTATGGTCCCATTAATAAAACACTTAGCAGAGCATCAGCTCAATTACTCCAGAAATGCTGAGCTCCTTCAGCTAGAACATTGCAAGCAGTGTCATAGCTGTGCCTTCAGTCATTCCTTGCCCTGTTCTGTTTGCAGGTTCTGTACAAGCATTGTTGCTCAGGATGACAAAGGAAACATTTACCACGGTCGGAATCTGGATTATGCTTTTGTCGATATATTGAGCAAGATCACACTGGATGTGCGGTTTATAAAGGGTGGGCAGGTATGATCCAGGGTCGGTGTGGCTGGGTGATGTTCCTTGAAGAATGGGACAGCCATTTAGCTGCTTAGATGGGGGATTTAATGTAGGAATGAGTTTCCCATCCCAAATATCCTGGGTTGTTAGAGCAACGCAGTTATGCTCCTGGAGTCTGAGATGAATGCTGATTTTTTTTGCTTTCTGGACATTCAGTTTATGGTGATGGACTGGAAAAAGTAGAACAACTTAACCTAGTATTGGAGACCATTATTTCTAAGAGATGTTGAAAAAAGGAAATGTACTAATTCTAAGGCTTTTTTTTTTAAGACCTTGTGAATCTTTGTGACCAATAAGTGTGTTTCTAGATGCAGGTTTCCAAAACTTAAGTAGTTGGTAGTGCAGTTTGGTTGGTCTGATTTTTTTTTTTTTTTTTTTTTAATGTTCATTAGTCCATTTTGTAAATGCAAAAGCTGCTGTTTGTTGCTTGGCAGTTTAACTTGAGCAAAAGTCTTGTAGCAGTCAGTGATCACAAACAAATGAAATGCAGTGAATTTGATGCCTCAGAGTCCTTTATAATTTACTTGCTGTGTTTTACTGTAACTGAAGGCACAGTATTTTACAGTAATGTAGGTATGAAAGCTATAGAAAGGAGTATGGGCTGCAGGTTCCGACAGTATTGTGTTCTGGAATGCTGAACTGCTCTCCTTCCTGGTTTCAGGTAGCATACCAAGGCACCACATTTCTTGGTTATGTAGGCTTATGGACTGGGCAAAGTCCGCACAAGTTCACGATCTCCGGAGATGAACGAGGTAAAGGAAATGTCTTCCATAGTAGATGTTGGTTTTGTTGATTGTTGCCTGCCCTGGTCTTTTTCTCTTAGAGGGGGCAATGAGGTTAAAGTTGCCAGGAAGGATCTGAAGTGGAATGCCTTGCCTTGCCCTCAGGGAGTGAAAAACCCACATGCCTGGGTTTGGCTGCTGTGTGGGAGAGAGTACTTGTCAGCAGTGTCACCTGAGCTGAAAGAGTCAAATGATGAGGAAAGCCTTGGGAAAGCTGTAAAAGATGTGGTCTGGTCAAGAGACACCATTGGAGGTGGCAGAGTAGGGCCTGAGATAACAAGATGCAGTTTGG
Source organism: Ifrita kowaldi (assembly GCA_013398055.1). Classification (NCBI taxonomy): domain Eukaryota; kingdom Metazoa; phylum Chordata; class Aves; order Passeriformes; family Cinclosomatidae; genus Ifrita; species Ifrita kowaldi. Next base: position 3,190 of record VZRS01004252.1, read on the forward strand.
ACAGCAAAGGAAAGACTCCTTTCCTGGTTCTGCTGTATTCCTTTGTTGTCTGGGCTCATAAGACAGTTGGAAGGAGAGGAGGGGAACTGAAGCATAAGAGACAGATCTAGGAGAAAGGCAGAAGGGCTGGAGGGAATGCCTGGAGACACTGCAAAAGCATTTGAGCGAGATCAATAGTAGAGCGGAGTTGAGAGATGTCACTACTGAGAACTAAAACTTGTAGCAGTGGGGAAGGCAGGGAAGGGTCACTGCCTTTTTCATCAGGGCTTCAGTTTCACAAATAACGACTGTTAGGTCCAGCTCAAAGCTTGGGAAGTTGTCTGCTCTGTTTCTTTCCCCTTTCATTCCTTTTAATAAACTTTGTTGTTCTTTATTAGGTGATTGTTAGAACTGGCAATATGTATTCTCAGAACCAGCATCTAAAACATTTATTTTTCCTTTGTGGTGGTGAGAAACTCTTTTCTTTTTAAGCTTGAGCAATCTGTTCTTCAACTCTTTAGCTATGCAGACAATATTCACTGAACGTGTTCTACCCGTACATTATTTGTGAGTAGGGGTTCTGCTATGGAGCACTTGCACCTCTTGCTTCCTGTGTGCTTTGTTAATGCTGCCTTGTTGGATTCACTGAATTCTTTCCACAGTTTACATGCACTCTGCTTCTCATTCCAGGGTAGTTGGTTAATCTTTTCAAAACTGGAGTGTCCAGGGCTGATACTTACGGGGGCAAACTGCTTTTAGTTCAGCTTAAAGACAAGTGTTAAGTGCTTGTGTCTGTGCAAAGGCCTGATTGAGGAAATCTTGTGTACCGAAGTCCCATGTCTCTGCACGTTCTATGTTCACGCCACACATGCTGCAGTCCTGTCCATGGGCTGCTGCTGACTGCTTGCTGATTTATCTGAAGTGAAAGCTGTTTTCAGTTCTTTCCAATTGAACTACAAATTGAGGAAAAGGAGCATGTGCACTATGGCTGGGAAGCAGGATGACTAAATCAGGGTAAAGGTCTTTCAAGTGACAAGCAGATTGGTATTTTTTATTTTGTGGTTTGCAAAGTGTGGGTGTATAAAGAGTAACAAACTTGGCCTTCTGGTTTTTGCACTTCTCTTACTTTTCTCAGTAATTCAAACACTGTCACTACCTTTTTTTTAGCTGTTTTATTATTTCTGTGGAGTTAACTCCTGTTTTAATATTTCAGTAAGATGAGTAATGAGGTGATGATTATCACTCCTGTCATGACAGGTCTGAGATGCTTTCTGGAAAGGGGTGTTAATCCAGCTGCTGTGGCTGTCAGTTGGAATTATGTTGTCTAGTTATATTTCACCTGAATGTTGTGCTCCTTGTTGGTATTTCTCTCATAAAATGTTGATACTTTGTGCTGATAGGCACCTACCCTGTCTCACTGTATAAAAACTACATGTATAGTAATTTACTTTTTTCTCCCCAGATGGTGGTAGATGGTGGGAAAATGCTATAGCTGCTTTTCTCAATAGGAATTACCCTGTCAGCTGGCTTGTCAGAGATGTAAGTGCACTGAGTTGTTCTTACATTTCACAAATGTGGCATTTGTCCTTAAACATCTAGTAAATTAGAATCAGTTGCACAGAAACCTTACCAACTTAATAAGTAAATGGATTTTTCAGGAGAAAGTAAATGTTGACCCTGTGCTGTCAGTAATGAGGCAGTTCTGGTCCTTCTGGAGGGCAACCTCCAATGCCAAAGGTCCTGGAGAAGCTGTGCCAAGACTTCCTTCTAGGAGGTGATTTAGCTAGCTGTGACTTGTGTTGTAACCAGTTAAGACAGCTGTACTCCTAGATGGTGAATACCTGTGCCAGGGGTTATTTTATTCTGTTCGATATATTGCAATATTAATTTTTTCAAGCAGCACTTCAGAATCAATTACCATTTTCAGAAAAGCTGGACCTTTGTTGTTTTGAAGGTGTCCCGGTGCTTGTTTTTGGGATTAACCTCACTGTCATCTCCGTTTTGCGTTAGACCCTGAGCGAAGCAGAGGACTTCCAGTCCGCTGTTCTCAGACTGGCTGGCATTCCCATCATTGCTGAAGTTTACTATATTGTGGGAGGCGTCTCACCCAAAGAAGGCATGGTCATAACGAGGAACAGAAGAGGGCCAGCAGATCTCTGGCCTCTTGATCCCTTAAGTGGAGCGTAAGTAGGAAAAACCTACTTCATTTTTGCTTCTCCCATTCCCTTCTGAGCGATTGGCTTAGTGGCACAACTTCCTTGAGAGATCTGGGGCACCTCTTGGTCATGGTTTACAGCAGGAGATCAAAGGTCACCCCCCCCATTCCTGTGTTCCACAGTTGATGGTAAAGGCTGTTATGTCTACCAACACGGGTCCCTTGGGCCTGCAGCAGGTGGAGGGAGTTGACTTTTGAGGGAGTTTTTTCCTTTTGGCAATACAGGGATGCCGATTGTTGGACTTGATGAATTACCTACTGATTCACCTTTTGTTTGCTTTTATGCTTGTTACAGGTGGTTTCGTGTGGAGACAAACTATGATCATTGGACTACCCCTCCTCCTTCTGATGATCGCAGGTAAATTGACTGGAAGGTCTGTGGGGAGAAAACATTTATTTTCAAAGAGGTTAGAGATATGAGCAGGTGTTTTCTCGTTGAGAAGGCAGCTCATTCAGTTCTTGTAATGCCACTCTGAAGGAAGCACATAAGGTGTACAGCAATATTCGCAGATGCCAGAGGAAAGGGTGTGAGGCAGTGTTCAACACAAATAATGAGAAATTGCAAGGATAAGGCATAGCCAAAGAGTTGCTCAGAAAGCAAAATTTAGTAGAAGGTAAATGATTCAGGTTGACAGTGCCAAAATATTGGATACCACTAGAAAGGTGCTCAAACGTGATTTTTAGGCTGCATAGTGCGCACAAAGAGACTGGCAAGTTCCTTCTTGGTATGTACTCAGTGGAGTAGTAACGGGAACCTCAACAGTGTGAGATCAGATCCAGTCACACAACTTGGGGTTCTTTTAGACCAAAGCCAGCATTTCAACACCAAGGCCTTTAGTAAGAAGTTTGTGTTGGTGCTTTGTAGCCTTTGGAACAGACAAGTGTGTTTAATTGATAATATATTGCTTTCCCACAGAACTGCAGCCATCAGAGCTCTCAATGCTACTGGACAGCAAAACATCAATTTTGATACGCTCTTTAAGGTATTTCTCAAATTCTGCATTGTGATTCGCTCTTCAAGTTCTTTGACAAAGCAGAAGTGCTCTTTTATCAGGGATTGAAAAGCCGTGCTTTTTTTGTGGGGAACAAGGCTTATTGCACAGCTATCTCTAGGGGGGTTGAAGACTGCAAAGTTGTTTAAAATGCTTCTAGACTCCTATATAGGCATTTTGTAAGAGTCCACCAATGCAGGTGGAAAGTGCAGGAGGTGAATCCCATCATCTTTGTGCAGTTTTTTATTTCAAGCACAGGCACATAGTGTGAGACATGGTGAGCTTTGGGAATTGGAATGTCTTTCACAGGGCTTTTTGGAAAGTACTTCTGTAAAATGGTCTGCTGTTAAAAAAAGCAGGAAGTCCTCGACTTTTTATTAGTCCTTTCATAACTTCATCCTACTGCTCTTTCTAAATAGCCACTTATCTCCCTCTTTATCTACCCAAATGACAACTCTTCAAACTTTCTGTACAGGTGTTGTCAGTGAAGCCAGTCTTAAACAAGTAAGTATTACATTGAGAGATGTTGATCTGTGCCTCCTGCTGTGCCTCAAGCCACTTGAAAGTAAACCACAAACTTCCTGAGGATTTTCCTTATGTGTCTGAGTCTTGTGGTTTCCCAGCTAAGATTTTGGGTTGTGCTCATGACTGTCTATTTTCACTTCCACCACACCCTTCCTCTTGGGTCTACCACTTCAGTCAGGGAACTGCAGTCTGGTAATGTGAAATTGCTTCGGAGTAGTGAAACAAATGACTCCTTTGGAGGAGCAGCTGGATGTCACACTGAGTCCTTTGCCCACTTCTGGAGCTTTTGGGTTGGTGTTAACACTGACAGTAGCTTTATCTGCATGTTCTGATATAGCTCTGATTCATGTGTAATAAAGTAAGTGGGATAAAGCTTTTATGTACCATTTACTGGGTTTCCAAGAGATTTCTTTTTAGTATGCAGTTCTTCTGTACTGTTCCAGAAATTGCACTTTTGCAGGTTATTGTGTTTTGGTTTACTTTTACATGGAGCTTGGTATATCCTCTGCATCAGTCATTGTCATTGGAGCTTGGCAATGGCTTCCTCAATGCCAGGACCTCTCCTCTGCCTTGTCAGTGTGAGGAAATGGCGAAAGGAAGAGGTCCATCTCAGCTGTGACATAGATACAGTACCAATTGTTTAATATGGTGATGAAAAGGATGTGGAAATACAGTTCCTCTATTGTGCTGAGTGGGGGAAAGAACACTAAAAATTAGTGCCAACTGTCTTTAATTTGATCTCTTTTCCTAATCCTTCTGTACCTAAGCAGAACATTTGTTTCTGCAAAAATTTGTCCTGCTGCTTTGTTAGCTAGATAAATTCCCCTTCCTGCCTTTGGAGTGTCACTCACTCGGTTGCTCTTTCCCTGCCAGTAACACAGTGTACACCACAGTCATGAGTGCTGCATTTCCAGATCGGTACCAGACGTGGATGAGAACTGAGGAGTGAAGAGGTGTAAGTGGTGGACGTGTAAGTGGCAACTGTACTAACATAACCATTTCAGCTGCAGAGTCACTGAGGGACAAAGCATTGCAGTGGCACTCCAGTGACCCAGTCTGAATTCCTGATTCTGCTTGTTTATTGCCCTTGGATAAATACCTTCCCTTGTTGTTATAGAGGGAGTCAAATATTGACTCTCCTAGTGAAACTCTTGGAGATGATCTTAGGAAGAGTTTTGATCAGAGAGGAAGGGGTGGATGTTGCAACCTAAAGGTGGAGGTTCCCTCTGGAAATGTTTTGGGTATTTTTACCACTCCCCTCTACTGCACTTGCTTGCCTCCAGGTAGATGATAACAGGAAGCGCTGCCAGAGGGAACTGAATCCCAGCAGGAGGGGATGATGCACTTAGCACCAAGAAAAATCAAGCTTTGTTTGTCATGGCTGCTCACCAGTGACTGAATGTGAGCAGCATCCTTCGGGGGCTTTGTCCTGTGAATGTGCAAAATAAGTTCAAGTTCTTGAGCTCACAAGGTGCCTCATAGGTCAGCTTCAGAGAGATATTATGATAATTTCTATGCCAAGAAACTGGTTACATGGCCTTGACAAGAGCACAAGAAGCTGTATTCCAGTTTAGAGAGCTTTTTAAAAAATATTATTGCTATTATATTTGTAGCAGTTCTGTTGGATCTGATTTCAACAAGAGTAATTCTTTCTAGAGATTGTGTAGAATTTGTTGTTTACTTAACTGTGGACAAACCTGTGCTCTCTTACCTATTTTTCTAGTTCAACGCACTGAGTGAGAAGCTGAAGCTGTGCAAGACTAACATATGCTTTTAAGATCACTCCTGGGAGCAGTACAGTGGCTTTGCTTCATTAAAGATGTGAACCATTCAGGAAACAGTGATTTGTTAACTCCTTGAAGTGTTGCAGGTGATCCCGTTAATGACCTGTAATGAAAGTTTGAAATTTATTGTAATTAAATTGATGCTCTAGTAGATGTTGATGGGTAAACATGGCTTGTACTGTTTTTGGTAAGAGTTGTACAACTGCAATGTACTTCTGTGCTGACTAATAAATACATTTTGTTATTTACATGGCCTGTAGGTCTGAATATAATTAAATAAAAACATTCAGCTGGATAGCTTGATTTATGAAAGCTTGTGGGGTTACTTCTATGTCATCATCCTTTTCCCTCCTCTATGAGGAGTTGTCGATCCTAGGCCTAGCAGGGGCAGATGCAGCAGTCAGCAGCATGCACAGCTGTAGTCTATAGTTATTTTATTGATCAGAAATCAGGAGCTGTTTCAAGAATTGTGGTAATGCACTTTTCTCCTTGGTAGATCAGAGGAGGTTGTGTTGGGTAACAGTGAGGTTAAAAAGGGTTGTATTTGTTTTTCTGTGCATTTGGATCAAGTTGCCTGCAGTAAAAGTCAACAACTTGTTCTACAGTGCACAGCAATGGGGTTTTTGTCAGGTTGTGCTGTGACTGTGTATTGAGTTTGGGGGCACTTTGCTGTACTGAGGAATTTGAAGAGTCAAGACCAGTGGATACCTTTAAGTAAAGCTGGAAGGTGCCCTTCTTCACAGGATAAAATGTCATCTGTGTGAAGGTGTGGCCAGAGCACCACTTCCAGATGCATGCCGTGCTGGCTGCAGTGAGTGTGCACCGGTTATGCAAACTGCTCTGAGAGCACCTTCTGGAGCTGAGGGCCCCTTATCTCCTTGTGCTGAGTCCCATAACCTACTTACCTGCATTCTCTCCTCCTGCCTGGATAAAAGTGCTGCAAGCTTTGCCTTGACCCAATTTAGACAGCGATGTACAGCAGTCAGATGCCAGATGATAAATTTGAAGAAGAGTTCCTGGAGGAAGATTTAAAAATGCTCACCATCTTTGAGATTCCAGAATGCCATTGCTTTAATTCACAGAGTAAGCACTGATTTGTGATCCCACCAGGTTTTCTTTAAATAACAGCCACCCACAACAACAGGATCCTTACAGGTGTAGCTTTGTGTAGTCATCCTGACCTCTGCAGGACGAAGCTGATTATCCTCTGGCAGGGGTGTGCCCAGATGCTCACTGGTATATAAATTTACCCAAATGTATTTGTTTCAATGCGTACCAACAATCTGGAATGTGTAAGTTGTTAGTGTCTATGAATATTCAGGAAACAATTTGCTTCTGCTGTTGTGTTTGTGGCTTGGCAGCTGTTTGGGGTTGTAAAGTTTAAACAAGTAAGGAATGTAATTTTTTTTCCTTATAAATTATTTTCTTGAAAGCCTTGCATTTTCTGTGGTAACAAACACTCCGAGATGCTGATTGCCAACAAAATAAAGTTTTTCTGCCACCTCGAATGCGTTTTTGCTAACCAAAAGGATACATGACTTCCTGGTCTTAGTTTAATGACAAGCTAAAAATATAAATACTAATGAAGTGGTAAATGGCATATCTTACAAATCAGATAATTTTAACCTGTGAGTAGCTCAGGTACTTGTGATAAGAATTGAAGTTTGATAAAAATGCAGAGATAGGATTGTTAATATTTTAATAAAACCATCTTAATGCTAGAAACATTAAAATGTAGCACTGATTTTTTTTTTTTTTTTTGGTAGGTTTGGATGTTTTGTGGGAATTTTTGCTAATAAAGGCTGGACCAAAAGATCCTGAAGGTATTTCTCTAGCCTGGCTTTCTATGATTTTATCATAATTGCTTTTTTTTAAAAAAGGAGGATCATTTATAGCTATTTGAATGGCTTACTGATGATATTTCTGTTCAAGATTTCATCTGCTTTGTGTGTATACGTTTTAAAGACTGAAAAGTAGAGTGATTTTCCTGCTTTCTCAAACCCTGGAGTTGTGAAGTAATGAAACAGAAGTAAGCTAAATTATCCTTGCTTTTTTCACATCCCCGCCTTTCTGCACTAGAGATTCCCTAGCTACAAAGCCCCAAATATTTTTTTGGCACCACACAAATAAGGGGTGAAACCTTGAATTATTTTTCCTCCAGAAGTTTGCATTTAGCAGAAGGCAGCTTGAAAGTAGTGTGTAAGAGGAGCTGACTCCTAGGATAAGAGAGGCCAACATGCTGTATTTCTCATTGATAATCCCTTCAGTAATCCTAATCCAGTTGAGATCTGTAGCCTTTATTAAGCATCACATGGAAGAGGATTCTTAAGGCTGCTCATAACTGGGCAGTAAATAAAGTCTGTGCACCAGTTCTGGGCTGCATGTGCACGGAGACGTGGTGTGTCCTGCTGCTTGCTTGCCCAAGTGAACACCTTACTTTATTATTTGGATTCTGACAAGGAGAGTCTGCATCTGTAATTAAACAAGCAGTGTCAGAAATCATCGATCATTTGGGTGCTGAATACAACCAAAATTTATCAAGTGGAGACCTTCTGTTGTGTTCATCTCAACAAATCCCTAAATTAGGACCTGAAAAGGTAAGTTGCATTTTTCTTTTTAATTCTTTGCAACAGGGTTTTGTGTTCAGAAATCGCTTGTAGTTTGAAGTGAAATACCCTTTTTGTATGCCAAGGCATATAAAACTGCATTTGGGAGTTTTGTATCTGGAATTCTCCTGTTTGGCACTGTAGTAATTGGGTGGGTGCATGTTTGAAATACAAGCTTCACCATCTTGCTTGCAGCTACGAGCGGTGCTGAGTCCGACGTGCACGTGGGCCATACACAGGTATTTACTCTCAGGGGCAAGACAGGATCATCACTTTCCCTAGTGCCAGCTAGTGTTTTTATCCTGGGGAGAAGTATTTGATTATATTTTAAATTAACCTGTAGCTGTTAAACTCTTCCTGTTTTTCTTTCAGCAGAACTTAAAATTTGTTTCCCTCCCACATCTCTTTTAGGTTTTTTGCTGGTAAACTTTCTAGTTTGTTATGTCCTCCCATTGCCTTCCATATTGTGCTCATCTGCTCCCTCCATTGCTGGAATGTCTATAAAACTGTCAGGTTAGTGGGAGTCCTGTTCATGATACATGAAATGTCACCTTTCCTAGGAGCAGGCTTCACATTAGCTGTGGTGTTTCTGGCAGGTCCTGTGGGTCGAGCACCACGTTATGCACAGATCCATGATGTGCACAAGCTCACAGAGTGTATAGGATTTGGTTCAGAATGCTGTCCCTTGCTTTGATTTTGGAGAAGTTAAAATAACTAGGCTAAGCCAGGAAATTTATCTAGGCTTTTGTTGTTTGTGTTTTAGGGTGATTGACTCACATGGATTTGTGCAAGGTTTCCTTTCCTGAATTTTACGGGGTACTAGATGGTGTTATTGAACAAGTCATATGCTTGTGTTTGAAGAGTTGCAAGAAGCATGTTATCCAATGGCTGAAGAAGTGCATGGAGTCTGGCTGTTACATCTTTTTTCCTGCCTGTGGGACATTACCTCTGGTGATCAAGGAATGTGCATCTTCTCTGTGTGTGTGGCCTTCTCCTGAGGCCCTGAACTTGGTGTTCCACTGGTTATCTGTGTCCATGTGTGGCTCTTGAGTCCGTGACTCTTAAGTGGTGGTTTAGTTCAGCCCTGGTTTAAGTGCATGCAGTGGCTTTTCTCATCTGGCTTTACGGAGTGTGGGTGCTTGCTGGCAGGTGCTCTGTGCTGTGGTGCATACCAGGGACAGCCTCGTGCCAAAGAGGCGTGAGGAAATCCTGTTCCAGAGGCCTCCTAATTGTACCAGAGAGAAGGTGAGGCGGCCAAGAGCAAAATGAGGAAGGAGCTGTTGGTAGCTGGCTGTTTCCTGGATGGATCGTGTTTTTCACCTGGTTGTTTACTACAACCTGCACCTGAAGTGATGCTGCTGCTCAGTTCATCCACTCTCTGAGGCTGTGCCTCAACAGGGTCCCTGTTCCTCTCCTGTTTCTTAGGTACAGGAATTTCAGAAGGGAAGAGCGCATGTCACTGGGTGGATGAGGAAGGATCCGAGGTGCTGAGCAGTTCGATTGGTTCGATTTCTTCCTCACTCCTTCCAGCCTTGGAACAGGTTTGATTCCATTGGAGCTGGATTTACTCCTGTGCACTCCTTTGCTCAGGCTGTGCCCCTCACAAAAATCTGAGGGCAGCAAAGTGCAAAGTGAAAAAGTTCATGGCTCCAGGAACTGCTTGGGAGGGACCTGTTGATAAGCCTCCACAATACGATAAATAGGGCACACTAATACTAGGCTGTCCCTCGTTATGGATGGCCGAAATTCATTTGAAGTAGGGCTCCCCAAATAATAAATGCCTGCTTCTTTTGTAGGGAGAGAAGGAAATAACAAAAAAGTTGTTGCCAAAGGTGACCTCAAGTCCAAGGTCACATTTTATCAAAGCAAGCAAGCAGTACCGAGGTCACATTTTATCAAAGCAGGCAGGTGGTACCCCTGAACGCATCCTCAGCAACCAAAGCACTGAACACTGTACTTGAGTGTTTGTTTCAAATTTATTCTCCATTGTTTTAAAAGTAACCTAGAAGTGTTCTAGTTCCTGGAAAGGGGGCTGATGCAGAGTGAATCACTCCTATCATTGCTTCTCTGGAAAACTAAAACTTGCTGAAATCCTCAGATCTGTGTCATTAAAAGGAAATTTTTGTTAGGATAGGCCAGATGGGAGTTACAGGTCTATCCTCGAAAATTCTGTACTTGAAAATTTATTTTCTGAGCTGTGTTTTCCCTCATACAGGAGGTTACGAACGAGGTATAAGTGGTGAGTTTTGTGTGCGATTGTCCCTTGGAGTAGTTAATAATCTGGAAAGCTGTCAGAGTACCTGCATTATTTGAGCACAAAGAAGGTGAAGTACCAGGTGAAATTGGGTGTAATTAGGCAGCGATTTCAGGCCATTTGTGACATTGATACAAAATTATGTTGTTAGAATAAAACAAGAGTGTAGGTATTTTGCTGAGAGCATTGTAGTATATCCTGTTGTGTCACCCACTCATGGCATTCTGAGGATGCCATTGCACAATTGGGCATCCTGGGCAGAGGAGAGACAGTTCTAGCCTTTCCCCCTGCTTTAGAACCTCCCTGTGCTGCAGTGTTGCTGAGCAGGGCTCACCTTCCTGAGCAAACATGGAACGCTCACCTTACATGACACCGGACGTGCTCCTTCAATTAGCATTTGTGCAGATCTGAGCTATTTTGAGAGGAAAGACGCAGGTTAGGTGGAAAGAGATTGAAAGAGGCAAAAGGATTGCAGGAAGTGAGGAAAGGAGGAGAACTTTTCCTTCTCCTGTGCACAAGTGCCTCTGTAGTTACGCTCTCCTCACCCTTCAAAATACTTTGAGCTGCGTTCTTCTGCAAACACCAGTCTTAAAATTTTCACAGGTGTTTATTTCCTTTCCTCCATTTCTCAGCTTTCTCCTCCCGAATTTCAGGTGAGAATAAAAATGTGTTGAACTCTTCAACAGTACAGCCTGGGGCTGCTTTGGCAGTAGAATGTGACTAGGTTTTTTCCAGAGGAAAGATGTCTGATTGTGAATGACGTTCTCGTTATCCTCAAAGTGAGAGATTTCAGAGTTTGACCCAATCTTGCATTAGCTTCTGTTTGCCCTGACCAGAGCTTCCACAGCAGTGAGCTTACCAAAGTCTGGCAGTCTGTCCTTTTATACTGGCAGTTGATGGAACAATATGCTCCCACACTCGAGCAGATGCACAAGATGGAAGAAGGCAGTGTTTAACAAAGTTGGTTATTTTCTTCCGACAGCTAATTGTTATTTTAGACTTATTTTTCTGCTGGCTGTGATTAGATTAAATATAGTATGTGTGTTCATCCCTCATAATGAGTTATCCTTTAGAGGGGACTACATGCATGAATATTTGTCTGCACATACCGCTTCTTAATAACTTTTTTATAGTTCTTGATCTGTATTGAAAAGCTTTTCATATGTTTGCCAAACGATCACAGTACAGTTATTTTTATGCAAGTAGGAAAGGTGCTGAACTGATTCCTGTTTATATAGCTCACTTGAAATTTGAAGCAGTGAGAGAGAAATCCTCATCTGATTGTCTGGGAGCAGCTGGAGAAACCTGGTAGTGGAAAATATACTTGGGAACAAGAGAGGCCATGCGATTGTTGATATTAACTGTTAATATATTTAATTGTAGGTTCTTAGCACTGTGGGATATGTTTCAGCTGTTTTGGTTGTGACCAAATGGACTTCCCTGCATCTCTTTTGTGGTTTTGGTGACACTGGAGCAGTCTGCAACACTGGAGCATTGGTTGGAGAACATGGGATCTGGTAGTTCTGTAAAAGTCAAGTACAAGTACTCCCTGCAGAAGTCTGAAAATGGTGAGTGCTTCTTAGAAAAGTAATCTTTTCCTGTTTTCTCCTGCATGTATTGTTGGGAGGTTGCATTGAATGTGCTTCTCTTCTGGGTTACCTGGTTTTCTTCACAGCACTGAAGTGAGGTTCTATCTCTCAGTATTCTGTTACAAGGATTCTCAGGTGTCAGGCAGAAGACAACGGGCTTGAGCAAGTAACAGCTATTTAGACCCAGGAGTAGGTTAAATCCACCCAAGCCTAACCACAAATGAAACAACAGTTAGAACTAACACCTGCTGGATTAATCATTTGCTGGGTAATGCAGGTGTTGTGTCTCTGCCGACAGTGAGACAGATGTCTCACCCTGCTGCTTCCCCTGGATTATTTTCCAAGCCTCTTACTGGTGCAGGACTGGTTAAGCAGAAGTGTCAGTAAAGCCAAAATAAATCTGGTTACAAAGAATGTGAAACGGTGTGGCTACGAAAAGCTGAAAAGCAAAAAGTGTGCTTTTATCTAATTACATCAGCATCATGTTGTTCATCTCTGTTAATAATCTAGACTTGTTTATGGCTGTCAAAGCTGTAATGGTTTATTTTTACGAAGCCCTCTGTAATGGTATCAATTCTGTGGGTGTGTGCCCATGTCTGAACAAAGGGAGTTGATGAGGGAGACCTTAGACATAAGTGTTAAAACTAAACAGTCCTTCCTTTGTTGTTTGAATTACGCAGTCGTCAGCACTGGCAGAACAGCAGGATGGGACAAACTGTTTGCAAGTGCTTGGAAAAGAAAATAAGGATTGCAAGTGAGGATAAGGTTGTGACTCAGACTTTTGTTACTGTCCACTGTTGAAAAACTCCACTTTTTATTTAAGTTAGGCTTAGCTGTCACCCATACCATCAGAGGTCCATGGACTTTCCGAAAAAGTTCACGTTATTTTAAGATGACGAAGTGTACCACAAAACTAGTTACTTATTTGAAACCTTGTATTACATCTGATACCTCAGCAACAGTTTCCTATGCAGTAAAACCTCTCTCAATCTCTAGCCTTTGGTTCCCAACACCCTTCAGATTTGGCCACCTGCAGCGGGGCAGCTGCTTAGGGTTTTTTACCCAAATGCAGTGTGCCAGATGTCACCCCTGTCCCACCTGTACACGGTCTGAAGGCTGTTCCCAACGGAGAATGTAGGAGCAGAGCTGTTAAACTGGCCCTGCCTTGGAGTGAAGCCTGGTTTGAGTGCCGCCACTGTGGTATGCTTTCAGCAGCTTGTATGATGATACGTGGTTTGGATCATCATAAAATGCGGATAAATCTTTCTCTTCTTTGTTGATTTTTTTTTTTTTTCCAAACTGACACAAACACTGCCAGGTATAACTCACTCAAGTAAGTTGCTAAATTAGAATACCTGGCTTTTTCAGTAGCAGAGTCAGTCTCTGTAAAAGCAGAATAAAAACCAGCGCCTTGCCTATCTGAGGCTTAAATGCTGTGGATGATGGTATTTCTGTTAACTGTGCACTTGATAACATGTGTTTCATAGGTTTAATTTTTACTGTTTCAAAGGACCTGGTTTTCATCGATATGTGTGGAGTCATCACAAGGAATTTTTTCAAAGCCCAGCAGATCAGTAAGCACTTGCTCAGCAAGAGAGAAGGCAAAGAATACAGAAGTTATTCCTGAATTGAGGCTTGCCAAATCTTACCTTCTTGCCCACGACTTCAGGGTGTCTCAGCTCCCTGCTGAACAGCAGTTGTAGATCTTCCTTTTTTGTGCTCTGCAATTCCCAGTGCTGAAACAGAACCATAATTTAAAAGGATTATTATTTTCAATGCATAAGCCATTGTGATACAGTCTTTAGGGAAAGGTCATTGTTTCCTGCTGAAGTATCTGGAGGGCAGTTTGTTATGTAATTAATGCAAGCTGACTGAATTAATACGATCTCTTTGTCTCTTGCCAGTGTATAGCAGCCTTTGGGTAGGGGTGAGGGATTTTCCTCTTTTGAATGAAGATTTTCCCACACACCTGCCATTGCTCTCCCTGCTTTGGTGAATGTGGTAAGGGAATATTCCTTCTGAAGCAGGCCTAGTTCCCCAACTCTGTAGTTTCCCTTGGATTTTGAAGCCAGCCTGTGGATACAGCAGTCATCCCTTTCCCCCCTCAGCTAAAGATAACAGAGAAGCAGTGTTAGAAGATGTTTTAAGTATAGGGCTCAAGGGTGAGGCTCCAGGAAGGACGCAGTGTAATCCAAAGAGACAAGCCAAATAGCAGAGCTGGTCCAAGTGGGATCGAGGCCAGCTAAGGAGGATCAGAGATTCTGGAGGCATGAAAAGTTCTGTGGCAGAACTTGAAACAGGAAATGCGAAACTGCACCAATGTACTTCACTTGAAATATGCACACACCCCACCTGAAATAATCTTTCAAGGGAACATACTGGAATTGGGAGAATACACAGGATATGTTTTAAAGATCAAAGGGCAGATAGCCATAATTCGGTGGGAAGCACCTGGTGTCAGTGCTGGCTGTGGATTGGACCTCAAACACGCAGCTGGAAATTCTGGCATCTCGTTTGTTCTGTGTCATTAAATGGCCAAAGTTCTGCCTCCCTTTTTTCACTGCGGGTGTAGTTTTGTCTCTATGTTATTGTAAAGTAATGGTATGTTGACATTTATGCTGCGATAGAGTCCTTCTGAAGTTGTGCCACAACTGCAAAAGCTGAAGTATTTATTTGGCATAAAGAGAGGTAGAAAACCCTCATATTTTAAAGACTTTAGAAGGAAACTTGGTATCCTGTCTTCTCCCAACTCTTTGTGTGGCCTCAGTTAAATTCCTGGTTTCCTGAAGCCCCAGCACCCAGAGATGGTAAAACGGACATAAAAATGATCAAGGTAGGTAGAAAGGGAGGGTATTGTCTAATAATACTGAAGAACATGTTAGGCCTTTTGGGCCCTAATAATTTGTTGTTAATGCCAGTGCTGAGGAGCCAGCAGCAACGGTTAAAAGTGTTTCAGAGGTCTCTAGTCAGGCAGGGTCAGGTCAACCTCTTGCAAAAAGAAAGTGAAAAGAAGTGGATTTTTTTTGCCCTTAGGCACGAGAATACAATTCCTGGAAATTTCCTCTGAAAAGGCAAGGTTCCTCTTCAATGTTGAGGGGTGGGGAAGGAGGTGTTGCATGTACCTCAGCTGTGGCCAGTGCTGCTCAGCAGATTGGTTCTGTTCTTGTCCCCCAGCTTTCAAGGCAGCTGTCTTGATCCAGCAGTGGTATCGGCGCTACGTGGCTCGGCTGGAAATGCGACGCCGCTGCACCTGGAGAATCTTTCAATCCATTGAATATGCCTGCGAGCAGGACCAGATCAAGGTATGGTGCCAAGGAACAGAGCAGGTAGGAAAACACATAGGAAGGTGGTTTCTGTGCCAGACTCGCTCAGCTCTGGCTGCTGGCTGGTAACCCTCCAAGTGCTTCAGTGGGCCAGGGACTGGGTTTCCTGCCCCTTTTTAGCCTATTGACTCCCTGCCTGCTCGTGTTGCATAAAATACAAAGTAATGAGCCTCAAAAGCAAGCCATAAGAACCATTTAACAGTTTTTCTGGAGTCTGAACACAATAGGCAAGTCTAGTTGGTTTGTTATGCTTTAACTTTGATTAAAATTCTCTTACATGGCTGCCATGCTCTCAGGGAGAGGAAGGGCTCATAGTGTACTTCTGCCTGTGGCCAAAGGTAAAGCCACTGTTTTGACTTCATTTCAAGATAGTCAAAACTTAAATTGGTACAATGGGAGTTGCTGTACATACCAGACAGCGTGAGAAGGGCAGAGGTAATAGTTCCAGAAAGAAGATCATGATAAATTGCCACCCTGTTGAATTTCATTCTGGGATGACTGATGGGCTCTCCCTCTTCTTGCAGCTTCACAACTTCTTCAGTTACCTCATGGACCAGTTCACACCAAGCAGCAGCAAAGAGAGTAAGTTTGTGTGCTGTTTGTAGATGTGGCACCAGCAGCTCCAAAGGCTGCACCCTGTATTATTCATTGCCCAGTGTTGGGCAATCTTCAGTATGGCAAATGTAGCCAAGAGTCTAAAGAGCGATGGCATCAGGAATAGGGAGTGAATTGTCTGGAGATGCTGAGCTGTGCAAGGGATGTGGGGCAATTCCTGCTCTTAGGAGCTGGAAGGAGGCATAAAAGTTCTTTCTTGTCATAGAATCACAGAATGTTGCACACTGCATATGGAGATTTGTCTCTGCGGCCTTTCCCCCACTCTAAGTTTTGTAGCAGTGCCAAGCTTGGACCCAGCATCTACGGCTGCCATTGCTCCTGAGTGCCAGCCTAACCAGATAGCTTTTCTTTAGAAAACTATTAGAATGGTACCTGGAGCCAATTAACTTCTTCTTTGTCTGTTTCTCTTTTTTAAAAAAAAAAAACAACCACACTAATCTGCTGTCCCAGGGGATTTTATCAGTCGCATGTTCATAAGTGGGGAAAGTTACAAAGAGGCAGAGCTGGAAAAATGCTGTGACTATGAATCCATAGAGGTGCCAGACTCCTACACTGGACCCCGTCTCTCTTTCCCACTTCTCCCTGACCATGCCACGGCCTTGCTGGAAGCTTTCCAACAGAAACAAGTAAGGATCCCAAAAGGTACCACGCTTTCCCCTTATCTGCACAGGGGTGTAGGATAGATAATTTGGCCTTAGCCTTCCTAACAAGCTCAGTTGACTGGAGTGTAACAAGCTGGCCAGCTGTTAAACAAAAGGGTGTTGGAAATTAGATGGTATTTCCTAATTCCATAGAAATGTTTCTCTTTCTGAAAATGTACTTCTGACAAAACTGAACACTTTACATAGAGGTGTACCAATATTAACCTGAATTTCATTTTTAAAGGGAAAAATCAGCAACAGCTCATGTTGAAATGTTTTGTCATTTTTTTGTTCAAATTCCTCAATTTATAAGTAAGTATAGGATGGCTCAGAGGGAAACAGGCAATTAAAACATTTTGTGCCATGCAACTTGGACTCTGATATAAAACGTAAATTGTGACATTCTTGATGAGGAAGTTGAGTACCACTCCAGCACTAATAAACGAGCCTTCATACAACTGCAGTGTTCTGCTGCCATCCCTCAGCGGATGTGCTGAACTGCAAAATAGGCCAAAACATCCCTTCTCCAAAGAGTACTTCTAAACCAAAGGTGTTTCATGTCCTGACTGTATTAAATGCCTACGCCCTGGCTTTGAGCGTATGTATCACTGCAGGACATGTGGAAACTCATGGCCTGGTTCGATGTGGAAAAGCTAAGACATATCTAGAGGAGCAACGTTTTACCTCTGATATTGGGCTGGAATTTCTGCTGCTCCTGGAGGTGGTGTGGCCTAGTGGGTATAGCCTGTCCACAAGGTGCTGGGGCTCTAGGGCTGCCTTGCAAGCCCTGTCAGCGCTGAGGCTGGGCTGCTTTGGGCAAGTCTCTTCCATCCTGCTGTTTCCCAGTACTTGCCTTGTCCTGTTTGTAAGCCCTTAGGTCAGCACAGTGTGCTATCCTGGGGAGAGTTTCTGCCATCCAGGCTATTCTGGTGGAGTGGAGTCTTTGCAGCCAGAGTGGTGCTGCTCAGACACCACCGATTTCCTGCTTTAATCCCTTCACTTTCTCCTAGTAGCAGCTCCATGCTCGCTATGTCTTAAACCTCCTGCATGAGACCAGGAAGCACCTCAAGCAGTTGCCAAACATCAGCCATGTGTCCACCTGCTACAGCGAGGAGGTCACCGTGTGTGGTGCGTCCCTTGCAGCCTCCGGGGTGGAATGCTCATATGGGAGGGTGGGGCAGAGAGAAAATGATAGTGAGGGCACAATGCCCCCCTCTGTACTGAACGTGGAACACAAATGCTCTCTGTAGGCACAACGTGTGATGCATTGAGAGGCAGCTGGGTCTGTCTGAAATACCCAAGTGGCCTTTTCTCTCTCACCCCAAACTTGGAGCCATTTTACTAAACCACAGAAACTGCACCCAGCTGAGGACTGGTCTCAAAACTTGGTAATGTTCTGATGTGTTCTGTGGTCTGGGATTATTTAAACAACAAAATCCTGGAGCTGTTCTGGATAAGCAGCAGCACATGTATGCATGCAGATCCAGAATGCGAACACATCTTTGCATCCTATAAGAAAATCAGAGACAAAGCTTTTCACTATTTTCCTACTCTGACTAATGTTAAAATGCTGAGATATTTCTGAAAAATACCTACTTAGTGCAGACTTCTGCATGCGGTCAGCTTCTGGAAAGCAAATCTCTCTCTCCAATATCATGTTAAATGAGAATTAGACTGTCATTTTGAATGCAAAGCTTTCTCTCATGTATTGATAATCTTGTGCCATGTTGTGCCATTACAAGAGATAAATGAATAAAGCTTCTAAATCAGTCTTCAGCAGATGGTGTAGGTTTTTTTACTGTCCTTCTCAGACTTAAGCCCAAGCCTTACATTGTGTCCTTTTCCTCTAGGCTTGCACTTCCCAAAGTATTTCAGTGGTCATTAATTCATAAAGGACATAGTGCATAGTAAGTTATCTATTGGTGGTCTTTTAAGTTCAAGGTAAACATACTGAGACTACTCTCTTTGTGCCTGTCAGGAGACTTGCATGGCCAGCTGGATGACTTGTTCCTCATCTTTTACAAGGTAGGCACCAAATCTGGAGAGGGAGGCTGTCCAGGCATGGCAATGAGTATCCCATGGGTCATGTTGAGTAGTGTTTGCAAAACTGGGCCTTTCATGTGCAGTTCTTCAAGTCAATTTGATTGGTTTTAAATGGCTTCACAAATCAGTAGCTTATTCCCTTGCTGACTTGGAAATCCATGTCCATTTTAAAAGTGTCAGTGGATATTTTTCCAGTGCCCCTGTGACTGTCAGCTTTCGCTGCTGGGGCCCGCAGGATGAAGATGAGCGAGGATCTGTTGTAACCTGGGACAGGCGTGAGAGACTGTGCAGCTGTGGGGGAGGCATATGGAGACCATGAGGAGACCTCTCTGGTAACATCTGCCTGTTCCTTGCTTTTACAGAATGGCCTTCCTTCCCCTTCCAAGTCCTACGTGTTCAATGGGGACTTTGTAGACAGAGGCAAGCAGTCCCTTGAGATCCTTGTTATCCTCTTTACCTTCCTCCTGATCTATCCCAAGGAGGTTCATCTCAACCGCGGGAACCATGAGGACCACATGGTGAACTTACGGTACGGCTTCTGCGCGGGGCTGAGCACGATGTCAAGGGCGTTGTGCAAAATCCCACTGAGCTTCTTTTCTCCTGTTCCTTTAGCTATGGTTTCACCAAGGAAGTGATGCAGAAATACAAGGTGGGCCTATGTTTGTGTCTCCTTTGCCATGTGAGACGTGCATTTAGAAGACTTGATGCTTCATCTCTTTTCTGACCTGTCCTCTTAGGTGCATGGGAAGAAAATCTTGAGGATGTTTCAGAATGTCTTCTGCTGGCTACCCCTGGCCACCCTGATTGATCAGAAAGTCCTCATTATTCACGGGGGCATCTCTGACACCACTGACCTGAACATGCTTGAGAAAATTCAAAGGGACAAAGTAGGTTTTATTTCCCAGTCACTGCAAGAGGCAACAGTGTTGCTGATTTGTGGTGAGGAGCTCATCTCTACATGTCAGCTTAGCTGTTAAAAAGACAAATCTAACAGACGGTCTTCCTAGACGAGCTCGTCTTTATGTATAGGCTTTGGTTTGTTGGTCTGTGTGCATGAGCCATGAAAGGATGAAGCACTGTTGGTTTCCGGAATAAGTGCTGGTGCTGAAGTAAAAACACAGTGATGATGAGACATTATCCCACAGCTCCTTAGCCTGTTTTTACCCCCTAGATTTCCAGAAGGATTTTGGTAAATCATTTAACTTGTCTCTGCCTCACTCTCTAGTTGGGAAATAGCACTTTCCTTCTCCAAATATGACGACAACTCTTGCACTAATCATTAATGCTTCCTTTGCTCTGCTGCATAGGTCCCATTGCAGATTGAATCTGTCTGCATGAAGTCAATGAGGAAGAGTGAGATGTGATGGATGTGGGGCCCAACTGTAAACCCAGGATGGCATGTTTGAGAGGATGGCACTAATAGTCCCCCACAGTTAATCAGCAGTTGAAGGCAGAAGGGAATTGGGGTTTTGAGGCTTGGATCACTTGAAGTCTGCCATTGGAAGATGTTAGAACTGGAGATCTGCGTTTTCATGCTGTGTCATCAGCTCTGTTTCTCTCATATCTTTCAGTTTATTTCTGTGTTAAGGATGAAGAAAAGAAAGGAGTCGAGCAGAAAACCAGAAATACAGGCCATAAATGGGGAGAGCCAATCAGACACCGATGCAGCAGGGAATGAGGCAGCTCCCAGATTGCCTCTGCATCCCCAGTCAGCCCAAGCTCCCAGCACAGCCAATAGGCTGGAGTTCTCCAGGTGGCTCCGGCAGACGGTGCAGGAGCAAATTGACACGTGCCGCCGGCTGGTGGATGTCAGCGAGTCAGAGCCAGAGGAGCTCACCTATTCCAGCATGGTCTCCTTGAAGGATGTGGATGAGCCATGCTGGACTCGCCAGGAGGAGTGGAAGCAGGTGAGGAGTCTGAGTGGGGTCATGAGCTGGGTGTGCTGTGAGTGCCTCCTGCAGCAGTTGGTCCTCCAGTGATACGTGGCCAGGAAGGGCTGTTCTGTGAGGCCTTGGGGATGTTTCCTTAGGTACCTTTGTTACCCCTTGGGACGAGCAGCTGCGGACTTCCTTTCCTTTGTTTTCCAGCCTGTCTGTGAGTCTCTTCTGTGCGCTCTAAAAACACAGTTACTTAGTTCACATTGCACATGACCTTCCAGTGCTGCACAACTTATCACTATAGAGCTATATATTGAGGTCAGGGTTAAAGAGATTAAGCTTTAATCCAAACAGTGGTTCCTGAGTCAGCATTTGTGTTTCTGGAGGCTGGAAAATGTCCTGGCTAGAGAACAAAGGAGTTCAATACTAAGCCTGCTAATGGCTGCAGGATCTGCTAATCCCTTGTGTTTTGGGATGGAGGAAGACAGACAAGGCTCCTGGACATCGTAATGCTAGCAAAGGCAAAGCTTGTATCAGGCCTGATTTATGCACATCCCTCTTTCCCCAGACACTTTAGGTGTGCCTGCAGCTCCAGGCCAACAATACTGCCACTTCTGAGGTGGCCCAGGCCTGTGACAGTCTTCAGCTGGAATGCAGGAAACATGTCTGTTTCCCTGCTCTATGGTTATAGCAGCAGTCTAGGGAGGGATTCAGAGGCTGAGCTGTATTTGCTTAGTGAACTTTTCCAATCCTTTCAGGTTTTAGACATCCTCTGGAGCGACCCCATGCCTCAGGAGGGCTGCAGAGAAAATAAGGTGCGAGGTGGTGGCTGCTACTTTGGGCCTGATGTGACAGAGAAGTTCCTTGCGAAGTATGGCTTGCAGTTCCTGATCCGCTCTCACGAGTGCAAGCAAGAGGGCTACGAGTTCTGTCACAACCGCAAGGTCAGTCAGGGGTGGTGTGAAGGACACTTGGGATTCCATCCTGCCAGGGTGGGCTTTCTGGGGGGGGTAGCTTATCGCAGTTGTGCATTTCTTCCAGTGGTACAAAATCCTTGAACTCCTTATTGGGAGTTACTGAAGTGTGTTTCCAGCTGAGGTCTTAGGTCAGGGTAATCTGGAGCCGCCTGCTCTGTTGGGGACTTGCCTGCGCAGGCAAACCCTGTCCTTGTGTGTGTGGTGGTTGAGAAAAGATCTGAACTCACTTGTGCCATGGCCCCCACGCAGTGCAGCTGTTCCTGCAGATGAGCTACAAAAGGGTGTTACTGAGCTGCTGCAGCCAAGTTCTGTTCTCAGAAGATTCACAATCACGTCAGTGGCTTTGTCAGGGCACTCGGACTCTGGAGAGCGGAGTCATTGGGGGAGAGAGCACAGGGAAATTGTAGAAGCTTAGCATGTGGCTAGATCCACGTGTGACCAGTGCCACCCACAAGGAACTCATACTTGCAAGGCTTTCAGGCCAGCTGCCACCTCGCTCTCCCTTTTCTCTGTAAAACATGGTGCTTTCACAGTCTGTGGACTCTGGAAGGGATCGGGTATGTTGTTTACACATACATTAAATATTACAGGATGTATGTACTGTAAATGCCTCTTTTTTTTGGGATTAGGTGCTGACCATCTTTTCAGCCTCAAACTACTACGAGATTGGCAGCAACAGGGGAGCCTATGTGAAGCTGGGACCAGATCTCATCCCCCACTTTGTTCAGTACCAAGCAAACAAGACAGCCCATATGCTCACTATGACCCAAAGGCAAGGCTCTGTATTCTGCAACTCAGAATTCCCAAAGGGAAAACTTTGTGAGCTTTTAGAAAGTTTGACTCTGGAGATGAACTTTCACAGCTTGATTTTCTGAATAACAGCACTAAAGGAGGGTTCAAGCTTTGTACTTGAAGTTACTGAGGAAGGCTCAAGGGTTGAGAAGGCGATGTTAACAAAATTCCAAGGGGATTTTTTTAAAGATGACTTTTCAGATTTTCTTTTCAATGTCAGGTTTTAACTTTTGACCTTTGCTGAGGTTCCCTTTTGCTTTGTTACTTCACAAATGAATGCAGGGACTCGGGGCATCAGCTGCAGGGATCTGTGCCCTGAGCATGCAGTGCTGTGTCACGAGCACTGAGATGCAGCTGTAGCTGCGCAGAGCAGTTGTGTGATGATCTGGGCAATCCATGGACAAGCCAGACAGACGACTGGGAGGGAAGGTGCAGTTTTTCTTGTGATTCAAGTCCTTGAAGTGCTTCTCTCTGTTCTGCATCCTCCAGAATCAGCAGAGTGGAGGAGTCAGCCTTTCGAGCCTTGCGGGAAAAGCTGTTTGCTCACACCTCAGCCCTCAGCAGTGCCTTCAAGGCCTATGACAGGGACAATACAGGTAACTCAGAGCTGAGGGACATGCGCGCATTCATTGCCTGGTTGGATAGGGCTGAAGTGACTAAGTTGAGTTTGTGGCTGGTTGGGAGACTGCTCATCGACAGTTGTCACCAAGTGTCACGGGGAGGCTGTATCAGACCTTGCCAGAGGTCATTTGCTGTTACTCAGTCTCTGTGAATGCCTCTGAGTGACACCATAAAGAGGGGGTGCTGGAAAAGCAAGATGCCATTAGCTTAATGTACAGCAATTTAGGCTGGTACTAGAAAAACTCTTTGCAGCCGGAGTATTGGTGAAGCATTGGAAAAGCTGACCTGGAACATGTCTGTCGTGTCACTCGAGAAGGGCTGGGTGGTCTCTAGAGCCCCTTCATCCCTGGAGTCTAAAATCACTGGGAAGAGGAAAGCGAGGGACGTCTTCCATGGCAGCTGTCTCTGTCAGAGCCTTAAGGAAGGAGCTGAGAGTTCTTACTTCTCTGGCTGACAGGAGTGCTGTGCTGCTGAGAACTGTCAGTTGGTGGGCTGGGGGAGACAAGGGTTGTGGTGGCTGGCAGAACTGCTCATGGGGAGAACTGCTTTCTTGCTTTCTTCCCTGGCAGCAAAACTGTTCATAGAAATCCAGCTCAGTTGCTACAGCAGCTGCTAAAATGGGCAGTGGGCTACATATTTCTAAAGAAATACCCAAAGTTAGCATCTTGCCTTTGTTCAGATGTTTGCAGCCTCATAGCCTTGATTTGTTGCAATTATGAAAGCTTGCTGAGGCTTGGAGGGGAAGTGTACTTGTGCCTGCAGTGCAAAATAGTGCTGTACTGCCAGCAGCACCTAGACTGTGTATGCATCACTACTTTAGGCTTTTGCTTTGCCTTTTTCTGCTTTTCTGTATCCCAGAGGTGTCTCCCTTGTCCCTACAGGAAGGATCACTCTGAGCAACTGGGCGACAGCAGTGGAGTCAGTGCTGCGGCTGGGACTGCCCTGGCGAATGCTGAGGCCGCAGCTGGTGTGCAGGACCGAGGATGGCATGCTGGAATACAAATCCTGGCTGGATGACCTGGCCATGGAGCAGAGGAGCCAAGAGGTAAGCACTCACCCCCTTCCATCAAAGCATGACATGAAGCAGCTGCTCATCAGATTGCCAGCACGTGCAAATCAATTATGGTACAAAAGGACAGTGGACGGTTCCCGCATGCTCCAAAACCACACTGAAGTTGATAGAAAGTCTTGCCTGAGCTCAAATAGTCCTGAGGCATCCAGCCCATTTTAGAAATAGATGATGGATGTGGAATCAAAATTTAGAGGTAGTTTTGGATGCAGGCTTTTGAGTAGGAAAACTGTATTCCACTCTCCAAGTAGCAGTTTTTTAATTATGCCCAGCAAATGGAGCTCTGCAGTGGTTATAAAATGTAGCCCGGTCACTGTTAGTGCAGAAAAGTGATGTTGGGAAGGGACAGGTTGCTGATGGTTTGTTCTGCAGCTGCACAGAGGGTCCAATCATCACACACCTGTTTGATACAGCACTGCTGGCATGTTCTTGAGAGCAAAAAATACTCTTATTTGTGAAGACATCTGCAATAACGACTCAGAGGAAGCAGAGGTGTCAGACAGATAAAACAGGTGTGATCATGTCTTTCAGCACATCCAGTCAAGCTTGCTGGAAGTCATTTATCGAAACAGATCCAACTTGGAGACCATATTCAGGATCATAGACAGAGACCATTCAGGTAAGCAGGTGTGCAGGGGCTATTGATCACTGCCTTGTGTTCCCTTCTACTTTGGATCTTCCTTTAGAATGTGTAGAGGTGTTTTTATTTAACTGTTTACGGCTTGGGTCTTCCTGCTCTACCCCAAGTTTCTGGAATGTCCATTTGCATTACGCCTCTTTGCTGCTTTGTGTTTTAGCCAGTGTTCTCCACGTTAAGAGATGTAGTTGCAGCATGTCAAATGCTCCTCCATAGGTCTCATCTCCTTTGAGGAATTCCAGCAAACCTGGAAGCTGTTCAGCTCCCACATGAACATTGAACTCACCGATGATGGCATTAACGACTTGGTTCGCAGCATTGATTTCAACAAGGATGGCAACATTGACTTCAATGAGTTCCTGGAAGCCTTCCGCCTTGTCAAACAGTGCCCGTCGTGAGAACCTGCCGAGGGCTGCCATGTCCAATGCCTTGCTCTCTACGAAGCCGGGACTGTCCAACCTAACCTAGAGTGTGCCTGCAGATGCCAAGCAGGGAGAAGGAAGGCTTAAAACAGCCAGCACTGTAGGCAACAGCTGTGACCCATCTGGGGAAGGTAACAGGTGAATTAGATGAGCTGCACTTCAACTGACTGTTTTTTAAAGAAGCTGTATTTTAAGTAGAGTTTCCTGCTCAAAGGGAAGATGCAACTTAGCTTCTCTTGTCAATGTGCTGAATGTTACAGGTACATTCAAGAGCAGTAAAGTGGAAGTAAAGGTATTACTTGTAGGCAGTGCTCTAAGGTGGTAGCACCTGCTTCATCACAGCTTTCCTTTTAATAAACCATTTTTTCAAGATTGCTGTTTCTTGGTTGTTCATTTCCTCTCTAGTCAACTCTGTGAGCAGCCGTGCTGTTCCAGTGATGACACCTACTTCCCTGCTGGTGTTCCTCTGCTGTGGTAAGCTTGTTCTGGAAGTTTGGAGCTACTCAGTCTATGTAGCAGAGCAGTACGTTGGGGAACAAGAAATGCCTCAAATGTGCAACACTGGTTCTAGCAGGGACACTTAAGAAATCTATTGAGATAATTTCATTTTCAAAGCCCAGGGAAGTAGACCAAGTAGCCCCCTGCAGCCTATGCTACATGTTAAAATTATTTTCAAAGCATGGTAGGACTGCAGCTTATTAAGTGAAGTGGGGTGCAGTGTGAAGTTCCAAAACAAGGAACAACATATTTCTCAAATACATGCAGCACAGTCTAGCAGGGGTGCCATGGCAGAAGACTCCACTTAAAACCTCTACCCCAGCCCCCAAAAGAGAATTCTAGTCTCACTGAATTTCTTACAGAGCCTATTACCCAGTGCAGGCAGTTTATTAACTGGAACTGTGCTTCCGCAAGGAAACGAATCCTTTTCCCCCTGAACTAGAGTTCCACATACATGTTTTCCATTGTAATGGAAGCATGCTTCCACAGACATTCTCAAATGCACAATACAGGTCTCAGCACATTACAGCTGTATTTCTGTTTTTCCTTCCTTCAAATTTTATGAATGGAATTAATTTTGATGGCTAACGCATGAAATGATTCTTCCTCCTCTATGTTTGTTTCTGCTGTACATACTCCTACTGCAGAGAATGCTGGTTTTTTGCTTCAGTTTTTTTTTCAGTCAATTTCATACTGAGGGAAAAAGCAGGCCTCTTTCCACAGCATGGAGCAAGTAGGCACCTGCTCGGCAGCGCTTGCTCCCAGGTACGATCTTAGGGTCATGCCCCTCATTTTGGTTTGGGGACTGAGGCTGCCAAGCAGCTCTGGGGCACTGGGTTTGACAGCCTGCTACCTGCAAGGCCCGGAGCAGAGTCAAGTGCACTTACCTGCAGTTGTGAGCAGCATCACTGCTTTGCTGATGTCACTGAGAGCCAACACCACACACCACTTATTACAAAGTCAGATTGAATTTATTACCCTTGGGCAATTTAAAAAAAGGCAGAAGACAATGTCCAGACATTCTGTTACTTAGAGGGGTAGCAAAGCTTTGTATAAGTCACATACGTAAAGTGATCAAAACATAACCTTCAGATCCTTGCAGTCCAAAGGAAGGACAGAAACTGGAAACATGAACTTTCTGCAGCTTGCCACAGTAAACTATTGCTATTGCAGAGAACAACACAGTTACAGCAACAAACATCTCTGTAATGATTTAAATTAGCTGTTTACACAATGCTGTTACTTGATTGTTGTGACAGAAACATGAAAGCGGGCTGAGCTTTCCACAAACCGAGTCATTAGTGAAACAATCCCCGCAGCACTGCATTTTTAGGACAATGCTGTTGTAAAAAAAAGGAGAAGAAAAAAAGAAACAATGTACAATAGTACATACAGTTTTATAGTAAAATGGTATCTGAACAGATTCAGTTTTCCTTCTTTTGTTAAAGCATGTACAGCTTTAGAAAATATAAACCTTCCAAAGGTCAATTTTAAAAGCTTAGAAGAGGCTTTGCTAATTCTAAAAGTAACAGCCAAAATACCATTTTCTTCCTACAAGATATGTGTTTTATTTTACCTCAACAGTTTTAGCCTTGGAAGGTGAGCCATGAACTCGATTACCATGTTCTGTGTAAACCTCCACCAGTCAACTGAAGACTCCTCCTCTGATGGGAATGCTCTCGTTCAGCCCGTGTTCTATTAGTTTGATGTCCTCCAAGTCATCCTTGATGATGCTGATTAGGTGACTCAGTCCTTCTTGCTGCTGCTTTAGGTGCTGCAGACAATTCAGAAACCAGCGTGAGTATCGTTCAGCTCCACACTCTTAAGTAGTACTTCTCCAAGGTGTCATGACTGGTAGCCTTGACACACTGAAAAGCCTGGCATATTTTCTCTGGAGGAAGGAATAACATCATTTTCTGTACTAACAGCCTACCTCCACTGAGTGGTTTTGTACAATAGCTTGGTGCACTGTCACTGAGACCACGATGACTTCATCAAACAATGCAAGAACATGACATTCTAGATACAGTCAGTGTGTGTCTGGCTTAAATGATGAAGTTCAGAGAGTATGCCAGGATTCCACCCAGTAATACTTACTTGCTTGATTTCCCTTAAGAGGTCTGCATCTATGTAATAACGCTCTTCAGCCCGCACTGCTCCAAAGTGGTTCTGCATCCTGATTTGGGACATGAGCTCATTTAGTCTGCCCTGGGAAGAGAAACAGGCTTAAATCAAACACACCTCATTTACAGCTGGCAGAGCTCCAGCATCTACGATTCCTTGAGTCTCCAGGGCTGGAAGCATTGCTCTTCATTCCATTTTTAAATATTCTGGAACACATGCAGAGGGCAAGCGACTTCAGTATTTCCAAGAACTCAAAACTACTGAAATACCTATCGGTTATGCAGCAAAGAGCATGATGCTACAACCTACTAACACTGCCAGACAGAAAGCTTTTCACAACCAATCTATATACCTCGTTTGGAAAAACTGACATGTTTTCAGTGAGGAAACCCAAGTTGTTAGCCAGGCTCTATCAGCCACTCACCTTGAACTGCGTGGGTGCATTAAGTTCACACTGAATTGTATCCAACTGTACACGAAGCTGCTCTTCATCTGCTTGAATGGCGTAACCGCTTTTCCTTTGGATCTCCTGCTTTATTAACACCTACAAAAGATGCCTTTGACGTTCATTAGAGAACACTGGGCCCATCCCTTTCCCCATCAGCCCATCCACATCTTTTTGCCCTTCCTTCAGCCTGTTTCTCAGTAGACTTGTTCTGTCATTCAGTCTGCTGCTCTAAGACCTCAGGGCAGTCCTGTGGCTTCTGAGTAAGTGAGAGAGAAGGTTTCCAAGTACTACAGACCTGAAGCTTTCCCCGACAGCTCTGCCTTGGTACTTAAATGAACACTCGTTAGCTGAAGTCAGAGTAATTTTCAGCATTGGCCTGCACAAGATAGCACAGGTTCTCCTTTCCCCTGAGACTGCTTCTGGCACTAGGCTGCGTCAAAGGAATTATTTAGATTATCCCTGTTACCTGCAAAGTTCTGTGAGAAAGCGCCATCAGTTTCCTTTTGTACTGTGCAATTTTTGCCATAGTTGTCGTTTGGTTTTTCTGCAGCTCGCTGATATCTTCTGATATTATCTGCAGAGGAGATGGGAGTCAATTGGAAGTCAGAGAAGTTTTTGCCAACAGAACACATTAGTCCCGATCTAGAACTGTGATTTTCATGACACTACACAGCCCAGCAACTTCGTGTCACTGACGCAGACGATTTTAGAAAGCTTTCTTCTACGTCTACTGCTCTCCTTCGTGTCTATTTTCATATGCAACTGGGATTTTCAGAAAGCCAATTTTGGAAAATTGGTTGCCCAAATTTAGAAGTCCATGCCAATTCAACTTAAATTGACCTGGTGTGGATTAGCCTATAACAAAACAGTAAGCTTGAACTTGAAACAAATAAAAGCCAAACCACACTGCTCAGTTTTTAGGCAAAAGATCTGTTTAAGGAATATATTAAGAACATGATTCCCATTTCAGTTTTGAACACACAGGGGAGGTGCATTTACTAGCACATCCTTTGTCAACAGCAACTCATGATAAAGATGAGCAACCTTACATCTAATCGAGTTTGATGCTGTTTTGTCATCTGATCCTGGACCTTCAATCTTCTCAACAGTTCCTTGAAACCCACCATTGGCACAGGAATAAGCCTATCAGAACACAAATACTTCTTACAACATGTTATGTACTGGACATGTGGTAAGGATTAATAACTATGAATAGAATCTAACATAAAGTTACAGATCATGTTGGCCTTTTATAAATCAATACATAATCATATCTTCTTTTGCTAAGCTCTAGAGTCCTCACTATTCCCAACAACCTGTTCCTTTTTCATAAAGAAATCAGCCCAAATTATCTGTAACCACAGAGGAGGGTACAAAGGTGCATCACCTTCGGCAATAAAGAGAAAAAACCATAATGGTTCCAAAAAATAAGTCACAAAAACTAATCCAGGTAATGGAGGACACCACATGTCCAAGTAATGCAAGTAAGACTCTTTATCCTGACAGCTCCTAAGTGCCTAAATGGGTAAAGGGATTAAGACAGGCACTTCCAGTAATCTTCACTGCTTTCAAGGAGATCAGCACTTGGCCAAGTTGTACTCGAGTCAGTTTCTTGCAAGTTACCTGAAAGGTTCTATGCAATTATTATCTCCCCTTTCCAAGCCTTGTTGCAATACTTGGACAGACTATTGGACTTACTTATCAGGATCAGGATTGTCAACTTTGGCTTGTTCCCATATAATAGGATCAACACCTGAAAAAAAAAAAAGGATTTTTAGTATGGACATCTGAATAGATAGATGATACAGCTGTTAACCAGGAAAAATGCTGTGAATTACAAAAACCCTATGAACTGTGCTAACCCAAATGACCGTTACACAAAGTAAGGTTAATTAAACTAGGGTAGCTCTTTAAAAGTCCTGGTCCTGAGCAGGGGCAGTAAATTCAGACCCAAAGGCTGTCAAGCACTCCTGCCACTTTGAAAGCAGGGGAAAGGAACAACCCATAGGTGCTCCCAATGGACAATCCATACTTTACAGGGAGAAATTCCTACTGCTCCCACTATATGCCACACTTGGGTCATCTGTCCTTTTAAAGTTGCTTATTGTGTAAAACAAAAAAATACTAAAAAAATCAGTAATTAAGTAATCAAACTACCAAATCAGTTGGCAAAATAATCCCAGTGGGAGTTAGCTCTGACTTTTCTGCAAGACTAGGCCCAGTTCCTTTTGCAATCCAGACTTCATAACTTTTTATATCCTAAACACAGACGTATATAAAAGCTATAGACATAAAGGTAAGTCACCTTATGAAATGGCACAAAGAGCCCTTAACTACCCTAAAACAAAGCTATATGTGCGCTGTCTGTGGCCACACACACAGGCTAAGAGACCCATCTGAAAACGAGCACATGAGTAGAGGACATGATTATTCTAATTTTTAACTTTTTTTTTTTTTGTACTTTTCACAGGTGTTTTCCAACAGGCCGACACCTGCGTTTTCCCCAGAGAGCCCAAAAGACCCAGCCCACGCACCAGCAGGAGGGTTCTGCAGGAGCTGCTTCACTTGTGCTGGGGACAGCTCTGTCCTGGCCATGGACAGGCTGACCCCCAGCTGCTGCAGGGATGATTTGATGTTGGCTTGTTCAAAGTGGGCGTAGAGGGTCGTTGCAGGAACTCTCCTCGAGGTGCCGTTGGGCGAGCGTTCCACAACGTAAATGATCACTTCTGTCCTGAGCGAGGCAAAGTGCGGAACATCAGGAAAAGGCCAGCAGCACGTAGGAGCTAACACAATACAGAACCACCCAAAATCCAAGCTACCGCTTCTCCCAGCTGACTTTTAAATTCTTTTAGCTAAGCGAGATGTAAAGTACCCGTAACTGCAAGGTTCAATGCAGCAAGGGAGAGAGAGAAAACCTGTAAATACCATTACATTCTCTGCTCCCCCCAGTTTTAACCACCATATTCTATGGTGATACTAGTACCACATTAAGGATAACCTAAAATCTCTGGAAAGGTACCGGACTTAATGCCTTAAGAAAAACTACATGAAGGAACAATAGACACAAATCAAACTCAGAAGGAACAGATCTAAAATCAAGGAGAAGGGGAGACAGTAGACTTAGGCACCAACCCTTTTTAACATGCAATATAAACAGGCAACACTGTGGGAAGGTCACGTACTGGTCATCTGGCATCGTCTTAACACCTTCAACATTGACAGTGAGGGTCTGGTTTCCTCCCAAAATTTTGTGTAGTGATTCTACGAGCTGCTGCTGCTGGCTTCGAATATCTGCTTCTTTTCTGTTAAACACCAAGACCACGAGGCCATCTTCATCTTTGTTGTTGGGCATTAAACTGTAACCCACAGCCTGCCAAGGAACAAATGAAAAATGAAGGTATGTTACAAGCATATCCTCGTGGCATGAAGGGGAGGGGCTAAATCCCTCCATTTTTAGAGCAACTGGTTCAATATTGAATTCACAGTGTATTCAGAGCTGCAGGAACATAAAATCAATCCCCTTTTAAATCATTCTCTCACACGGCCATCAGTAGAGCAGCTTTTGAAACAGTCTGGATTTTTACAAAAAGTTCTTAAATATAGTTTCCCCATCGGGGGAGTTGCCAACCCAGCAGAGCTAACAGCAATCAGGAACATTTTACAAACTGCAAATGGAACCAGAGGATCAGACTTTATTACAAGCAAAAGCAGAGCAGCTTTCACCTCCTCTTGCCCATCAGCTGTCACCCCAACATAGCACTGATGACAGGGTGGAGAACAGGGGCTCTGTGAGGCCCTGACACTGCATGTGGGTGGGTGACCTGCACCTTTCCTCTTATGCAAGTTCAGCTGAAGAGAGAAATGAGTCGAGGATGTACCACGGAGCCCGGTTTTGTCAGCAGAGGGTAATCCCCTGCCATGGCGATCCTTGCAGAATCAGCCATCCTGCCATGGAGCACAACAGTGATAGCTAAGGAAGAATTTGTTTCTAAGCACATGACACCTCTGGTATTTCTGTTTCAAATAAATAACTCTTCCGTGATCTCTTTATGCAACACAGTATTTTCAAACTAGAACAGATTTTTTTTTCTTCGCTGTGGTCCTTCAAACAACACCCTGTAACGCTTACCTTAGCAGCACACATTTCTTGGTCTGCAGCTGCATGCTTCTCGTGTGTCCTAGAGCTGGAACTGTGTACAAGTGGATTCCTGAGGAACCCTTCAGGTAATGTGTCATTCTTATCAGACACCTGATGTTTCCAGAGGCAATAACTAAACTACCTTATGACATTTTGCTCCTATCCCTGTGCCACCTTCTCCCCTATTTTTCGCAGGCATCTTCCACTGCTGGCACAGATGGAACTTGTCAGTATATCACTTAAGGCAAGTGAATTCATGGCATTAGAAACACCCCAGTCGCAGGGACAAGAGTAAACCTAGTATCTGGCGTTGTCTAACCTGAAAACTCTTCTTTTTGGTAAATGAAACTCTAAAATAACCGATTTTGCATCACACAATGTACACTGGGCAATTTTTCAAAGCCCAGAAACAGTGAAAGCAATTTCAGACAACAACTTACAAGAAAATAAGCTTTCAGGTGCATCGCCAACAAAATGTTCAAGGTAACACTGAAAAAGGTGATGCAACAAAACCCAACATTTGTTAGGCAGGCACGGCTGCTGAGAAAATTTTACAGAAGTCTCACAATGTGCATAATCAACACTAGACTTAATTAAGTATTAACCTACATTCAGGGCACAGAGTATGCACTCCAAAGAATCAGCTCAGGGAAGAAGGGTATCACCACGCCTGCCCCCAATCCCCTTACAAGCCTGAGGCTTAGCAAGACAGTCAGCAGGTGCGGGATTTGCGGAGGATGAAGAGCCACGAATTCTTTGTCAACGTGAAAAGCAAGATCTGGAATCGCTGATGATTCCGTACAAGGAACGGAGTCAGCATGAGCACTGGCAAGGATAAAGGCACAAGAAGGCTGAAGGATTTTAAACCTGGCACGGGCCAGGTTCATAGAGGGTTATTTTAATCTGGACAAAGCAATGAAGAAAGACCCTGAAGTTCTTATTCCAAATGTTCACAACTTCTTTCAGACAAGAAGGTTATTTTAAATAGTTTCTGTCATATTGTAACATACACAGATACACATTAAAATTAGTTTCCATAGATCTGTTCCACACACACACACACTAACCTGAATGCTAGCACATGAAAATGTTACTTTCATGATCCACATGTGGGCTCATTATCTAGTCCCTCCATACCACCCAGATTTCGAACATCTTCCAACCTTTTAATGAGTATGCATCAGAACTGTGCAGATTACCTGGAAAAATACTGTTTCAGAATACTCTTACCGGTGACAAAATCTGATTTAACACCCATGAGAGGCTCAGACTCAGCAGAGTAAGGGCATCAGTGCCCTTTGCGGGCAGTTGAACAACGCCTTACCTTAAACCTGCAGAAGGGGTTTTCCTGCGTGAACTCCACCGGAGCAATGTTGTTGTTGAAGTATCCTTTGCCCGTGCCCCAGAAGGCCTGGAGCTGGTTCCATTTGGCCAGAATGGCATCCCTCTCATCTCCCAGGAGTGTTGGGGCCGAGAGAGCGCTGGCTGTATTGATGAGCTGGTTGGACTGAGCAGGTGTCTGGGCAGGCTGGTTGAACAACCCGCTGCCTAATGCTAGGTGGGATGAAGACAAACAAATGAACTCCTTGACCAACCATGACCATGCTATCACCTACATCTGCCTATCACTGGCATCACTTCTTATCATACTCGGAGAAGCAAAATAAAAACACCAAGTGAATAAATGAATTAAAATCAGATCATGTTTTTTACATGTCTTTTTACAGCCAATCTTCATCTACAACAGAAACTCCTGAATGCTACATTAGAAGAATTTTTTTTTTTTTTAATGAGACATCTGTATTGATCCATGACATCATCTGGCACTCTCAATATCCAAATCTGAGGGGCAGGTTGGCTGTTACAAACTCAGCAGACTCAAAGCCTGCAGCTGCTCATCATCCAACTCCCATTTAAATTAACCTCAATGCCTTTTTCCTCCCCCTTCTAGTAATGCTGTGACTGCACTACCAATTCTCTAACTACAATTTCTACCAGCACTAAACCAAAGGGGTAAATATTGTCGGAAGCTCAAGGCTGAAGCTCAGGGACTTGCTTGAGCTCTAGTTTAAGAGTTTAACAGCCCCCTGTCACAATACACTTCTGTCCCACTGCCCGAGCAACTGAAGGTGGCAGTCTTATGCTTTCACAGCTAAGGGACAGGTAAATGCAGAGGCCATACTCACTGGTCTGCTGCTGCTGCTGCTGGGTTCCGAAGCCTCCAAAGCCTAGCCCAGTTCCCAACCCACTACCCAAGCCAGTTCCAGTTCCTGTGCCAAAACTGGTACCAAATCCAAAGCCTTTGTTCTGGGTAGCACCAAAGAGTCCTGGGGAAACAAGCAAATGGTTATTGAGAAAAAGAGCATAGCAGCCATGCAATCCAAAGCACTCCTGGATTTGTTCTAAAGCCAGTCCTTGAGTCCCTTACCACCGGTGCCGGTATTGGTGGGAGCAGAGAAGCTGAACGCTGGTGCCGCAGTGGTGGTGGTTGTCCCAAAGCCTCCGAAGGCACCTGCCAAACACAGACTGCAGTCAGGCAGCGGCACCGGCCCCTGGGGCTGGGCACAACACGACAACCAACCGCACGCCTCGGGTGTTATGAGAAGAGGTGCTGACAGATGGATGTCACATGGCACAAGCATGTAGCTCACACTGATCGTGGGGATTGAGCTCATTGTCCAAGGAAATAGGGGAGAAAACACGGACCACAAAGCCAGAACTTGTATGGTGTGTCAAGAAAGCAAACGAAAAGGCAGAAGTCAACTGACATCTTGTTCCTGTACCAGAGGGATGTGCTTTCCCCAGAGAGAGGCACAACTAACAGTACTATGTCTTAGATTGCCAATGTCACTGCTAAATGTTTAATAAGCAACCTGATGTTCTGTGAACTTTACAAACAGTCCGAACCTCTGGAAACAAATCAAAGCCTGAAGCCAGGGTACACACAGTTGCTGTGCTTACAGGCAAAATTTACAAGTAAAATTCTACAGGGTTCTTTTTTTTTAAATCCTTGTTTCCCAATGATCCTCCCCATTACGTCTCATTTGGAGGTTCAACCACTAGTGTAGGAAGACGGATGCAAAAGCAATCAGCCTTCCACAAATTTTCAGGAAAAGCAGTCACTGACCAGCAGGAGGGGTCCTATGAGAACACCTGAGCTCCAGTGGTGCCAACAGCACTGGCCCAAGATGCAGCCTGTGGAGTGTGGGAAACCAAGGTCTCTGTGTTTCATGCTGCTTTTACACGTGTTCGAGTGAAGATGACAGTCTGCTACAAAGGATTTGCCAAAAAGATGCTGCCTCTCTTAATTCACATGTCAAAAGCAAAAAAAAAAAAAAAAAGGCTCTTTAGGTCTATTACACTTACAGTCCTCCTGTCCACAAACAAAATGAAAAGCATAAACCAAAGCTGATACGCAATTGCATTTTATTTCCATTCAGCAAACATCTCAATGTGAGTGGGCACAAGAAGTTGTTCCCTGTAACACCCATGTTTCAGTCCTGCCAGCAAGTGGGAAACCCTGGCAGCAGCACCAGCCGTTGACACCATTTTTAGGTACCTTTGTACCCACAGCACATTTAGTCATCCTTTCTTGAAAAGGGATCCGAGAGCACAAATTAAGTATCAAATTAAGTATCGAATTGACTATGCACGGTCTCTCCTGAAGCAGCTCAAATGAAGCTAAAGAAATCCAGCCAAGAGTGTTCACAGCAAATAAACCCCAATGAGATCCTTGGGGTGCACAAAACAGATGAGAGGCGCTGACACAGAGAGCGATGACACTGTGGGATGAATGGAACTCCTATACGAGCAGCGGCAATGGGACCCCCTGGGCTAATTCCACACCAACAAAAGCATTAGAAATCCATCCAGTCCAGTGTTTTTACACAGAATGGGAAAGACTTAAGGTGAAATTACATCAGCCGATCGCTCGGATCTGATGGATCTCCACGGGGCCGCAAAAGGCTTCCTTAACCACCCCCCAGTGCACCCATCCCATGCAGGGCCCTCCCTGGAGCACTGAGCGCCTCTGGACAGCTGGGGCAGGGTGGTCTTGGGATGCACAGCGGCATTCGGGGAACAGGTCACAGCTGGGCTCTGACTTTGTGCCGGTCGTATATAATTTGTTTCTCCACAGAAACTACTGAGGTGTGGTGCATTCATGACAGCCAACGGAAGGCCAATGAGGAGACACGGGGGAAGATGAAAACATGACTGCAGTAGTCCAAGAATCTCATGTCAGGAAATGTGGCACAGGGACCAGCCCTGGGATTGCTCGGGATCGCCTGGATTCATCCCCATTTCAGAGACTTTTGGCTACAGGGTTATTTTTCCTCAAAAGCTATTCCTTGAGAATTTAACAGGCAAAACCCCTACAAGCCTATGGCTCTCAAACCCATTCCATTTCCAGAGCTTTTATCACCAGTCTTCGCTGGACATGAAGATCAGTAGTGGACACAGATTCCCAGTTAGGGATGCAATTCTTGGACCCCTGCTGGTAACATTGACCACGGAACACATATTTACGCATTATCTACCTGCGCTTGCCAGACTGTTACCAAAATTGAATGGTGGAGTTGAGGTAGTGGAAACACCGAAATTCCCAATATTAAAATTCACCGCGGGATTAGCAGTTAATCCGAAACCCCCAAAATTAAACCCACTGGCAGTGGAGTTTGCAGTTTCAAGCCCACCAAATCCTGACGAGCGGGAAGCAGAAAAAGAGCAAGGCAACATTAGTTCTGAGTGAAAGGCAGGTCCAGGAAAGAAAAGTTGAAGCATTTTTCCATCCCCGTGGG
Organism: Ifrita kowaldi; assembly: GCA_013398055.1. Classification (NCBI taxonomy): domain Eukaryota; kingdom Metazoa; phylum Chordata; class Aves; order Passeriformes; family Cinclosomatidae; genus Ifrita; species Ifrita kowaldi. The sequence continues at coordinate 40,158 of VZRS01004252.1, forward strand.
CAAGACAGGCATAGTTAGAAACAAGAGCAAAAGGTATTAACTGGCATTAAACAATATTGATTGGACACAAGGAGGACAGTTAAAAGCTCCACACATTGCTGCTGTAAGGACGTTATTTTTCAATTATACTGTGCATAAAGCAGCAGCATTTCCCCACCTTATTTCAAAGCCCTACATGAAACCATCTCTGTGGTTCAATACTCACATTAAGAGTAATTTTAACAGCCTAAGACGCTCGATACAGCTGCATCTATGTTAAGTGTAACATATAATAGCAAAATTAATTCACAAGCTATCAGGAAAGCCAGAGTAAGTTATCTTCATATAAATAATACACTCAGAGACACGACAGCAAAATAACCACAAAACTCAACTCCAGCAGCTGAGGCACCACACAAACCTCAGCTACTCCAGGGCGGACTTATCCAAGTTCTATTGCCCACCTCAGCCTTGCTGGACATACTGATGCATCCAGCACCCCTGAGATGCAGCTGAAACAGGTTGATGCTGGACAGACAATGGGAAGTCCTGAGGTGTGATCCCAGATTTCCCTGATATTGGTCTGAGAGTGTCATAAACTGCCACGGTGTACAGGCAGCACAAGGGATTTTTTACTTTCAGATGGGGCCAGAAACAGTGCGTGTAAACACACTCTTCCAGAGTGGAAAAAACAGAAAAATTCAAGTTAACTACAATAAACATGAATCCTGTTCAAAGGACTTGCCTAGATGCTCTCCTAGAAGCCAACAAGGAAACATTTAACTAAGTGAGGGTAAGGAAAGCTCTGTCTTACACTTCACCATGACTGACAATGACAAAAAAAGAAGGGGAAAGGTCGTCCTTTACAAGTGGTTAACTTTTACCTTGCTCAAAAGTGAACTTCCAAGGGCATCTCGTCCGAACGAGGACTTTATTGCAAGCAAAAGGCTGATCCGAAGGACCTGCACCACCTCATCACAAACGCCTCAAGAGCAGCTCCCGGGCCCGCCGGAGGCCGGGCGGGGCGCGGGANATCGTTGGACGGCGGGCGGAGGCCCCCGCAGGAGGCGCGTGCGAGCCCCCGCGGCGGGTCCAGCCGCAAACAAAACCGGCCGCACGAGGCGCTTTTTCCGCTGCCGCCGCCGCCAAAGCGCTTCCGGGTGGCGTAGGCGACGCGTGGTGACGCAATCGGCGTGCGCCAGCGGGCTCTACCACTGCGGGCAGCGGGGAGGGGGGGCCCGGGAGCGGCGGACTGTCGCAAGGGACACGGGGAAGTAACGGGGGATAAAGGCAAAGACTAGCCGGGGGGGAATGTCCTGCTTTGCGCTAAACAAGGATAAAAAAGGCTCGCGTGGGGGAACATATTCTCAGCTCCAGGTCGCTGAGAGCTCAGCCCGAGCCGGGGCTCACCGCAGCATGGGGTTTCCCCATCCCTGCATCCCCTCGCGGGGCATTCCCTGGGTTCCCCAACACTGGGACCACAGTTCCCGCGTTCTTTTGGGGTCCCCGCTGTAGAACCTGGCGGGCAGCCAGGAGGGGAGATCACACAACTTCTTCCCAGGGACCACTCCCACAGACACCCCACGTCCATGAGGAAGAGCTGCTTTCCATGGGGGTGGCCGAGCGCTGGAACAGCTGCCCAGGGAGGTCGTGGAGCCTCTCTGGAGGCATTCCAAACCCACCTGGACACATTCCTGTGACACCTGCAACCAAAGGATCCCAGGATACTTTGTGAAAAGCAGCAACACCTGGGGAAAAGCAGAGCAAAGCTAGTCCCCGAAGTGTTTTCCCAGGGTTATTCCCAGAAAGCTGCCCAGAAAACAACACTTGGGGGTAACAGGGAGAAGGGATGACAGTGCTATCACAGAATCCCTGGAGGGTTGGGTTTGGAAGGGACCTTAAAACCCATCTTGCTCCACCCTCTGCCATGGGCAGGGACATCTTCTACTAGCCCGGGTTGCTCCAAGCCCCGTCCAACCTGGCCTTGGACACTTCCAGGGATGGGGCAGCCACAGCTCCTCTGGGAATCCATTCCAAGGCCTCACTACCCTCCCAGGGAAGAAACGAAAGCACCAGCCAAGAAAAAGACCCTAAACCAAGCCCAAACAAAGCAAATGCCAGTGCCCCTCTTTAGAAGACAATGGCACATTTTAAAAACATATTTCAGTATCCACGGAAACATTCCTCGATGAGAATAGTCTTTTAATCGGGAAGCGGGGGAAACCTTTGTGACTTTTAACACAAGTTTCTGTTTGACAAGTAAAAAAAGTGCCAGGAGTTCTCAGGACCCTGTCCATACCACGGAGGGGTACTCTCATCCCAAACATGCCAAGTCTGCATTCCCACCAAACCCCCACACCACCACCCACCAGCTTTGTCCCCTCCGCCCCAAGAACAACGCCGAGCTGCGGTGCCTTAAGCTGCAGAACAAACCCCACACCTGAAGGAGAAAAGCCTGGCTAACAAGCAGAGTGGGAACAGCTGGGTGGTTTGCATGGAAAAGCACTTCCAGCCGCTGGCTCGGTTCCACCTGGAGCTACAGACGCCGCGCAAAGCTTCGCTCCGGGTCGCATTAGTGGTACACGTGTGCTGTGACAGGACCAAGGACGTGAGTAACAAACACTCGGTGCACACCGGAGTAAGTACACGCAACACGTTACGGACAGGACACCGCCCAGCCTGCAGCCAATCTGTCCCTGTCCCAGGGCCATCCAGGAGCCTGCTGGATTCCCAGAAAGCCATCCACATTCCCAAGGCCGTTTGCAAACACCACCTGTGTTGCTCCTGTGGGGAATCAGGCCGGCTTGTGGTCGTCCATCCAGTGGTTACGATCCTCTGTGGCTGCCAGTGCGGGTACAAACAGAGGGCAGGGTTGAGAAAAGCAGGATCTGGAGCAGTTTTAAAATGGAGTTTTAAAGTTGTAACATAGCTGGCGAGACAAAAGTCTCCTCCCTGGCTGACAGTGCAGGTTCTCTTCCACCTCTGTGCCACAGAAAGTGACGTTGGACACGACCGTGTCTCCACAGGGGACAGCTGGTGTTAGGTCAGCTCTAATGGTTTATTCTCCAGGCTCACAGGGTAAAGAAAATCTACTAAGATGTCCTGATGAGTGGGGACCTCTCTTCCTCAGTGCTCTGGAAGAACAAAACCACAGCAAGTTAAACGTGGCCATGAGAGAGAGACCTGCCACCATGGGAAGCTGGGCTGCCCACACTCCAAGCAGGGAAGGGAAAAGCCCCTACTTCTAAGGAGAATTCCCTCTAAGACAGCCAGGGCTGCAGTAGGAAAGCACCAGCGGGTGGGTGGCAGCTTGCGCAGGGCCCTGCTGTAGCACCTGACACGGGAGGGAAGGCCAGAACCACCCAGGGATCACAAGCAGAGCTGTAAACTGCTGGATTACCTCTGTTTGCAGGAAAAGTAACAAAAGCAAAGTAGGAAAAGTATGGAATGCAGGTGTCCCTTTGTCACTCTGACTCCTGTAGAGTGTTCCAGCACATCCAAGAGAGCTGGTTTGAAGCTGTGCTTGTAGGGTGGGGCAGGAACTCCTGGGACAGATTGGTATCCTGGCTGAGCTGCTGATAACACAGGTGGGAAGGGGAAGGGGAAAGGAAAGGGGAAGGGAAAGGGAAAGGGAAAGGGAAAGGGA
>VZRS01004252.1:43802-65730 GCA_013398055.1 Ifrita kowaldi
AGGGAAAGGGAAAGGGAAAGGGAAAGGGAAAGGGAACCAGTCTGTTCTACGTAGGACCCTGAAGTACAGTCCCATGGGGATGGCAGGCACTGATCCAGAGGGGTCCCCCAAGAACAGAGGGAAGTTGTCAGACAGCATTTAGGGAACGCCAAACACACGAGAGCACAGTAAGCCCACAGCAACTACGAGGAGAACACAGCCTCCTAGAGAACCCAGGGTATTCCTCTAACCAAAGGCTCCAAGCTTGGTGTCATCTGAACCCTGTTCTGGTGAAATGTTGGCGTCAGCTTTCACCCTGACAAGCACCTTAATGCCAGCGTGTCACATGGGACAAAACTTCTCATAAACAGATTTACAAGCTGGCTCGTAAACAGAGAATACTGGAGAACAGTTTCTGCTGCTGCTGTCTGTGCAATTCAGCCGTTCTTTGGCCACAAATTCGCATTATGATTCTGGAAAATAATCCACTGGCACAATGCAGATCTGCTGAGAACACTGCCACCAGCTAAATCTGTCCTCAAATATGGTGGAACTTTTGCATATTATCCTTCAGGGTCCTCTAGACAGGCTGATTTATTTCACTACTGTTGGCAAGGGAATTGGGCACAGACACAGGACCTGCCTTACCAGGCTTCTCAGATTAACTCCGCTCCTTTGCTTTGGTGCGTTTATTCTGAGTCTATTAAAACTTCCCCTCCCTAGAAAGGTCATTTCCAACAAAAACAATATAAAAACACGTGCAGAAAGGCACCAAAAGGTAAAATTAACCACAAGAAAATCAAAATGCAAGCAGATGTACAGCAAGCGAAGTCAAATCTGAGTGCTGCTTACCTCTTCATTCATCCCCCGGGACCTGCACACCAGCACAATGAAAACAATCCCAAAAGCAATCCCCAGAGCCATGATTACAAAGGGGATCCCAGTCACAACACTGGCTTCCAGCAGGACGTGCCTGAGTTTGCTGGCAGATGCTTCATCAATCAGAACACTCTGCAGCAGAGAGAGACGAAGTGGGGGAAAGAAAAAGGTTTCTTTATTTCTGTGCTTTCTATAAGATCACTTTTGTGAAGGGCAGGGAAACAACACTCCTGCAACTCTCAACCACTGCTTTGTTGCTTCCTGGCATACTTCCCCCCTGAAAATTCTTCCAGGGGCCAGAAGGATCACCTAGTCTGTATTTCAAAGGAAAATAGGGATTTTTACCTTTTGGTTTAGGAATGGACTAATACAAGCCTGGAATAACAGTGTATGTCATCAAAACTGGTCCCCCCTGCATCCAATTAATTCAGTGATCCAACTACAGCACAGGAATATTGACAACAGATGACTCAAAAAAAGGTGTGATCTCCTGAAGTCCTGCCTCTGTCTGAGCACCCCTTTTCTTCATGGCCAACTCCTTTGAGTTTAAAAGGAGTGTCTGACTGAGAGTGTTTGGCAGGGCTGAACTTAACCCTACAACAAACAGCAGGAACAGTTAGTTAAGGAACAGCAACAGCTTCCTACCTATCACTGTACAAAACAACAATAAAATCAGCCTTTTCTTTTCTGGCTAGTTCAGAGGGTATTTTTGCAAGCATCAACATGCCACAGTGCTGGAAAGACATAACAAAACTGTTTACCTCATTTATATACATCACTGGGAAAATCAGTGTTCGGATGTTGCCTGTTTCACTGTGTGAAAAAAAGAAAAAAGCAATAATAAAAAATTGTGGGTTTGGAACTTTTCAACCTGAGGGTTGTGAAGACAGATTATACAAGAACAATGAACAAGCAAAGTGTCCCTAAAAAACCTCCGGGCTGTTCCTTTTTGCTGTGGATTTTCACCTCCCTGCTGGAGTAGGACAATCTCAATCTCCAAGATAGATGAATTCTGGTTTGGGAGCAGGGTATATTTTGGGACTTGGTGGGCAGTGAAAGACAGGGATCCATCTGGGGCTCATTTGTAACTGAGTGACAGATTTGTGCCAGGCAGCAGGAATTGAGCTAAGCTGATGTTGAAGGTTACTTCTATTTGCAAAACACAGGAACTATTGTCCAAGCAACATGGGCATAGCAGCAAAAATCCCCCAACATTTGGCAGATGTGGAATCCCAGCTCAGGCAGGAGTTGAGTTACTGTGACAGCTCCTGGGCACTGGGAAACAAGCCTGAAGGAACATCACTGGCTCTCCCAAGGGGACTGGGCAGATAAAATACTTCTATTTTAGTTATTACAGCCAAGCTGTGCCAATAAAAAAACATCAGCCCTGCAGCTGAGCAGGAGGAGTAGCTACCATACAGCATTCTTCACTCTGCAGGTGGAACTAGAGAGTCTGCTTGATCTGTGAGAGGAGAGGATACTGCCCCTTCAAACTGAGACTTCAAACTGGATTGGACTTCTCTCTCTAACACTTCCTCTCTCCAACCCATATTCTGTCAGAACATTGCAGAAAAAATTATTCTGAGTATCAGCTGACATCTGAGATGCCCACCCGGCAGCAGAGAACACTCACAAAAATTCAGGTAATTTTCGGACGTGAACGTTGATCTGCATCCGCTTGGCTGCCCGCAGGACGAGCCCTGTCAGCTGGGGAATAAAGGAGATCAGTGTTAAAAAAACCAGTAAAGGTGAAAGGATGAGAACTGTGAGAATGCAGGAAGAACCTGGTAGACACCACACAGCAGGGTCTGCACTGGACCTTAGGAGAGGAGCTGTGGAATTTCCTCCTGCTTTAGCTGCACATAACAGCCCAATGAGTCACAGCACTGTTTCTGTAAACCAGGCAGCTCGTGACTGTGCTCTTTTCCTTGACCCATATTTGTATGTGGGGGTGCAGAGATCACTGCTGCACTGGTTTTAGCTGGGAGAGAATTAATTTTCTCCACAGTAGCTGCTATCAGGCCGTGTTTTGGAACTGTGATGAAAACAGCGTGGGTAACACAGGGATGTTCCAGCGATTGCTGAGCAGCACTTGCACAGCCTCCAGGCCCTTTCTGTTTCTCACACTGCCCTGCCAGTGAGTGGGTGGGTGGGGTGTGGGAGAAACTGGGAGGGGACAGGGACAGGACAGCTGACCCAAGGGGATCGCCCATTCCATCCAGCATCATGGAACCAGTACAGATTCCTTGAGGTCAATGGGACTACACCAGTACACGCCATCCAAGGAGGTGACCTAAACCCACGTGCTTGAATCCATTCACCTACAGAACCCTTGAAAAAAGGCTGCACTTACAGGATTGATGTCCAGAAATGTCTCATGGTATTCTTTTCTGGGATGCATGCCCTCTATGTCCTCTACAAACTTTGGATCTGCCTGGTAAAAATGAGGAGCTGACAGAAATATTGGAGCACCTGGAATGCAAAAGCACCAAGTCACCACCTAAAGAAAGGCTGAGCAGGATTCAGGGAAGCCTTTGAAGACCTCGCAGCTCTGAGCCATTTACAGAGAAGGGAAGGGCCCCTGGTGGAGCTGCAAAGCCCCAGCATCTCTGGGACAAGCCCCTCCTGCCCCCGCAGCTCGGCCATACCCTGCTTGCAGACGCTGACGTTGAGCACGCCGGTGCCGGGGCAGTTCCCGGCGGGCACGCAGAAGCCGGCGTTGGCGGGGTTCACCGAGGTGTTGGCAAACACCATGGAGGAGGGCACGAAGCGGAACGTGGGCACCCCGGCCACGGCTCCCGAGCTGTCGTACACCAGGAACAGGGACCTGCAGGGAAGCAGAGCCAGCTGTGTCAGGCTGCGGCACACACCGACCCCAGCTGCACGTGTCTCCCTGCTGATGCCTGTGTGTCTGCCCCAGTTTGCATTCCCACCACCTTCTGTATGGAATTTAACAGGCTCTGATCAGCAAACACACATCTCATCATCCTGCTGCTGTACAAAACAGACGGTCCCCACGTCACTACTGCATGTTGTGTGAGCGCTTGTACCTCTGCTGAGAGGCACCAGGAAAGGAACGCGGTCGTGAAAGACAGAACAATCTGGCATGTCCTGAATTCAGCCTAACACCCATCCGTATTGATTTAAATAATTTCAGATCGGTTTTGTCCTTCACACACTGGGAAATCAGCAAGAGGGGAGACAAGGTGTTACATAAGGAAGGAAACGCCAAGATGTTCTTGGTACATTTCAGACGGCATCACGTAAAGTCATGAATCCCTGAAGAGGGCAACCTGGGTTCTCTAAAAAAGCACAGCACAGAGGAAGACTTCGGAGGCAAGCAGCTTAAGCAAAGTTCATATAAATCCTTCCATTCCCCCTCGTTACTAGCCTTGCAGTCCAGTCTGTCCTTCCAGTTTTCTTCCAGATTTTCCCCTCACAAATCTTCATTTTGAAATAACACATCCTTAACTTGCTGCAGACAGGGAGGGTTTTTTTTCTGTAACTCTCATCCTTCCCACCACGAATGAATGCAGAACACTGCTACTGTTAAATGAAATCACAGGAGGAGAACCACCAGCCTAACGTGACACCTCAAGAGGAATGCACAAAAACGCTCTGCTTTAAAGTCTGAGCCAACGCTGTCTTCTCCTTACCTGCAGAAATCAGAAGAAAAGATGTAAATGTTCTCATCTTTGCTGATCAGTGGGTGAAAGGATGTCCCATCTGTGCCATTGATCATGTTACATGTCTCTGTTGTCCACCAGCTCAGGGACCTGAAGAAAGGGAAGCAAAGAGAGCAAGGGCTAAAAGATCTCCGAGCAGCAGTCAGGCAATGCCAGCTCCCGGCCTAAGCAAATGGGAATCAGACCTGTACAGTGCTAATTCCTCCTGCCTCAGCTCTGCTAACAAGAAAAGGGATTGAAATGGGTTTAAACTGCACCTAGAGCCTCTTTAAACTGGCACCAGGCAAGCAAGGGGCAGATTCTGACAGAGGCAACAGTCCTCTGAAAAACTTACTCTTTTCCTTTCCACTCCACAATCCTGGAGAAGTTCAGGTAGCTCGTTTCCCCACTCAGGAAAACGTATTCTCCATCATCAGTTCCGTTCATCTGCGAACAGATACATTTTTCAGTGGCTCCACTCATTCTGTGGCATCTGGCTGGTCACTGCAATGGGGTGGCAGGAGTTGAAGTTTTCCCACTCCAAGTCCACCCCAGGAGTGATGGACTGCCCCTGAGATCTGTGCAGTTCATTGAACTCCACCTTGTATAGGAACAAGGTGGAAGTGACCAGGCAAGATCCTTACACCTCCCAAGTGCAGGAAATACAACTCCGTATGAGCCTTTTCTCCCTTTGAGAGCTGCCACTGAATAAAGAGCCCTCAGGAAGAAAATAACCCCACAGAAATAACCTCAGCACTGCAGACATCTCCAGAAGCAAGGATTCCCCACAGCCCAAAATGACCAGAAACACTGTGGAAGCCAGGAATGGCTACAGCACAGAAATAACCTCCAATCTCAGTCAATTACTAAGGAAGTCAGGGCGTTTTTCTAGCAGTTTGCACAAGTGGCCCCACAAAGCCCATGTTATTCAAGCAAACACTCACAACAGTGGAGGGGGTTGTCCTTGGAAAGCTTATCCATACCTCCCATCCCGTGCCTAGATGCAGGCAAACTGAAGAGGGAGCACGCCTCTGCTATCCCTACCTCCTGGCTCAGTCCAGGCACACCCCTCTCACAGCCCAGGCCCCGCAGCAGCGCCATCATTCCCCAGGGAAAGCATGAGCAGGCGTGGCCATCCCATTACCTTGCTGAAGAGCCCGAAGACGGGGTCGATCTCGGGATGCAGGACGTGGATGGTGGACAGCAGCCTGTCCTTGTAGCCCCACAGCAGCTCGTGGACGCTGCGCACCGTGAACAGGGACTCCTGGTACAGGAGCAGCAGCACCTCTGTGGCAAACTGCAGCGGGGTTGACCTGGTCCACTCCATGGCAGTCTGCCAGGGCATGGCAACGAGGGAGCAATGGTCAGATTTATTGGGGAATAAGTGATCAGCTGCACCCAGACACAGACACTTTTCACCACTGCACGTTCATTTCCCCAAAATTCAAGCAGTAATAACGTTTATTTCCTTTCTAGCTGACAAGTGGGTTTACAACGTGAATTTAAAGAGGTCATAACAAAAGAAGGGCATTTCTTTGGGCTAACCAACCCGTGGTTCTTCTCATACTGCCTGTTACAGTACATCACAGCCAACAATCTGAAGGAGAGAGAATCCTTACCACCATGAGATGCCTGGGAGGAATTGAAAACACAGTGTCTGTGTTGTCTGCAGCTTGCAGTAAGCTGAGTCCTATCTACTACTATATGCGGGGCATTCATAAAACACTCATTCATAAAATCAGGCATTTTTGGAAACGCTGGGGAAAAAGTTGAAATCAACGTACCCTGCAATTGAAATTATACCAGGATGGAGAGTAAAGGCTGAGTCACACTCCCAAGTGCTGGAGTACAGCCTGATTGCCTCTGGAAGCTGTGACACCTGCTTGTTCCTGTGCTATCCCTGTATGATACCAAAATAATGGCCTGACTGTGATCATCACAACGAGACTCTCTCTCACCTAGCACAGTCTGGGGGTGCATTTCTAACTTTAATCCTACTCTGAGAGGTCCTTTTCATTCAGCTCCATCTGAAACTGCTCTGCTGTAGTTTCTTTCTGGTTTGAGAAGCAGACTTGGAGGCAGCTTCTCCAATTTTGACAAAATAACCCCAAAAATTCCTAACTTCCTCATGCAGAAGCCAGAGTTCCTCCTAGGCATTTGACATCACTAATTCCCTGGTTTCATTGACTCTTGGAAGCTCAGTAAGCCTGATTTCTCTTCATCCCTGTAGAGTGTGTGATCTCTCAGCACCAGAGGAAGGCACTAACACTGCAGAGCTGTGAGGAGAGGGAGGAACAAAACAAACCCCCCACAACAGTGCAGCCCCAAACTGAGACCAGCATCTGCCCAGGACATGAGCTGCCTCTCTCATTCTTCCATCACATTTATCTACTGCAAAGGGAGAGTCAGGATGAAGCAACATGCTACTCGTGCTGAAGCGTGTCAGGATGAATTCCAAGCAGGAATGAAAGACAACTCACCACTGCAGGAATATTTACTGTCCTGATCAGGTCCACTTCAGGGTCTCCCACTGACTTCTGAGGTTCAAATACATAAGTCTTTGGGTTTAGAGCAGACACTTTGGTTCCATTGTCCAAAAACTGGACGTGCACTCTTGGCCTGTATTCCCTGAAAGACAAGAGTTTGTTCTCTAAACAAGTTAAACTAAGTACACACAGCATTAATTGCAATTCACTTATGGCTGTTCTACTGCTTTAAGCACATAAAGGGTGGGATTTTCAGTTCTTTGGAAGTAGAATCTCTCACTGACACAAACTCCCCGCTGTTTCCAAAAATGCCACCCCACGTGTTAATTGCACTTCATATTTTTGCCTCATCTTTAAAAACCTCAAAGGAAGGACAACAATTTCAGATGGCTCAGAAGGATTTAGAGGCACCACATATGAGATTGCCCTTGAAGTCCAGTTTGAAAATGAAACTTTTGCCTCTGCTGCAGGCAAAATTCACCCCCAGAAAGGTGCAGGCTGCATGTGTCTCATTGAGCTAAGAACCCACTAGAATCCTTCTGCTGGCTACAGAGCACTTGGCACTGGGGCTTACATGTTACATGACCACAGAGCAAGCCTCATTTTAGTTCTTCTCCTTTACTTCTCCAGCAGGAATCCTGGGCACGACAGAAATTCAACTGAATTTTTGCTGTTCACTACCCATGGCCTGGGAGGTTGCTGCTGTTCCTGCCTAAGCACTCAGACAGCAGGATAAAACTCAGGATTGCTGACAAACCAGTCCAATTGGCAAGGAACATCAAATGCTACCTGCTGGCCCGATGAGAAAGTTAGATCTTAATTACCCTGAAACACAGGCACGGAGCACTACTCAATTTTCATTGCCATTAGCACTGTACAAACCAGGGGTATGCAGTTGTGCAGAACAGGCTGACACACACGTGTCTCCAGCAAACCCCAAAATGGAAATGGCAGGCGGGCTGCTCACCACCTGGCACACACATGAGGTGAAATTCCCCCTATTTCCTCAGCCTGCAGTTACTCAGAAGGCTGTGACTTTGACACTTGCCTGGGCAAATGTCAAGTTACAAGACATGAGGGAGAATTGTTCTGCCAGATGTTGTGCTCTGATGTCCTGCATTCAGCTCAGGCTGAGATTCTGTCCTGGCTGCCCTGGATCCATCAGTGCAGCTTCACAACAGGCTGCATTACTGTGGTTCAGCTTTCAAATCTACAGCAAACTGGAAAGGCCTGTGAAACTACTGTTATTAGAAACCAGCCACTTCCCATCTTCCTTACCCAAACAGCATCTCTACCACTCTCCAGCATCCCTGCCACCCGGGAACACTTTGGTCTGACAACACTTCCAGCTTGACTCGGCAAGAGCCTCTTGGACAGCAATCTATTTTATTCCCCAGGGCTGGAACTGAGGGGATGGAAATGGACAGCTGTGAAATGCCTTCCTAAAATAGGCCAGGAGTAACCTGAGACACCTCTCCAGCTCTGCAGAGGAAAATAATACTCCCTGATGAGGGATATGAGTAGGAGGCTCTAAGATGTTAAAGTTAAAAAGCTGTAAATGTGTGCAAGACCAGACAATATTCCAGTGTTCCGTGGGACTCAGCAGGCTTGAGCAGATAAGCAGCTTGCACTTTGTAATTACTTACTTTACATGCTGCCAGTTCAACTTCCAGGATTTAAAAACACCAGCACTACGTTTTTGTTACAGAATGTGCCTCAAGTGCTTTACAATGTATGCTGGTGAAAACTCTGAGCTGCAGGAAGAGACTCTCTTGAGCCCTCCCACCTCCTCCCTGTCACTGACTGGATTTTTTTCCTCTGCTTGTCCGGCCCAGTTCACTCCCAGCCATTCCCCAAACACGCTGCTTTATAAAAGCACAGAGCCATGCACTTCATGAGAGGGCATTTTAGATGTTCTGTCACATGCTAAAGCCAAAGGAGTCTTCAATGCTTTGCTGCACAGGGCCTGTGAAACCAACTGGATGTTTCTTCCCTGGCTGGAGCGTGCAGCATGGCTAGAACATCCCTTCCTGCTCCCTGTGCTCCCACAGCCTCCTCTGCTCCCCACCCAGTGCTGACAGCCTGCTGCAGGCACAGCCAGGCAAGGCTTATGGAACCTGCGGGAAGAGAGCTCTCCACTTCCTAACTCTTCCTCCTTCCTCTATCAGACAGAGCAGAGCACAGGGGAATCCTGTCCAGACATGCCAGAATCAGGCGAAGCAAACAAGCCAGAAGCAACTGGAATGTGCAGCCTCCTTCCTCCCCTCCCTGTCACCACCGAGAGCACTGCAGGGAGGGCCGGCGTCAGGGACCCACTCGCAGCCAGCCCGTGGCGTGGGATGCAGGGAAAGGCTCTCCCAGCAAACCAGCAGCTCAGGCTGGGCCTGCCCCGGGGCAGGGACCAACCCAGCCCCATCCACCCTGCTGAGCTCCTTCATGGACAAGATGCAGCTTCCCAAACCAGGCTACGTGTGACGCCCAGGAGAGACTCAGAGCCAAGGAAAGGGAAAAGAAGAAGCTGGCAAAGAGGACTGAATAGCAGCCTATGTGGTTCCCTGCAGCTCTGTGAACCCTGGAGCTGATCCTGTGTATCTTCCTGACACAGAACTGACTGAACACATTGCTGACTAATGACCAGTGCTACACTGCACACACCTGAAGGAAAGCCTGGGAACTTGAGTGCTTTTGGATCTTTTCTCCAGCTCTACTGGCTCATGTAATAGCAGGGATTTTGCCAAAGTACCACATGGAGTTTGCCAGGGCTAAACAGACACAGGATTAGAATACAGAGGAGACGGGGGAAGGGATTGTTGGCAGAGGGAGAAGCAAAGCTGAGGTGTGGGAGGAAGGAAACTGAGAGGCAAGAGATAATGCAGAAACCAAGGCTCCCACAAAGGCTCTTGCTTTCATTCCAGCATTTTTTCAAATACCAACAGACTCTGATCATTTTGCAGCTTAGGTAAAGACAGCTCCTTCTGGCATTGAACCACTGCCCAGCCTGGATGAGCCTGTGTGACCACAAGTGAGGCTGACAGTGAGGAATCCCCCTTTTTGCCATGGTGAGAGAGTTCCTCATAACGCCAGGACTCCCAAGACCATAACCCTTCCTGCCATAGGCCTGCTCCTGGTTTACAGGGCTGCAGGCAGCTGAGCAGAACACAGCTCTAAAAGAAAGTTCATTTGTAAGGTGACTTCAAAATCTCTCCATGCCACACAAGACAGCTCTAGGGGCTGGACAATATCTAACGCTGCATGTAAATCCATCAGTAAAAATGAGAGATATGAAACCTAAGCAGGTTTTTCGGTGAGGGTTGGCTCAGGAAGACCCTTTTAGTACAACTCTGTTTTTCTGGCCACATTTTACCCATGTGGATTGTGCAACTCCAGCTAGGAACCAATTCCGGAGTGAGCACGAGTCACACTTTTGTGCAGCACTCCTCTCCCCAGCCTCCCAAACATCGCCCAACTCACAAGACAACAGGCCAGGATGCAACAGCTTCCTCTGTGTTCAGCAGCTGAGAAACAGCAGCATACCACCACAACGTTGCCCAAAATTTGACAGAAGAACCGGTTGCAAGTGTCAGTGCTGTCTGCGTGGGCTGTGACTGTGCTCCCCTGGATAAACCTTCCCTCACACATTAACACCTACATTTTCTCCTAGAACGAGATCCCAGACGTTCTGGATCCCACATTTTGGCTTCCTCACACACCAGAGCTTTTGTGAAGTGTGGAATTCCTGAAAGGGTCCTACCTGTAGGTGTATGGTCCTATTTCCTCTACGAGAGGAGTAGCGCCTTGGAGCACTTCCAAAGGATTTGTCACGTTAAAGAAGTAGAACTGCATGTAGACTGGGGGGGGAGGGTCCTCCCAGGCCTCAAAGGTTTCTGTGCCATTCTTCAATACTGTTCCCTGGAACAAGAGAAAGGCAGATCAGCTGCTGATGCTATGATGCTACATGATACTGACAGGAAAGAGAGGAGGTCCATGCCTTGGGAACAAGCACAGGCAGTAAGACTCAAGACCACAATTCTAGGTCTGCTTTACTTTGGAGCAGCTCTCTCAATGTCAACCAGCTCAGGCACCTGCTCTCCTGGCCACAGGCCAGGGACAATGTTGGTTGGTTTGTAGTTCCACTTCTCCCCACAGACAATTCTGCCTGACATTTTTCAGAATGGAGACTGATCAGCTATTACTCAGCAATACTGCCTCCTTTCCTGCATCGGTAAAAACCCCCCCCGGTGCAAGACACCACAAAACGTGCCAACGTTACAGATAAAAGTGGAACTCAACAGTGGGAGGCCAAGAGAGTCCTGGCATTTATGATTTCTTTGCCCAAGAATGTCAGATTCCAACACAGCTGTGAGATTCTGTCTCCAAAGCAATTGGACTTTGTTTTTCAGTGGCCTGTGAGAAAAACTGTGAGTGACAAATTTCTTTCACATAGGCGCTCTAGGATTTGTGCCCTTCCAAGGTCTTGGAATAGGGGAAAGATTGTTTGCCCTCTGTCTTTACCTTCTTTCCTACAGCAATGTCAGCACATGCATCTCCAGACCGACGGTCTGTCAGTCTATTTTGTAACCAAGCTATAAATCATTATTTTATAGCAGAAGCACTTAAGAAATGAAACACTGATTCCCTTACCTCAGTGATACCCCTTATCAGTATTTACATGTTATATAGAAAGTCACAGCCACAGCTGTCACGTAGAGCTCCATAACAGAGGTCTCCACCTCTCACTTTATTACTATCCCATTTTAGGTAAAATTCACTCCACCTATAAAGCATCCCCACAGCAAAAGTCAAGGCTTTCCATGTAGTTATATCACTGGAACTGCTTCAGCGGTCACAAAGAGAAATCTGGCTCGCAGAGTGAATTTTCAGGAATAAACACAAAGAAAACTCTGTCTTTGAAAACCACATCACCTGTAGGCGGAAGAAAGGGAGGAGGGGAATGATTTGCAATTAAATGGGTCTCATCAACGCTCATTCTTTTTATTCTTCCGAGCAAACAAGTCAAATATTGTGAGCAGAAGCTCAGAATCAGGGCAGGCTGGACAGCTGCCAGCTCGTTGTCGATGTTTATGGGGTCTTATCAGCCACAGTTGCCTCAGGACTCATTCTTGGCCTTCCCACTTAAGGAGCCGTTTTGTCTCCATGTAGACTTTAACTTTGAAGGACAAGATAAAGAGAAGACTGTTTCAGAGACAAACTTACTGGCAGGAGCTTGGCATGGCAGAAGTAATGCTGCGTGGCAGTGAGAGCCAGCCCAGCTGGTGGCACTTTGCACTTGCAGCCTGCTTTCCCCATAGGATTAAAACCCATGTATTCTGTGCACAGCTCAAAAATTAATGCGTTTCAGACACGCTTGAGGAGTTTGGAGCATTTCTCTGGAACTACCAACACCTCATATGTACAATTTCCTACACAGCTGGGTGCTCTTGATCCTGCTTTCTTATGATGTATGCCAAGGAGACCCATCCCTGTATTCACAACTACTCCCTGGTCATACTCATTCCAGATCTATTTCTTGGATCTGCATGGCACAATCTGGATCTCCCACAGAAATTAAGTGTCTATTTATAGCTCCATACAGTGACAGCAAACCCAGATTCACAAACTACTGAGCTGTATTCAGAGAGACTCCCAAAAACTGTCAAATAATGAAACATGGTAAGCTCTTTTCTTCTGATTTTTCACCAAGTGTTACCAGGGATATTTCAGTCTATCACATGATATTACAAGGACATCAGGTTTTCCAATTTCCAGGTGGAGTCCACGATCATTTCCAGTGTTCCAAAGCATCCTTCCTGCTGACTGCATTTATCAGCCAGCCCTGAACTCGCAGCTCTCTCATTTGCTGCTGTTTCCTTGCCTTGACTGTGCTTTACACACAGGAAATAAAAAGGGAGCTTTCCCTCACAAATATAACTGTTACTGGCAGTGATGGTGGGAGTGGGAAATGGTACTGAACATTTTTGAAACCTACACAGAAAATTTAATTCCTTTTTTTTTTCCCCTGGAGCTCCTAAACGTTTTAATTCCAAGATGTATTTTTATGTGTTCATCTGTTACAGAGTTTAACTGCAACTTGTTAAGGTGATGGGGTATATGTTCAGACCAGCATGAACAGACCTCTCTACTCCTGCACCTTGGGAATGCCCTGACCCAGAGGAGCATCCCAATGCATCCTTCAGCTAGGCCTTCATACTAAACCCTGCTGAGAGCTCCAGTATTTTGCATTAAACAACAGCAGCAAAAAATGAAAACAATCAGTACATCAAAGGAGAAAACATCTTCCTTGTCCTTTTGGGCCTGGAACAATCCAACCAGCTCAGCTCAACAGATGGCTGGCGACACGTCCAGTGGAATTTCAAGGGGCTTGAAGACTAAGTGTTTTCTAACCTTATCAGCATAACGGATGTGGCATGAAGGAAACACCTGGGCCAAAGGACTGACTGACTTCCAAGTCTGAAATTAGGAGCATAGCTCAAAGATTGATTATATACATATACAAATAAAATATTAGGTTACATTCATCAACTGCACACCCATGGCAATAAAAATGCAAGCATCTACTCATCAGAGAGCAAAAGCACTGGCAGCTGGGAAGGCCTTTCTCTTGGGGGAGATTCATCCTTGTTCATTATAAGTCTTTTCCCATGACTCTCTGGAGTTTCAGGTGCTAGGCTCTGGTAACAAACAGGTTTTGGCCGTCTGATTGGGATGGCATGTTTAGCTCACAAAAATACAATAAAATGGCAAATAAAGAATAAGTTGATGAGATTTGAATGCCTTCTGGGAAAAGTGCTGCCACTGTTCTTGTCACAACACATCTGCCCACTGATTTCCAAGGGGATGAGAAGTCTGACAGCAGGTTGGATTTCCCACTCTTCCCACACCCTCTCTGTATCCCAGATCCTGCCTTTGGCTGAAAAGGCTGCTGCACACAACCCCCTGTGAAAACAGAGCCATCCTGAGCGGTTCACAGGTGCTGGGTTTGGAGACACAGGTGCCTCAGCTGCTCCAAAATACAGCTTTCCACTCCAGCTGCACTTGAGACTGCAAAGACAGCCCTTCACTGTGAGGCAGCTCCCTTTCAGGAGGGCTGGAAAGCCCACAAAGGAACAGGAACTCCTTGCAAAAGCTCGGGTCTTGCCCCATTTCAAAGGCAAATTGACATTAGTCTATTTGCACAAGATTCTCTAAGCTACACACGGTTACACAAGAGACAGCAGCTTTCTAGACTACACACAAATGAGGGAAAGCTCATGTGGGGTAAAGCAAATGTGGAAAGAAGCCAGATCAGCAGAGTGACTGGGAGCACCCTGCTTTGGAGCTGAAAGCTGCGCTTCCCCAGTCTGGGGTGTGTGGCTCCCGGGGAAGGCCAGCGGGGAGCTGGCAGCTCTCGCGGGGAGAGACGGACACCTCATTCCCTGCAATCCAGATGTGTGCCAGCACGAGCTGGAGAGAAGCAGGCAGGAAAAGACTGAGCTCTGGAAACTTTATCCTGCATTACTGAAAGCCCTGCTGAGCGAATACCAACTTGCTCTTACATAAGGCACCGTTGTGGGCAAGGAGCAGGCAGCCAGGAGATAATACGCGTAAGGAGGATCACGCCTAATTCCCGACAGTCCTGCTCCAAACCACTGCTTTCACCCCACTGCTCTGGCAACAACAGCACACTTGGAAGTAGAACTTCTGGGATGCAGAGGATGGCAAACTCCTTCCCAAGGAGAGCCAAGATGAGGGCCATGGAGCTGCACTTCCAAGTGCCACAACCTTGCTCACTCCCTAAAACTGTGCTTGCCAAACCGAACTGATTTAAGTTAAGACAACGCAGTTTCCACGGTAGGAAATGCTCCCTGTCAACAGCCCAGAGGAAAGAACAGTAGGTTAGGAGACACTGGTGACCAGTTAGACAACAGCACTGCTCAAATCCCTTCATTGGTTAGCATTCCTGGTTTCTCGGCCAGAATAAAAACTAAGATGATATTCCTCAGATAGACAGATAAACAACTGTTCATTTACAACGGAATTCCAAAGGAGTTACTAACAAGTTGACCCTTCTCACTGCACCACTGGATAAATGCACAGAGCCACTCTGGGAGAGAAACAAAGGCTTAGGCAGAGCAAGAACAGTGCAGGCCTCTGCACCCACAGCAACGCCAGGATGGGTGTCCACAAGTGTGGAACAACAGGGTGAAATGCCTCGCTGCCATCACCCAGCCTGGGGAACTGGGAGACACCACGTGGTCCAGCCCACAGCACCTCTGGCTGTGCTCCAGAGGCAGCAGTAAATGGAGCAGCAGAGCAAGTATGAAAGCTGCAAGCAATTTAGGACAGAGGTGGCAGAAAGAAGGGGTGCTTTAGGTGTCCACTGCTCCCCTCACCTGCTGCTGCTCTGGAGAGGGCTCCTCGCTACAGCTGCTGCCCCATAGCCAGCAAAGCTGCCTCAAGAGGAGGCATTTTTACCCATCCTCACCCAATTTTTACCCAGCCCAGGGACCAGTGCAGCCTGAGCTCCATTCTGAGCCCCAGCCCAGCCAGGTGGTGCTGGGCGGGGGGGTTCACTGGGCACGGGGGGGTTCACTGGGCAGGGGAGGTTCACTGGGTGGGAGGGCAGGANCCCGCCCGCGCCGGGAGCAGCCGCCACCGCCCCTCGGCGCCGCAGGGACCGCGGATCTCCCGGGGATGCTATCCCGCCTCACTGGGGCCGGCCCTACGCATCCCGAAGTAACGAGGGGTGGTTCCTGCCCGCAGGGATTCCTGCCACAGCCGGAATCCTCCTGCCCGCTGAGGATGGCGCTGCTAGAGCGCCTCGCTCGGTGTAGGAGGCAGCGCCAAAGGGCGTTCTGGAAAACCAGCGGAGGAATTCCACAGCAAGATCATTGGGGGAAAACTTGCGGGGAGCGCGAAGCGCATCTAGACTGAATTAAGCATCGCAGGGAGCGGATTCTGCCACAATTCAATGCAGTTCAGCTGCCACTAACACGGTTAAGCCTCTCCTGAAAAAGAAATCAAATCAATGTACCTGCTCTTTTAAAAGCCAGTGGGAGGTACTGCTTCACTTTCCCACCCATCACTGCCAGCAGGAGGGAAAGACACCTGCAACAGGGGCTTTCCCAGCGACGGATGTCATGCCAATCCCGTTCCACCACGGCCTTCCTATGGCACAAGAAGAAGGAAAGCCCTGCGACACGGGGCTCCCATCCCACGTCCCACAGCAGGCTGCCAGCAGCACCAGTATTTCCCAAGTCACGAGTCAGTTCCCTCTCCAAACCACGAGGACGACAGCTTGCCAGCAGCAGCCTGATCCAAGTAATGCCTTCCTGAGCAAGAGGGCAAGTGGCCTATCAGGTGGATTTCCCGCTAAGATGGACTGAAGCATCTTCCCTTACAAATACTTCTTCCTGTAATTGTGATTGCAGCAACAGTGTTATGTTATTACGTGCCCTTTCGGATATTTTTGCTTATGAAAGGCTCTGGGGTCACATGTCACAGTTGTTTGGAAAACCAGAATTTTTGTGGTTCCACCCAGGCAGGAAAAAAAAAAAAAAAGAAAAAAAAGAAAGAAAGAAAAAAAAAGTGGTTCTGGCAGCTTGCTTTCCTTTAGGTTCCCACTCGAGAGTGGTGTTCTTAGCCCTGTTTCCTCACCATCGCTCCAAAAACCAGAACCAGGGCACATAATGAGAATCTGGTTTTGAAAGCTAATTTAACTACAGCAATAGAACCCTCCCCTTAGAAAGACTCTTCCGTGGGATTTCTCTCTCTGAAACCATAAACCTTCCCCTCCACTGTAAAATATTTTAGCTGAACCCTGGCACAAATATTTATAGATCAAGCAAAGATTCCTGCAGAATTTTGTGTTTGCTTAATTCAGCTTTTTGGTTTATTTTTCCATAAAAATCTACCCCTGTGATGCATAGAACCACATTGTTTCTCCATGCAGTTTTTCTAGATTCTCAGTGTGACTTATTTTCTTTATTTTGGCAAATTATTTTACCTTTGGAAGCCAAGGAAGTGCTCCCCAGCCATGACACCCTGCAAACACTCCCGTGAGGAGTGGCTGCACCTCTGAGCGCAGCCTGGGAATGCAGTGGGTGTACCACTGGCTCAAGGCACAATCCTGTGTCATAATTACAGATCCCTGAAACAAGCAGAGGCACATCTTCCCTTTCCAGCATCATGATGATGTTACTGAGAGAAGAGGCACACAAGGCCCACGTTTTGGAAAGCACGGACATGGTGAAATTGTCCTGTCCTGTGCACTGGGAATATCTTTAATTAATATAAAAAGCCAGACTCACTGAGGTTGTGATGTGGCTCCTTCCGTTTGTACAACACCAGGTGCTTGGCTCCTTGAGGTCTATGTAAGGCAGGAAAAGCTTGTCAGGGAAGGAATTAGGAAATCACACAGCACAGTATCAGCCAAATCAGAACAGATCCCAGAAGTCCTTAATCCTACTCCTGTGGTGTAGTAACTATCAGACATTTTTTCAGTGAATGTTTCATGCTGCCCACAACAGAGGGCTGGAACAGCACACAGGAGGGTGGGGTATTGTTCCTTGTCTCTTTGTGTGCATCCATGGCACTTCGTGGATCTCTGGACTTCGACACCCAAGACAGGAATCATGCTTGCCCGTACTTAATCATCTGCCACTGCTGACAGACCTGTTCACACCACGTCTGACTGGATCCGGGCCTTGCACTGCTTCCTTCAGGAGCTGTGACCTCAGGGCAGACAGAGACGTCTAACAGCCTCTCCAGGAGCAAGTGGAGTTTCATCTCAACACTGAAAATGCAGCTGTAACTAGAAAAGTGCTGGACTTCATAAACACTCCACCAGTTTCTGTCTTATCTACAATTTGGGTAGACTTGTCACTCGTCTCCTGCTGCTGCATGATGTTTGCAGTCTGCTTCCCTCTATGGATCTGTGGTACCTGCCTGCCCAGCTCATCCACACGACATCAAACACATTACAGGGAACCTGCAGGTCCTTCCCATTCCCAGTGTCCTGACTAAGAGCCTGTGCTGGCTGCAGTTCCACAGCAAGGGCCAAGAAGGACAGCAGCACAAGCCTTATATGCAGAGAACACCCCCAGACTTGGAGGAGCAGCTCTTGGGGAACACCCAAGTGCATCAGGAACACACAAGGAAAAGGTTTCCAGAGGCTTTGCCCTTCTGCTTTCCCTGCACAGCTCACACACATCCTTGTCACCAGAGAATGCACACACACTGTGGGTTTCTAGCACTCTATGCTTAATTAATAAAATCATAACCTAATTATAAGATCCTGATTTCAGCTGAGAGTTCAGACATTTCTGAAAGGTTTGTAAGTGGGCAGTGATCACATTTCACTGTCTCAAGCTTTAATTCATTCTTCCTACAGAGGCAAATTAACTGCTGGCAGGAAAGCAGTTCACTGTAGGGCAGAGCTACGCTGCAATTACTGGGTCCATCAGCGACCTCGGAGAGGGCTGGGAGTAAAGCTGGTGCTTTTGCAAGAGCAGCTTTTGCTCTTGGGTTAGAACACTGCTTGACTTCCAGGTTTGGGACAGTGACATCTCCAGAAATAGAACATTTGCCTACAATAGCATTTAACTTTGCTTCTGAGGAAATAAAATACTTTTAACTGTTAGGGGATTAGCAGCAAAAATGCTTTTCCTTCTGAAATTTGGGCCTGACTCATGTGTTTGACACTCCCAGCTAAATAACTGCAGTCCTTGTGGATTGTAAGCCACTCACACACACATGCATGTCATAATTGTGATATAGGCATGTGGCACATTTTAGAATCACACACACACAACCATATTCCTCGTAACTTGAGCTATACCAAAATTAGCAAGTGCAGCCACTCATACCCATCAGCTGCTTCTGGCTGGGTTTGCTGCTCTCCTGACTCATCTGCCTGTGCAGCAAGAGCCTCATGACTCAGGAGTGCCAACCCGTGCTGCCTGTGTGGGACTGAGCGTCGCTCCAGGCCACCTTTTCCTCACTGTCCTTTTCACCAGGATTTCTCCCCTCACAGAAACCTGAGCCCTTCATTCACAGCACCTCCTTTCCAGCACTGGCACAGAGCAGCGCTACAGCCCTCCCTGCTGAACCAGGAAATACCTTCTGGGGAGGGAGAATGTCACCAGTGGCTGTGAAACAGAGACCTTGCTGGGATAGGAAGGCAAGCAAGCTGCAGGGCATGCGCTGGGATGGACGGGAGGCTCTGGCGAGTGGCACTGTCTGGGTGACTCACACAGGTTTGCTGAGGGCCTGGCTTGCGGTGCCAAGCCCATCTCGTCAGTGAAGCTCCTCCTGTCAGAGTTTTACTGCCTCCATTCAGGTTTTAGCTTCTGCAATGCAGATTGCAGGAGGAAAAACGCTGTCTTTTCAAGTGCTTGATCTGATACTCTTGAGCATTGCCCACAGAGATTGACGCAGTTTTCCAAGCCCTCCGTTTTCTATACAGCCCTTGAGGCAGCTCCAAGATGAACCAGGTTTACTTGTTCTGCTGCTGCTGAGCACTGCAAACAGCCCCGGACTGCTGGGAACACCCTCCGCACACCAAGGGATAAGCACAAGTGTGGAAGCAGCCAGGGAGGAGAACCAAAAACACAGCTGATACGAGCCAATGCTGCTCCCAGCAGTAGAGCAAAGGAGAACCCGGCAAAAAAAAAGTCTGGAGAAATGCAAAACCAGACCAGGATTTTGTTCACTCTTGCCTTATAAACAAGGAGACAACAAAGCCCAAATCACCATAAAAATGTGTCTCTGATTTTACTCTAAGGAGAGCTATAGGGAGTGGGCAGGTTTCTGACACACATGGCTAACAGAGTCAGGTTAGTTATGCAGGTCGGGTATTTTATCAGTCACACACTTCCCCATCAATATCTGACACTGCAGAGCAGAGACTTTACCCTCCAGCCTTTAAACCTGTCCTGCTAACCCTGGACATGACAGATGTTATGAAGAACCTCTTAATTCAAACAGAATCCATGGTGATCATGCACTTTTTTTCCTATAGTATGGTGTGTATGCCTCCTAGAAAGGGGAGCATTACAGTCTACAGGTGTCAGTGGGACTTCAGGGCCCAAATCCCACAGCAGTGGATGAACACTCCAGGCCCTGACCCAGACCTTCCTGAAGGGAGAGGACAGAGAGAGACCTGTTCCATTTATTTGCTCCATTTGGGGCTTTGACTGAGTTTCAACCTATACCTAGTTGTAAGTGAACTGCACTAGGGAGGGCACATTTAAAATGAGCAAACCAATGGCACATGTTTCCCTCACCTGAGAGTGCTGTCCCACATCAATGCCACTCTGACATACAGAGGTGAGGGATGCTCCATAGGAGAGACTCCAGGAGTCTCATTTTGATCTTTTTGCAGCCCATTCTCAACTGCTTTTTGATGTGAACGAGTGCAAGAGCAGACTCTGGCCCTTAGAATGTCTGCTGCTGCATTAAAGCCTAGATGCACACACCTCTCAACAAATTTTACTGAGGAAAAGTGGAGGTCTTGCACAGACAGAGACAGGGATTTTCATAGTCTCCACTGACTGTATTCGGGAGAGGCTGCAAACCTACAATCAGTGTCTGCTTTGTTCTGACACTGTCTTGTATCACGGCCTGAGATCTTCCCCCATTCCTGAAGTAAACATAGGGATTGAAGGCTGCAACTAGATGAACTTGCTAGCCTACATCACATTATGATTTACTCAGGCGATCAATTAACTCTAATTAAAATTCTGCAGTGTAAGTATCTTCTAGCAGGCAGCACCAGTGGCTCCAGAGCAGCACAGCCGAGCTCTCTGGAGCCTTCCCATGCACAAGACCTCGGGTGTCCACCCTTAAAGTGCACCAAACTCGCTGCCACAGACGAGGAAAGACCAAAAAGGCTCACACTGGAAGTCTCTCCCTGATTGCCAGTGTCCACTGCACTTAAATGCACACTTGGCAGGCCCAGAATGAGTCATCCTTATCCCCGGCTGGCCAATGGCAGCCACTGGAAAACAAATGCTTTGTATGTCAGCCTGGATACAAACAGCTCCTGTGCCAGCACAGACAACGAGCCTGTGTGTGGGACAGCCCTCAGCTCCCATCCCGGGCCGGGGCAGCACTGCCTGAGGGCATGACAGCCACCAGCTTCCCTGGAAATGTGCCAGAGATGGTAGTCTCAAGTGACCAGGTCAGGAGAAGGATGAGGGAAATGATGTGCAAAGGGTTAAAGGAACGAAGGGTATCCTAGGGGTCTAATCCTGCTAGGAAGGCTATGGAATCTCCTACCTTAGGATCTGTTTTCCCTGTACCTCCCAGCCCTCGAGGGCAGTGCAGAACCAGGCTCGGCAGCAAGCCGTGGCTCCGAATTCTTGCTGAAGGCAAAGCTCTGGCCCCACAATGTGCCGGCACCGGTGCGTAGCAGGGTTTTATCCCAGAGCAGTAAACAAAATCCCGGGACTCTTTGGATGGGCAGGACGCCAGGCTCCCTCCAGGACAACTGCTCACAGCTGCTGACAGCAACGCTGCCTTCAACTGTTTGCATCGTCTGCTCAGCACAGAAGAGGCACTGAGGAAAAAACGCTGAGGGGGAAAGGGAAGGAAAACGGTGCCTGACAACAAAGCCAAGCAACCCAGCACCCTTTGGCTATTTCTAGGTCTGCACTTCTTCCAGAAGCCAGCTCCTCTGTCCCCATTCCTTGCCAGATCCCAGGCTCCAGCCCCAGGGCCATGTTGCACTTGGGTGCCTGCCAGACTCAATTCTCAGTATTTAATATCTTAACTAGAGGCCAAAAGCAGAGCTGGGCCCTAGGATGGGAGCCACTAGGCTTCAGCACAGTCTGCAATACCTTGTCTAGGTCAGCTGTATCCCGTGGCACCACAGGGAACACTTTGTGGAAGCAAAAAATACCCCCCCCCCCCCCCACGGTT
>VZRS01004252.1:72059-172321 GCA_013398055.1 Ifrita kowaldi
CAAGGGAAGAGCTTAACCACGTCCCGAGCGATGCAGTTTTGGGCGAACGTGTGGAGCTGGAGCAGCTGATCCCGAAGCAGGGTGTCACGGACTCGGGGGAGCATCCAGCTGGTATGGCCGGCAGCCAGGCAGGCGAACTGGTAGCCCAGGTGGGACAGGCAAGTGACGGATGGTGCGTGATGAACTTGGCAGGAACCTCTGACGGTGACTGTAAGGACAAAAGTGAGGATCAGCCATGTCAGCGAGATGAGAGCAGGGACTTGGACCATGAAGAGTGGGAAGTTGTTTCTGACCACCTGGTTGAAGGGGAGGATGGCAAGGATGGCAGCATGGAAGACTCAGACAGCAAGGAATGGGAACAAGGAGACTGCTGTGATGGGGACTCGAAAGCAAAGAGAGTTGCAGCCGTGCCTCCCATGTTCCAGAACATCCACGTGGCTTTCCGTGTGCACTACATCACCCACTCCGACGCGCAGCTCATCGGTGTCACGGGGGACCACGAGTGTCTGGGCCAGTGGCACAGCTACGTCCCCCTCAAGTGCGACAAGGATGGCTTCTGGTCCGAATCCATCAGCCTGCCCGTGGACACCAGAGTAGAGTGGAAATTTATCTTGGTGGAGAATGGGAAGGTCAGACGCTGGGAAGAGTGCAGTAACAGGACCCTAGTGACTGAACATGAAGATCAAATTCTTCATCAGTGGTGGGGATACCATTAATGGGAAGGTGGAAGCTGCTAACCTAATGGCAGACCTGCCTAGGTGAATCACCGAGCCCCTAAACCTTAGCGGGGCTCCCCTTCTTCTCTAGGAGACCCTCTCAAGTGCAGAGCTCTGGAAATCCCGTATCCAACCACATGAGCAGCAGATCTCTGCCCTCCCCTTTAGGAAATCTTTTGGTAACATGAAAAATCAACTTCAAGTGTGTGCTGAAGAGACAAGGTAGGCTAAGAAGGCACGAAGGTAGGCTGCAGCATTCCAAGCACCTGCCTGTCCAGGTGGATCTGAACCCTGGACTTGAGTTAGTGTTACTTGGAGTGGGGCTATGGGATGCATCTTGGTAGTGACTGCTTGGGCTTGGGAAGTGTACAGGGAGGTGTGGCTACCAACACTGTAACAGGAACTTAAGTGTTTTAATTTATGTAATGTATTAAGTAAACAATAAACATTTTCAGATTGACAGTTCATTACCAGTTGACCAATGACCTCACTCATTTTGGTAACTTTGATCCAAGTGAACCACTTGACCTGAAATCTTAGTGCTAAGGAACTGCTGAGAAGTGGCCCTCACTCTTGGGAGTAACAAAAGGTTGAACCCCAAAATAGTTCATTCGCTACCCCCTACTGTCCAGCAATCATCTCGGCTCAAATGAAAGGCTTGGCAGGCAGCTCCTCTCCTGCTGAGGGGAGAGCAAAGGTCAGAAAGGACTGTCTCGGCTTAATGAATTACTTTGTCAGAGTAGGAGCAGGCTTTAAAAAAAACCTGGAATGCTGTGACAGCTAGGGAATAGGGTTCTGGCTGGAACAGAGTCAGGTGGCATATTCTGCCTACTGAGGAATAATACCAAAGTATTGTTAGCAAATACTTAGCTTGAACTTGTAATTACTTTTTAAGACCAGGCTCTTCAGCTTGAATTTATTTAAAGTTGTGGCCTTCTAGTAAGCCAGATGAAGTAGAATACTTCCAGCTTCAGCTGGTTGGTATCTTTACATGATAGAAGCAGAAAGCTGCTCTGCTTCCCTGCTTTTTATATTTTTGGGTACAAATACATGCTGCCACTTGAGCAAGCTTTTCTTTCCATAATGCTGAACCAAGCTCTGGCCTGCAAACAGCCCTTCCCTAGAGTGAGCTTGGTCTGGGAGAGCAGAGTTTTGTAGGAGATCTGCAAGTATACAAATTAGCACTTGGATTTGGAAGATCTACCTCAAAAAGTTCATCACTGATCTAAATGCCTTTGCTAATTCCTTCCTGCTCTGTGTGATGGAGCAGTCTGAATGTGTGAAATAGAATGGCTTTGGTGAAAGACTGGAAGATGAGCTTCAGAGGCTGACCTCGTACATCTGGTGGGTTAATGGGCATCCAGTTGGTGGGATAATGCTAGAGCTGCTGGGAAGAACAAGTGTAGAAGGTGTTCTTATTGGGACTTTGATTCCAGCTGTTCAATGAGACTGGGTTGGGCTTCCTGCTCCTGCAGACCTAGCCACAAAATGGCTCAAGGAAGTCCTGGGGAGGTATTGAGGGGAAGGTGAAGACGGAGAGAGACTAAGGCCAAGGAATAACTGCACAGGCAAGTTGGAATTTTGATTTTTATCAAGTAAAACAACCTCAGTTGCATTCTTTGCATTTGTCTTTTCTAACAATAAACTGAAGGGGACACTATAGCTAATATACAGCTGCAATAGAAGGTGAACTTCAGAAATCCCTGAAGTCAAAGCAAAACCTTTCATTTCAAGGTGATTACAAATCTCTTCCCCTCTAATGCAAGCTCTTCAAATAGTGAGATACTGTCAACTTAAAAAGCACTTGTCGCGCAGCCGCTGCCGCCTGAGCGTATTTATACACACGTTTGAGGCTTGGCTGAGGAGATTAACTGTGCTATTAGATTAAGTTATTCACCAGAAAGCTACTTAACCTATGCTAGAATAGATTCTCTAATGCAATGGTGAACATGTCAAACAGACCAACCCTGAGAAGCCTTTCAAATTGAGAGCAATTTATTTTTTTAATTAAACACCCTGCGCTTTGATCCCACAGACAACTCACAGTCCTCATGATTGTATCACCTTGCTGAATGATCGGCCGCAGTTTCTGCAAAGACCTGCACCGAAGTTTTGCTACAACCTCTAAATTATGATGCCATTCACATCACTGCTTGCCCAGCAGGACCTGTGCTATGTAAATTAAATGGCTCGGATATGGTGAAAGAAAGAAATCTGGATTTCAGTTTTTCTGGAGGAACCTATCAGTATTTTCTCCGGGTTCATAGGGGTGTTTTCCCATTATTGAACAATCTATTTGCTCAAAGGTGATGGTAGATTTAAACAAAGTTGCCTTGCTGCATAAAAAAGATGCTGCTGGAATGGCTGATAGCTTTCTAATACAAGGTCCTGGCTGTGAGAGCAGTGAAGCGAAACGTGGGAAACAACTTACTGTTGACATTCCTGCATGGATCTAACAGCCAGTGGCTCAGGAGATCTCCAACCAAACAACAAACTGTCTCACTCACAGCTTGGCAAAGCCTGCAACCACAGAGCTACCTCTAAAGTTCACCTGCTCACACCCCTGACAACAACATTATGACAAATTAGACAATTTGATTACTTTTCCTTTTTGTGAAGTAGTTTGGTGCACAAATGCTGAATGCTGCAGCTGGATGGTGAGCTGTGCAAGCAGCCTGAGGGGACTGGGCACAAACCATTTTAAAGTCTCCTATAAAAACCCTCACTGCAGCTTGTTTGTTTTGCAAAACCCATGCCCATCCCACATTCTCTCTGGGAGCTGAACTTACCATTCGGAGTCTCTTCACATATTAGCCTGGTATCAGGTTTTCTCTCTGGGGGGTTGGTTGCCATCTGCGGTGTCCTTGCTGTGGGCAAGCTTGGCCTAGCAGTCCTCCTGTGCCATCCACCTGCATGACATGGAATAACAAGTGCTGTTAGAGCTGCAGGAGCCTGGATGTATTCAGCTGCTCTAAGGCTCATGTGCCTACCAGCCTGTTCCTTGCCTGCTGCTGGTGGCAGGGGGGAAGCCCAGACCTGTCCCCAGCTCTGCTGGATTCCAGCAAAAGGATGCTAAGCTGCTGTTTTGGATTGGCAGATGTCCCTCCCTTCCCTCTGGCTCTCTGACCCCTCCACCTGCTTCCTGCCCTTGGCACAGGGCTGCAGCTTCAGAAATTTTTTAGCTTTGCTCCTTGAACACAACTGGGAGTGCACTTACCGGTGACCTTTCCCAGGGGCTCTTATTCTCTACACCTTACTCTCCTCTTCAGAAAATTTTGGTAGGCTTGTCCAGTATGTGTGGTAAGTTCAAACTATGATACATGAGCCATCTAAAACAAGCCTTTCATTTTCGGTGCAACCGATTCCTAGGAAGGGGGAGACACTTTTATTAATATTTCGACTGAGCTTGCAATGTGGTTGCAAAAACTATCAGAAACAGTGGAAAAAATTATGAGAAAATCTAAAAAAATTGCTTGAATTAAAATACTCTTGGTAATAACTGAGGACAGCTTAGGGATAACTCAGTAATTTCTTCTCCCCACAGAAGACCTGAACTAACGTTTGATGAGCCCATTCTGCTTAAATGAATCACGGTACAGTATGGAATTCAAACTTGAAGAGGAAGAATTTAGCTTAGATATAGGCAGAAATTCTTCCCTGTGAGGGTGGTGAAGCCTGGCACAGGTTGCCCAGAGAAGCTGTGGCTGCCCCTGGATCCCTGGAAGTGTCCAAGGCCAAGTAGGACAGGGCTCGCAGCCACCTGGGATAGCGGAAGGTGTCCTTGCCTGTGGCAGGGGGTGGGACTGGATGATTTTTAAGGTCCCTTTCTACTCCTCTGTACTTTCTGCTCATTTAAAATAAGAGCTATAAACACCAGTTAAAAAATTGTAAGGGCTTTTATTATTAATCTTTAAAAACGTAACATATTTTAAACACAATGTACCTACATGAAAGCAATCACTAACGCATACAGCGCCTTCACTTGGACAGTTTACTCTCCTTTTTCTTGGATTTCTTGGTCTTCACCTCCTGAGTTCTGATCATTGGTGACGTGGCTGAAAATAGCAGAAGAACAGATTAGCTGAACACCACCTTATGTTCAAAACGTTAAGGCCTCAGGTGCAGACACCTGAAGCTTCATAAAGTCCTCCCATAACAAGTTAGGCTGTACCTACCAAGCCCTTACAGATGCAGCCTTAGTTGGCAATTCTTTGTGTGAATATAGAAAAACCACTGAAGATATTAATGGTGGCAAAGAACAAAAATGAGAGCACTTACCTTTAACTTATTCATATAAGTAACTTGATTAGTTTTACCTACATCAGGTCACTTGTATGTCCCTGACACAAATGCACTGCGTGATGAGGGGAAATTATTATTTCCCAAATCTGTGCAATGAGACTTAAAGGGGCAAGGGGGAAGAAACTGGAATATGCAATAAAAAAAAGTGCAGAGGAAAGAAATTCCATCTTGTTTGGCATCCTGCCATCCCAGGAGCTCATGCAGCTAAAGTTTTGGAAATCTTGCAGTTTCCATGAAAGCATCACCGGCTTGTTAAAAATTTCATATAATTGGCTGTGACAGCACACAAGGATATC
This sequence comes from Ifrita kowaldi, assembly GCA_013398055.1. Classification (NCBI taxonomy): domain Eukaryota; kingdom Metazoa; phylum Chordata; class Aves; order Passeriformes; family Cinclosomatidae; genus Ifrita; species Ifrita kowaldi. The sequence continues at coordinate 77,374 of VZRS01004252.1, forward strand.
CTGAGCAGCTGCCATGTTTGACATGTTAAGGATCTTGAAGCTTATTAGACTTAAGGGGCATTGTGGAGTTAATCTAATTACCCTCCCAGGAACAGGATAATGGAGAAGTGGGTACTGCTAGTAAAACTAGTGTGTGCCAGTAAAAGCACCGGTTGTGCTTTGGCAGGTACCCAGAACAGTTTCTAGAGAGTGTGTGTTTTTTCAATAAAACAGGAATATTTTTAGTAAGTTCTGGCACCTTGTTTTTTTATCTGTAATGATTCCACCAGGTTTTGCAGGCTTCCTGTCTTGTTCTGTAGACTCTTTGGTGTGCGCTCACTAGTTTCCTTGGACTGAGAAGCTGGGAAAAAAATAATAATATCATCATCAACAGTAATAAAAAAGCGCCATTATAAATTATCTAAACACTCCCTTTAAATTGAAGTTCAAGGAAATAAAATCCACACCATTTTCACTATTTCAACATTTTCAGTAAACCCCAGAACTTTACTAAATGTGTTACAGGAACCACAACAGCTATTACAAATATTTGTTACTGCGAATATTGATGTCAAGCATCCTTACAGTCTCTTAACCTCAATGAGGCAAGTGACCAGGCTTTAAAATTAGTAGTGTGTGGAATTTACCTTCTCACTGCATAATGCATTAATTAGCTGCTACACTTCACTCACAATTCATTTATCACAGAATAAACCTTCTGCTTGAACAGAACTGGGACAGGGTGAAGGCACTGGCTGGGAAGAGACCCAGCCAAGAGCTTTGGATCAGGAAACGGGACTGGACGTACCTATTTGTGGGGCTGTGGCTGCTCCCTGCAGAGAGCCAACCTTCCCTGAGGCTGGGCTGTGCTCTGGTGAGGCAGCAGGGCCAGCTGCAAGGTCATCAGGTGGAGTAGTTAAGAGCAAGTGTACTGGAGATCTTGCCCTGTATCTGCCCTCCTGAGACACTTGCTTGGGGGAGGACATGTAACGAGGTGCTGCTGAGCAGATAGAGGAGTTTCCTAGGAGATGTCCAAGTACAGAGCACTGAGCACACACCTGAGGAGGGATCCCCGTGCAAGCAGGAGACTAAAGCCTCCTTACCAAACATGCTTGTTGCTACTGAAGTCATTGGCATGTGAAAATGGCTTTTGTTCCCTTCTCTATTCCATGTTTACTTCCCCAACAGGGAATATCATGGCTGCTCACAACCCAAGACTCCCTGTCCATTATAAATCCCCTATGCTCAACTACTTCCAGCCTTCTATGTAAAAAAACCCTACTTGCAGCTGTTTTGGATACTAGAAAAATCCCTGGATGCTGCAGTTGGTTTGCTAGAAGGCTGGCAGTAACTACCCAGGAGATTTTCTTTAATACTCAGAAGTACAAAGAGAGTACCCAGAGTAGTTACTCCTCACAATAAACAGAGCCTATCTCTGAAGCACGGTGGCTTAAATTCTAAATAGAGAACAGTATCAGTGTCTGCAGGCAATTTTCACAGAATGGATAATCTATGGGCAAGAAAAGAAAAGGTGGTTAAGATTAGCATCTCCAAACTCTGCTTCTCAAAGCCACATCCTTATATTTCTGTTTAGATTACAAAATTCATGTCACCACAGTTTAAAATGTACTGACCATCCAGTACTTGGAAGGAAACCGACAGCATTTGTTGATTCCTCTCAAAAGCATATCCATATCCAAATATCCAAATAAAGAACTCAAGAGCCTAAATTTGGGCTCAAAAAATGTGACAACGCTATTTATGCTAATTACACAAGTAACATGGAAGTCATCCATTTCGGGTGTGCAGGTATCAGCCTCCAGGGAGCTGCTTTGCAACAAGATACAGATTTTGTAGCAAGTGCAATAAAGACTTTGTAATAGCACCTGCTAAGAGGTATTTGAGTAACTTCCAAGGAAAAGATAGTGGATTGGGACTATATTTTTTGTAATCTGTAATGTTTCAGTCTGACATCAATGCTGCCAGTGAAAACTTACCAAGGGATGTAAGGAGCAGGGAAACATCTTGGGACTGAAGACCTGCAGGATGTGAGCGGGCAGGACCCCTGGAAGCAAAATGAGGGCAAAACCTGCATTCTGGAAGGATTATCCTAAAGTTTGGTCATGCTAGTCAGCATCCACAGTGAGAACGTGAAGCTCTCATATGCAGTCTCCAGGTCTTATACATGCAAATTAAAAGCAAACAACGTCAATATGTTGTTTCAGAGCTCTTTCTCATAGGGATAAAAGTAACATGACAGCTTTGTTTTATAATTCCCAGGAAGCTCCTACCATATGAGTAAAACAATACAAACAAGCTCAGGACCAGAGCTGTATTAAAAAAACCTTAGAAACTGAACCTCAAATGAGTACTGTAAGAAACAGGCTACTCAGTTAAGTGAAAGCACTTTCCACTGTCCTGAAATGTGCTTTTCCATCATGCTGGCAGTAGCAGCCTGTCCAGCTGCAGTTTTGATTTAATCCTAATCAAAATTCATGAATTACATTTTCCTTTATGAAGTACCCTTAAGTTCTGGATTAGAAACATCAGAATTTGTGCTGTATTGAATTTTTCAACTTCATGTACCACTGTCATTATCATGTGTTTGGCAAAAAAAAAAAATTCCTGCATTTGGATATTTACAAATGGCAGGACAAGAAGAAAGGAGTTCTGAACAAAAATAAAAGCAAGCACTAAAGGCAAATGGTGTGGTCACCTTCTATTTGCCTACCACCTAAAGCATCGGAGGAACCTGGCAAACAACAGAAGCTTTGGAAGCTTCCAGATTATCTCAAGCTTACATGTAAACCCAACCTTGTTGCAAAACCACGTCCCACTCTGCTCCTGAAGCACATCAAGAGCCAGATCCCAGTTTCAGAGGGCACTGTAAGTACACAGCACACAACAGAAATAAATCTATTATTCTTACACTGCATTCCTCATGGTTGTTGCGGGGGATTGTCTCCCACCCCTGCTGCTGAGATCCACAGAGGGAATGTCACTGTCTGAGCTTGTTAATTCTTGAAGAATCCTCTTTAGATCCTGCAATGGTTCTTCCTTCAAAATGTCCTTGGAAGGCATCTGCAATTAAATAATTCAATTAAAAAGTACTTACAAAGGCACTCTGTTGTCAGTTCTTACCTCAACTCATCCAAATGTACATACTTTTTCGCCCTTTACTCTTGTTTTGTCCTTTTTAACCCATGACCCCAGGTATTGCTGTAGAGGGCACAGACACAGAGCTGAAGGGAGACACAGGAGCACCCACGGGTGTTTTCCAGGCATTCATTCCTGTAGCAGTTGAGCTGTCTGCAGATACAAACCCCTTTATTGCCACAGCCATCTCAGAGATGAAGTGCAATATTATTCTCACTTTACTGCTCAGGACTTGAGGCAAAGGCCTGGTTCAAAGAACCGTTTCTTTCAGTGAAACTGGATTTTTCACTGCTTAAAACTGGATTTTTCAGCATTTCACATGTTCAAAGCACTGCTCCCACTGACCTTTGCTCCATCTGGGGATGGAACTGGTCGGAAACATTTTGGTACCCCATTTTCATTGAAAAAAAAGGTAATTTTCAATGGCAACACAGTGGTTTCAACAGGGCTTATATGGGGAATGAATCCTCAGCTTCATAATGGGTCAAAGTGATTCTGAGTCAGACCAAATCCTCCTTTCCCACATTCCAGCTAGGAAACCAGACTATCACTCAGGTAGTCTGTCTCAAGTGTTGGAGCTGCTTCATTTTGTACAATAACTAATGATGCAGGAACAAAGAAGATTAAAGTAGACTTTGATTCAAGTGCTCCTGCAACCTGTTGGGTCCTCACTGTGGTACTAAATTAAAAATCAGTCCTTTCTCCTTCTTTATCTTCAGAAGTATAAATTGATTAACTCAAAGAAAAGAGAATGGGAGTGCCTGATGCTGCAGGGATTTCACAGAAGTAACTATCCTTTGTTCCTTGATGTAAATGTTTGCCACCACATCAGGAAGTAAACCAGAAAATACTCCTGAAAAATGCCTGCACTAACTTGTAACCTCCTACAGATTTCGAGGTTGAAAGTAATGAAAATACCTGGGACATACACCAGGTCACTTCTGGAGATTTTTACAAAATCTATAAAGAAAACAGCTAAAGACTTTTTTTTTTTTTCCCATGAGAGATTAGAGTTGATGTTTCCTTTCATGAAAAATCAGCACAATGTCACTAGAGAGCAGAGTCCCAGTGAGAAATGACACAGATGGTTTTATGAAGATAAGAAAACCGACCCTTTATTAATTTACAGATGCGTTTATATACCTTAGCACGCTGGACTGACATAAGGTTATTGGTTAACTGACCAGCCACCCCCCGGAGGGATTGGCTGGACCCAGTAACTCTTACCTCAAGTATTTTCTTCCTTGGTATCATAACAATACCATAGTTTACAATATCTCTGAACTGTTTTCCCACAGCGTCCGTGAGAAAGCAAGGCTTTCACACAGACGCCTGTCAGAAACTAAAATCCCCCTGCACTCAGGCCTTTAACATCCACAGAACAACACTAGAATTTTCTTTAAATCTAAATGTAGTTGTACAAAACCAAAGGGAATAACAATGATGTGGATAAAACTGATCAAAATCAATGAAGGCCAGCTTGGAGAAAGATCCAAATATCAAGCAGATGATTAAATGTAGCTAGAACTATGTACAAATCTATTTTCTTTGTCAAATGTGATTTACAGAAAAAAAAAGAGTGAAAATCAAACTGCTTACACATCAGTACCTTGAAATTTATAAATATTTATAGATGTTATTGGTGGTAGAGGTAAAATAAAATCTTAGCACAATCTACAGGATTTTTTAGTTGCCCCACTGCTTTTTACATAAAAAAAATATATATGAAAGGTCACAGCACATGTGAAACTACAGAAAATCATTTCATCTTTGGTGTAAGGAATTAGCTCTTGGGCACTCTGAGCAGATGCTCTCCCATGTAGGAACTCTATGTTACTTTTACTGTTCGGGACATGCTGGTTTCCCATGCTGAGGCAGGCACTCACCTGAGGGGCAGAGCTGGGCAGGTGCAGGGCAGGCGGCTGGAAAGCCAAATGCAGGTGGGACAGAGGCACAAGCTGCTGCAGCTTCCCTGAAGCAGAAGCTGAGGAGTAGCCTGGGCCCTGCAGCTCCTGAGGAAAAACAATAGAAGCTCCCCACCTTGGTCATTCTTCCTCTGAAGCACTTCTTGTATTGCTTATGTGGAGTTGTATTTTGAATATAGCACTTTGCTCCTCTTTCAAAGCCAGCAACTGGGGTGGGTCACTGAAATTAATGATATTTTCTTATGATAAAACTGCTGTTCCCAAGGTACCATTCATTTAGAGCAGTGGCCTCACTGCAGCCTGAATAGTCCATGGTTATAAATAAGGCAAAAGTTAAAAACATCCTCTATTCATCTCAATAGTAAAGACATGGATTGGACTCAACCTATTATTTTGTTGTCCTTACTGTACATGGCACTTAAAAAACCTGGAATTATGGCCATGTGCAGCACTGAGGAATTCCACACTGAAAAGGGTTTCAGAGCACAGACTTTTGACAGTTTTTTTCACTGAAGAGCGTTAAACCTAAAGCCAGGCCCCGAAGCAAATGCACCTAAGCTTAGGCCCATGCTTCTCAGGAAAGCACTCACTCTCACATCCAAGGTGTGCTGCAGCCTGCAGCGCATCACTTCCTGCTACTGGCACTGGATGATGCATTGGCACTCTGCAAACTGCAGGGACGCCTGCAACAGAGCACAGAAGGGGCATCAATGAGCTGTGCTAACTTTCTGTGGATTGCACTCTTTCCTGTCCTCCCTCTGATAAAGAAACAAGGTGCACACAGGGATGCTGTGTTTATCTCCTGCTATCAGCACGGAAATACTGCAGGATGCCTTTCCTGACAGGCTTACAAAAGGAGCTGGTTATACGACCCTGGCAGCCATAACATGCACACCAGAACGTCCCAGTAGGGATAATACCTCCCAGGGCCAGTCCCACACCTACTGAACACCTCTGGGATTAGAAGATTCAACTGAGGCAAAACTATACTTCTTCTTCCTTAAAAAACTTACTCTGAAAAGGGGAGATAATATCTATACAGTACAAGAAAGCTAAGCTTCCAGTGACAAGCATTTAAAGTCAGAAATGCTACACTTGGCAGGAGGTATCACAATTGTTTTGTCATTTTTAAAAGAAATTTGAGAATGACACCTTGCATAGAAATTTCCATCCTGCAAAGTTAGAACCCTGAGAGGACTCTTCCGTCCAGAACAGCAGAATCTTACCTGCAGGGTACCTGAGATTTCTGTGCCAGTCAGACCAGACTTAACCTTAGGAGTCAGGTATGCCAGCATCAGAAACCTCACCTAGAAAAGCTAAAAGGCAAATGAAACAACACCATGCTCTTTAAAAATTCCCTCATATAGAAGAATAGAGAAAGCAGCTGTGCCCAGAGCCAGTGGAAGGTTCTACAGCCTGTACAATGCATTTACTTTAAATTCCCTGTAGTTTAGATTTCCCAGAGCTACTAAGGAATAAATCAAGAATTCTCTTACTGAAAATAGATGCCTTTTACCAATAAAAAACTCTTCAGGTGAGGATCTTACATTACACGTGAAAAGATCATATTAAATCTAACCCTCCTTTTCCCAGGTGACTGTAAAGGAACTGAGAATTTCCTTAAATTACCTTACCAAGGGCTGTCTCCATCTTAGATAGTTTTTCTTTCAGCCGTTTGTCTTGTGATCTCAGGATCTCCAGGTCCCCAGCAATCCTGACATTTTCTGCTCTAATACAGCTCAATTTTTGACTTAGTTTACTATTTTCTTCTCTGAGATAATGCTTCTCCTGAATTTAAGATGAGGACAGAGTGTGAGTCAAAAATTCATAAATTACAGACATTTGTCTTCTGCAATTTTTAAAAAAATCTTTGAAATATCTGAACTAACCCTTTGAGAAGCTTAGATAATGTGTCTTACTCAAAGACGAAGTTTTGTAACAAGAAGAAAGGCCTTACAAGGAAAAGTGCAACTGGTCTGGTCTCGGTGAAACAACATCTCAGATTTTTGATCCATTTTGAAACTGGAATTTTAAGCTTCGGCATCCACTGGATCCAAAGCTAGCGAGCAAGTAGGATAGGTTATACTGAACAGACATAAATGATTGCTCAGTAAACTACAGCTGTTGGTAACTGAGTGATTTGTCACAGAAAGCGAAAAAGGACTCATCACGATAGACAGACCCTGACAGATAGAGTTTACATCCAGAACTGCCTCAGAATCCAGAGGGGAAGCACCGTGGACCAGGGTCAGAACGATATAGAATGTGTAAGTTGACATTTTTAGGAAGAACTGATATGTAAGAGCCTGATTCTCATTGCAACTCTCATTCTTCCAAGAGGAGCAAACATAAATTAAGACCTGTCTCTGTGCAGAAGGCTCATTCCCATGGACACCAAGTAAAGCTATTTTTGGTCCTTCAGGGACTGACTGTGCTTTTGCCCATGCATTTCTCCCAAGACAAATCTCTGTAAATGCAGTGAAATACTTTTACATGGAGCTCTTGTGACCTTAGCTGTGTTTGCCATTGCCTCTTCCAAGAATTTAATCTTGCTTTGTAGTACATCTATCTGTCCTCTCTTGGCTGTGATCTGCTTCTGCATTCTCACTGCAGCTTCCAGAGCTGGAAAACACACGGTAAATTCTCAATGAACAACAAGGATTATGACTGCAATACTTACAAAAATTCTCTTGTTGATAAGACAAATGTGTGTGATTTTCAGGAAGTTCAATCCACAGTCACCATTGCCATCAGATCCCCTCCATAGTCTTTAGAGCAGTCCTGGCCTGTTTCAGTTCAGCTTGGGCCGATCTCAACTGCATTTTCAGTCTATTTGCAGTATTTTCCATCTCCTTGATTTCACCCTGGTAATTCCTCTTCAAATCTTCAAACGCCTCTGGTGAGAGTAAGTGAAGATTGAAGTTAGAGTGACAAAAAAATTTCCTTCTTCTAGACTGAGATTACTGATCTACTGCCCATTTGTGATAAAGGAAGTGCTCCCAAGGGGTTCTTTCTGAGGGTTCAGGAGTGTGCAGAGAGCAAAGCATATGACCAGCAGTATCTGGCCAGCTGCTGTGCAGATTTAACTGAGAATATCCTTGAACTTCAGTGGTTGCTTTGGAGCCAGATCCTGCTTTTTATAAATTTTAAATAATATATTAATATTTATATACTTTAAAAGTATTTTAATTTTTATAATTTTATATATCTGTATATAGTTTAATAATATATCTTGATGGGGTTTCCCACACACTAGTTGTGAAAACATCGAAGTTGAAGCACCAACTTTAAATAACATTGTAGCAAATTTACAACAAAACAAAGTTTCGCTGTAATTTGACCACAGATGGTTAATGGGATCCACTACTGCCCTTACATATCACTCTTGAAAAAAAGGATCAAGTTGCTATTCTGTGGTTCACTAGATCTGCATTTCTCATCTCCTGACTTGGGCAGTTTTAAATATTTTTGCTCCTACTGAGATGGGCTGTAAAGATTGTGTTCCCCCCTTCAGTGCCAGAATCCCATACCATGACACGGCTCCCTGGAACAATCTGACCATCCTGTGCTGGCAGGAGCCTCGTGCTGTACCAGCAGCCATATTTGGATTCAGCCAGCAGGCTGCTCTTTTATTTTTAACACGAGCCCAAATTAGCAGCTGTGGGAGCTGAGCTGAGGCTCCCTACCTGCAAGGCCAGCTAGCTCCCTCTGGCCAGCCTGGAGCTCCTGCAGGAACTCATCTTTTTCCAGTTTTGCATCATTCAGTGCCTGGAGCTCCTCAGCGCATGTGTTAACCAGCTGAACCTTTTCCAGCTCCAGCTCGCTCAGCCTGGCCTCCGTTTCACGTATTCTGGCTTCTTTCTCATCCTTTGCACCCTGCTTATGTAAAAAACAATTATGTGTAATATAAATAATTATATAAAATAAGCACAAAGATGTGTGGATATCACTACTTAAAATCTCAGTTTGGGGCAAGAAATAAAACCAGAGTAAAACAGACCAATTACTTGTGTGAAAATTGCTAATCCAGGCAAAGAGGGTACAGCAGAATTGGATGTGAGGGCTTCAGAGAATAATCAACCTTACCAGGTGTAGGATATGAACATCATTTCCATCCTCCTGTAGCAGCCCCCCCAAATGCACTCAAATGCCTTCTCATAAAAGAGGATTAAATTCCCTGTCTGGAGTGATTTTTCTTCTGAAGATGCTGACCTGCACAAGGCTACCATATCCTGTATTTCTTGTCTGAGAAATAACCAGTGTCCTCAGTTTGGAATTCTGAGTGCTGCCTGTCTGCTGCTTCTCAGTTACACTTTGTACTTCTGGTTCTGTTCTGGTGTGCACACTCATCTCACCGAGGTCATTCCAGCTCTCGCTGGCCTTTTGGCAGCTGCTTTTCACCAGAGAATTACTCATTTTTCATGGCAATGTTATAATATTACCCTCCTCTGCCCACTAACTGAGTGCTGTTAGAATTCCAAGGGCATTGCCTAACCTTCAAAACCACAGTGTCAGCACATTAAGGCAGAGATTTAAAACCAGACAACATTCATTGTCATAAAGAGACATAAATGCAGCATTGTTAGCACACCTTAAGTTCTTCTGCTTTGAGTTTCCAGTCATTGATTTCTTTTTTCAGCTGGGATTTCTCCACTTCCATAGCTCCAGCAGTTTGACCATGCTGGCTCATGATCCGGGTCATGTTATCCATTTGCTTTTGGAAGATCTCAATGATCCTTTCCTTCTCCAGCACACGCAGCTTCAGCATCTCACACTCTGACTGCACCTTGTGTAAGCAGCCCTCTTCACTCTTCACACACTGGACCTGCTGCATCCTGCTGCCAAGCTGGGAATGTAGCTCCCTGATTTCCCGGCTGGTAGCCCCAAGGGCTCTCTCCTTCTCCTGCAGACAGGTCACCAGATGTGACACTGTTTGCTCAGCAGCCTCCAAATCCCTCTGTTTGGCTGCAAGAGCATCTGTGACTTTGCCGAGTGCCTCCTCGGTCATCTGCAGCTGCACAGCCAAAGAAGAGATTCTTCCAATGCTTTCATTTTTTTCCTCAATTGCAGCCATCTGAAGAACAACAGTACAAGGATCAACCAAGAGATCTGTTTATTTCCACCTTTAGAATGTCCTGGCACATTTCTGGTTTTCTGTAGTACATCTTCAACACCTGAGTTGTACAGAAAAATAAGGTCAGGATGCTCTGGCTCCTCTCTCTCCATTTTAATACCCGAGTAGAATATTGGTTTTTTTAAACACAGGAAATGAAAAATATTACAATGATGTAAAACAAAATTAATCAACTGGCAATGTTAGTACAAAATTGGGAGCACTTAAGGCTAAAGAACTTCAAGTGATAAAACTCAACTGGCTGCACTGTAAAGTTGGGGAAAAAATAATTACATGAATAATTTATTAATGATTTAATTTCTGCAAGCAGCAATATGCACCATTTAAAGCACAACATGCTGTGATTCAGAAACCCATAATAGTGCAAAGTAGAAACCGAAGAAAAGAGTGAACTTCCTGGTGGGAGGATTTTAAACAAAAAATAATGGACTGAGAAAATATAGAATGATGTGTGAGTTAGCTCAAGCCTATGGTCTGGCAGAAAATAAAGGAATCAACTGGATCCTTATTCATAATGCAAAGAAGGTTATCTAATTACAGCTCACTTTTGAGGGGTTGAAGTTTGGAAGAAAGGGGAATGTAAAGGCAGTGTCTGCTTTGTCAGAAGGAATTCTGACAGCACTCACTGGTTTATAAACACAAACTTCATGATGTTTTCATTAAATACTGCATTAAGTAAGGCATTATGAAGGCCTTTAATTTACTAACCACCCTTTGACATGCTCACTGCTGAAAATACCACATTCTACAATTTGTTTGGTAGATCTGGTAGCATTAAACTTCCTGGAAATGTACAAAAAGTCATGTTGCAGGTTTACAATCAAAATCACCAACTTGGCACTCCATTTGTCGGCGACACTCCATCCTCATTTCCTTCAGTGCCCTTTCCATGCTCTGCAGCTGCCTGTTTCTGTTGTCCAGCTGCCTCCTGAGCTGGTCCATGATGATGCTGTTGTCTGTGTTCTGGTCCGAAAATCGCTTGTTCTGCTCTTTTTCTAGGCTTAGCTCTATCTCTTTTTTATGGAGTTCAGTCTATGAAAAATTAAAGTAATCTCCCTCCTAAATAAATTCAGGATTTTTTTGTTCTCTTAATGATAATTTAAAATGTAAATAATGTTAAAAACACTAACATGCACATTTCAGAGCTACTAATTTCAACAATATGAATTTAAAGTGTGGCCCAAACTGAATTACCAAAGGGCATTTCTGCTAATCATAACTTTTGCTGTTGTTTACTGCTTGAATATTGGATAAATCTTGCAAAATATGTGTTAAGGGACCAAGGCTCCTCAACAAAGGGATCTGAACTGTGAGGTTAAAGTGGAGGTAGCTCAGCATCTTTATATGATTTGCATAGGTTTCTGCGGCTTTGAATTTATGACAAAGTTAAGACTTAATTCTCAATGTCCCCCATTGCTATTGGCAAAGGCCCTTGGGCCTTTCACAGCTAATTCAAAGTTCTAGTTAGAAATAATCCTCAAAGGTAACTAAAACACGCAAGGTGAAAATCAGAACACCGCCAGTAAGGAGAAGCTTTTAGAAAGCAAGAGTTTTTTCAATACCATCACTTCTTTTTACCAGCAGTTGATGAATCTGGTCATTCGGATTTCCAGATTCTTGGCCATGTTGTGCCTCGTCTGTCTGAGCTTCTGCTGCCTCAGAATGAGCTCGGTGCAACTGCTGCTTAATGTCTTTGACCTAGAAAAAGGCAAATATTCATGAAGAATTATCTTAAAGCATTCTATTTTAAACAGTACATTGGATTTCTTCCAGTTTTCTTCTAGGTTCTACTTGAAAGAAGTACAAACGTTATCTTTTGTCCCAGCAGAGTTATTCCCTGGGTGTACTCATAATTGTGTTGTCTTCTTTTAGTGATTAAGCTCAGTTTCATTTCAGAGTTAATTGAGATTCTGGAGAGTAATTTGGCTTCCACCCTGATCCAGAGCTCTTCAGAAGTCCCTTACCTACACCATAAACACTGACTGGAATGGTAAAACAACACTTTAGGAAAAAAAAAAGACCTTTTTTCACAGAAGAATATTCCTTCACTGTGGCTACGCTCAGAAATCTCTAGGCAAACACGTTTTGTACCAAGTGGCGTTCACTTTCTCTGTAAGGAGGCAACTTCTGCCAGTGTGTGAGATGATTACCAGCCTACAAGGCTATTTAATAAAGACACTCTTACGTGTAAAGTTTAAGATAATGTAATTTATCTTATTGTCCACACAGTTTTTCTGAAGCAATCCCTCAACGAAAGACTTTCCTCCTGCCTCTGGAACATTTCAGTTCTTCACATACTCATTTTCACTGGCACCAGTGCTAACAGGCAAATCCATACACACCTTCTTTTCACAGATCCTCTTCGTTTCTCCTGACTTGAAACGGACCTGACAAACTGTGGATTCCAGGTGACAGATTTGATGTGGATGCACTGAATTTGGGATTCTGGCTTCATCTCTATGCAAAGTTTGAGATGGAGAAATTAGAAAAACTGTAAGAACCATCAAAGAAGCAGCCTCAGCCTCCTCAACACGTGGATGTTTTGTCTCTCCCTTATATTGTGTGGTTTTGTGGGGTTTCTGTTTTTCCCCTTTTCATTTCACAGTCTGCGCAACAAGTGCTTCATTTAAACAAAAACACTGAGAAACCAAAAGAATAGGGCAGAGAGTGGAGCGTAGGAGCAGCATAAGCTTTCTCTCAAATTAAGGTTACTCTTAACGTTTCCTACACTACAATCAAAACCCAGACTTAATGATCTCGCTCCATCAGGCTTTGGAGGCTACTTCCAAGCTCCAGACACTTTACGAGGCAGTGCTGCCACCTCCTGCTCATGCCCATTTCTTAGCTGTTCAATCCTCTTCCCAAAAGAAAACACTGGTTACAATTTCATGTTGGCAAATAGTAACTTCTTTCACTTGTCAGAAACACAATCATTTCGATGTCCTGTTATTAAGTATCGAGTTAGAGATAGTTTTATTTTGAAGGGGTTACTGTATAACTGAAGTGGAAGGCGTAGCAAAAGCTAGGAGGTCTCAAACAAGAAAGGACAAAACTCTTAGTGAAATCAGCAAGAAAAAGCTGATTTAACCACCAAAATTACTTTCAATCGTTTCTTTTAACAGTGAAGCTAGTGTCCCAACAAATTCCACATGTGCACTTAAGTGACACTTAGAAAAGTAAGATGCAGAGATTCTTCCAAAATAGAATTTTGGTAAATAAACAAGGAAATTGTCAGCATGAGACGAAAAAGCAGCAGAAAATCATGAGCAAATAAACATCTCAATGGAACAATTATTCAAGTCTTCAAAAACATTGAGGATTTGCTAGCCCCTAGTCACCCCACCCCAAATACCATCATCATCATCAGAAAGGAATTCTCTGTGGGGCACGTGAAAAGTGTCTGGTAATGCTTTATGAATGAAAAACCAGAGAACAGGTACCTAATTTGATGTTGCTGAAGCAGAAGTTCTTTTTGGGTCTGTGAATCTTTTGTCAGTGACTGAAGTTCTTCTTCCACCTATTGTAAAGAGATGACAGTGCAAACCCCTGAAGAAAAGGCAGCCTGAAGAGCAGATTTTAAAGTGTAATTTCCCCCCTTTTGGTTCCACCTTGAGCTGTGGAAATGTGGTAAATCCCAGCAGTAAACTCAGTCCCGAGGGGGGACCAGTGTAGAAGGCTGGAGTGCCAGCACCTGCCACCTTCACTGCAAAGTGGCATTTGCACCTCTTTATGCCATAACCCTTTCCGTAGGCCAAGTTAGAAAGAGGTTCATGGAGTTTTTGAACATATTTCCTAAAAGCCAGAACACAAAGCATCAGGAAGAAAATTAGGACTTTGTTCACATACCAGGACCACCTTTTCTTTGAGGTGTGACATCTCTGAGTCCAAATCCTGCAAGACATCACGAAATGCTGTGCTCAGGCTGTGGATGAGCAGGCTGGTCATGTCCTCATGCTCACAGAGCTTCCTGCCCATGCTGTCTTTGCAGACCATTAGGATGCCATGTGATTCCAGAAGTAATTCCTCGAGGCTGCAGACCGCCTTTGTCAGGTGCTCATTTCGGCTGCCAGCCTCCCTCAGCACCTCGTCCTGCTGCTGGCTGGCAGCTTCCAGCTCTCCAGTAGTATTTTTAAACTGCATTTTTACATTCTCTTGGCTCTGAGACTCCTTTTGTCTGAATTAGGAAACAAAATAATTTAGAGAACGGGATTCACATAGAGTTTTATCCTCATAGGTATAATACTTGAGTTGGTTAACTGCTGGTTTTAACAACTAAATAATGAGTTGTTTTCTAAACTAGGAGTGCTAGTGTTATTCCTGGAAGGAAGCTTCTCTCTGAGGAAGCTTGCTGTGCCTCTCAAAGCTCACACACACTCTCTCCATGATACATCTGTCTCGGCCTTCATACCTGCTCTCCCAAAGTGCATCTCTTTCCAACTGCATTTCCAACAGTTTGCTCTGCCAGTCAGACTTAAATGGATTTCCTATTGCTCACATAGCTCAATGGTCTAAAGGAGAGAAAAAAACCAAACAAACGAAACCAACCAAAACACTGATGACATGACCTAAATAAAACAGAAGCTGCTCAAAATAGTGCAGGTGAAACTGTCAAAAGACTCAGCAGTGACAAGGACTCATCTAAATTTAAGAAACTGCCCCAAATTTCAATTCACTTCATGCAGCCTCTTCCGCACATCTCCACCTTTCTGAGAGAAATTGTAGAATAAGAGGAGAGTTTGGTTATATTGAGCACAGAAGGAAGGAAACCTGAACCGATCCACACTGTCTTATTTTATTAGAATTGATCAGGCAATGGATTATTTGCTCCATTCCTGAGGGGGTGATGTTGGAATCATCAGTCTGAGTGAATCAGTAAATCGAATCTCAGTTTGCCATCAGCTTTCAAACTTATTAATGACCGTTCTGTGGGAGAAACTTTTAAATATTAGAGAGGAGAAAAGAGGAGAAAAGAAAGAGGAGAAAAGGGGAGAAAATGGGAGTAGAAAAAAGACAAAAAGGTGATGAAAATGAGAAAAATCTATTACTCAGCGGCAGTTTTAAACCAGATGGTACTGACAGATTTCTTATATAGGTTATTCGGATTTTCCTGTGTGATTGCTTCTCTGGGGCACTTGTGACCACACCGCAAGCCAAGAGGCAGTTCCAGCAGCACCTTCCATACCTGGATAACTTAACCCCTCCAACAAACTCTCTGCCTGACGCAGCCGCCCCGCGGGTGCTTCCTGTGAGCATATTAGGGAGAAAAGCGGAGCCCTATGTCCCACAGCCCAGCCCTGAGGGGCCAGAAACGCGAGGAGAAAACCCCTCGGCCCTTCTTCCATCGCCGGCACTGCGGGCCCGAGGCGGGGCCGGGACCCGTCCCTTTCCCGCCATCCCTCTGCTTCCCGCCGCGGGCAGCGACGGTCGCTCCGTCCCCTCAGCGCTCCGTGACCCCGTGCTCCCGGGGCTTCCAGCTCCGCGGGGCGCTGCTGCCGACCCACCCCGCCGTGGGGAGAGCCGCCGGACTCCTCCCGCCTGCTCCCCCGCGGGAAAGAGCCAACCCGAGCCGCCAGCTGCTCCTGCAAGATCCGCTCGCTCCACCGGGAACTGCGGCGCCGAGCCCCTCAGCCCCAACATGGCCGCTGCCCCCTCACGGCGTGGGCACCATTTTGTGGCCTGAGGTCCCAGGTGGTTTAGCGATGCCGTGCGGGAGGCTGGAGATAAAAATCCTGTCGCACGGGGGTAGGGAAGGGCCTGGATCATTTTCCATGTGGTATTTGGCTAGTAAGGTGGCACATTTTGGAGGGGTGAGCGTGAGCTGACTGAAAGTAGAAGTCGGGGTGAGGGGACTTTCTCCCGCCAGAGAAAAGCGCAGAGGATCAAAAGCAGCTTGCCCTAAATCCAGTTCAGTAACAAAAACTGGAATATTTCTATTTTTACACCAATCATGTCTGAGAGGGCAAGCTTCTGTGTTCCCTGGTATTTGCAGGGTGAGGGAGAGGGTGCAGAGTCAAGAGGCAATTATTTCACTTCCGCAAAAGAAATTACATGTCTGACTGTCCTATTTTGGATCTCGATTTCAGCAATGAACCCACAGGTGTCAATAGGCTGTCCCCCTTTTCAGGCTATCCAAAAGACCACCGTGATACAAGTTTCCAGGAACAGGTGTATGAACTGGGCCCAAAACAAAATCCTCAGAGAGCCACAGAGATTAAGTCTGAGAGAACTCGAGAGACGGACAGGTATGTGGGTTTATTTAAATATCTGGCTAAAATGAAAAACACATAACCATTCCTCAAGGGTACCACATCATTTTCATCAACAAGAGAAAAAACCATCCTCCTAGTGGGGAAAGACACACAAAAGGAGAAAAGTTGTTTTACGTGGACAACTACAGCAAAGTAAAAATTAACCAGCTGAAAACAAACCTCAGGTCTCCGTTCTCCTTGCTGCACTGCAATCCCAGGGAGAAAACAGCTCTAGGAAAGGACTTTTATTGTACCACCCAGAAAAGACATCAGCAAAAAGACTCATCCACAGGGATAAGAGGCAAATGAGTGTTTAGGTAACTAAAATATCCTACAATATCCTGAAGCGAGATTTAGTCCTCCAACAGTCTCAGGTGTTAACAATGCATGAAAACTCACCCGGGAGGGGGCAAGCACCTACCTCTGGCAGGCAGTGCTGGGCTTTGTTTCTCCTGGATTTTAGATAGGGCACTGAGGTTTTGCTGGTTACTGTGAGGCTGGAAAAAGAAGGGGACACTCATCACCCCGCATTCGCGCCTGGTTCTTCCGTGCTGCGGGCTGGCAACCCAACTTCTCAAGCGCTGCTGGGAGCTACCTGCCCCTTATTCCAGCCCCTCTGCCTGACTCGGTAGCCTTGGGAACAAGCTCCTCCCTCTGGAGCCGATCATGTGCATGAGGGAGAGCCAATAAGCGCCGCATCCAGGGTTTGATTTCTCCCCCAAAAGTCATTCAAAGCCTGCCTTCAGCGGGAAACTTGGTATCTTTTCCCCATCGGGGTCCTGCCAAGGTGCTTTTTACGGAACACCACCTGTCCTGGCTGCAGGTGCCTTTTTTTGTCCCTTATTTCCTGGCAGCCCAGGTCTGGAGCGCTCAGCAGCCCCTGTCATTCCTGAAACAGCAGTTTCCTGGGGACAGAATAACTCTCTCAGGATCGAATTCCTGAATAACTTTCCTCCCATTTGGGAATAGCTCTGAGAAGGTAGCAAGATGCAAATATAAACTGCTTGTGTTTAAAATAATCCGTTCCTCTCAGAGAGAAGATAGTGTGCTGTGCAGGGGGGATAGAGCTTCAGAGGAAGGGATTGGAGTGATTTATGCCAGCAGAGACTCTACTCAAATACCTGGGCCATACCCACCAGCCACTTCAGAGCTGGTTAAAGGCTCCAATAGTAGCTTGAACTGTTTAGTAATTGTCTTATTTGGGGTGGGAACATTGCGAGGTTGTGATGTGACATTGTGATGACTCTTTTGATTCCTGGTTCCTGATTCAAAATCTGTTTTTAGCAGCGTGGTGACATCAGATAGATGAAAACTCAGATGTGGAGGGAAAACCTGCAGTTCTGAGTTCAAATGCCCTGAATTCACGTTCTTCAGTTGTGGCAGCACTTGCGCTCTCCTTAGAGGGATAGATCCATTCCTCACCTTGGCGTGTTGCTTTTCAGTTTGCTTTGAGGACCTGAGCAACCTGGAGCAGTTCTGTGCTGGAGGCAATATTAAAGGGAGAGCCTCTTTAATGTTCTCCAAAGAAAATTCTTTCTTTTCAGACTTCAAAGACAAGTGCCTTTCCCAACAGCAAAAGGATGTGGATTCATTGATTTCACAGGTTACTTCTATTTCTCAGCTTTGTTCTTCCCTTCTACTCTCAGATCTCTGTTTTCCCCTTTCTCTGATTTTTTTCTCTGATTTTTCACATTTTTCCCTCAGGCCTATCCAGAAAAACAAGCTCATTCTGTGGTTTGGAAGGAAGATGAACTCAAATCCAACTGGGAATCTGAGTGGAGGTTCCCTGTGTAGCCCTAGGAATTTTTCTCTAGGAACACCTTTTGAACATTATTTGATGGCTGCAATCCTTTTGATGCCATGCAGAGCCTCAACATGGGTTCCTTCCTGTTATTTTTTCTTTTAGATGCCAGACTGACATTTTCCAGAGCTGAGGAGATGAATATGTTACAGTCAGCCCAAGCTGATTAGGGGTAAATATAGGAATATTTTTTATTTATTAATTCCTGATTTTTTTTATATAATAAACCTTTAGGGGAATTCGTACCCCAAGAGGGAATGATGCTTTTCTGAGCTGATCCAGGAGAGCTGTGTCTTTTGACATTTGTGTTTTGTTCCATCCCACTGCAGATTTAGGTGAATGGCTTCAGGACTCCTGGGGAGAGGAAGAAGCTGGGCCCACTGGTGCCTGAAGGATGTCTATTATTTAAAATTCCTGACGCTCCTCAGCTTACACAGAGTCCTGTCTGGAAGAAAAAGAGAAGTTCTTCAGTGATAAAACCAGGGACCAAGGGAAAAGAAGCACTTCTTTCCTTTTTCAGCCTTCCCATGCTTTCTGTATGGCCATCAGCAAGGGTTGGGTCTCTTTGTGAAAGGTAGGAGGGCCCGTATTATTTGACAAAACTTCTCTTTAGAGACAAATTGTGAATCTGCTTCCTCTGAACTTACAGGATAGAACTAAGCAGCAGGCAGATTTAAACTAAACCTAGTGTTTAATTTTCCTGCCGAAAGGGCAGTAACGGGGTTACTGTTGTGTTACTGATGTGTACAAAATTCAGGAGCTGAATTTCCTGTCTTTGATTTCTAGGTTTACCTTTAATCTGATCTAATGACTTGCCAGCTCAAGGACCCAGGTAAGATCAGTAACGCCACTCTGAATACTCAGGAAAGATTCTGCTTCGATTTTGAAAGGGAAAAGCATATAGTAAATGCCTATTAACTAAGGAGATGTTTGCATTTAAATTGACCAGCTTTAACTGTGACAATTTCTGGTTTCAGCAGACGGGGGCAGTGTTGCTCTGAGGAATTTCACTTGCAAAAGGAATATTTGAAGGAATTTAGGAAAAGACAGAGCAGTTGCCAGCTGCCTTGATTGATGATAAATACCGGGTTTGATTGTGAACTCTGAAAAGTGAAATCCGTGGTAATTGCTCCTGCTTTAGCAGCGCAGTGCTCGAGGAGGGGAAGGGTTCTGACACGACTGTTCCAAATTTATTTTCTCTTACACTGAGACTGTGCAAAACTTCAAATATATTGTTCTGTGTGGAAAGCACTATTCTGAGCCCGGGTCTCTTTTGTTGCATCCCGGCAAAGAGTATCTCAGCTCTGTCCTGAGAGGAACTCCTGTGTGGAACAAGAGCCCGCTGAGGAAGCAGCACAGGACTTGGCAGCCCTTTTTGGGTGATTGATCACACCTTTTGCCTTAGCTGGTTGTGAGTCTCCAATACATGGAAGCACCTGTATGTGACCTTTTTGGAGCTGGATTAACAGGATGAAAAAAATAGCAAATAGGGAGGTGGTAAGAGGAGAAAATTCTGTGCTTGCAATGGTGACAAATTTGATGGCATTTTTGGCAAAAATGGTGTTGGCTTCAGCACTGGAAATGAACCACAGTTCTAGAGGAGAAGTAAAACTGTCTCTCAGAAATACATTGATAACTTTTAATCATCAGATGCAGCAGGCACCGTGAGAAATACAGCTCTCACTGGAAATCTGGTGTCCACAGACAGGTGTGGTGAGAAACGTTTTGTATGGGAGATGGATGTAATCCAAAGAACTGCCTTGGCTTGTTAACAGGCTGGTGTGTCCTTACACAGCCTTAACTAGTCCTGCTGGCTACGGATAGGAGGAGGCACGGCCCCGAGAGAGCTCCAGGAGCCTTCGCCTGTCCCTGGAAGGGCTGTGCAGAAGATGGAAATGAATTGCTCTTTGTGGTGGCTTGGAGTGAGGGTTTTTACACTGAAACATTAGGAATGTAAAACCTCAGAAATCTGATTTGAGTCAGTGAAAGGGTGAGTTCTGGGTAATAGCAGTCTGTGAGCCTGACCAGGATGTGAGGCTAATGAAAACTCAACCCCTGGGATGGCAGCTGAGGGGGCAAAGCTCAGTGTAAGCAAGGATTGAGGAATCATCTACCATGAAAAATAAAGGGAGGGGCCTCTTTTCTGCATTTCGCTCCATGGCTGTTGGGAATGAGACCTGGGACACATGGGGCAAGTAAAAGGCTCTGGGAACCTGTATCATCTTAAAGGGCATGGAATGGGAATGGGATGGCATGGACAAATGCATGGATTCCTGGGTTTAGGGTCCCAGCTCCAAAGATTTTCCCCCACAGTTCATTAAGATGTTGTTAGCATAAGGTCCTGACAGCTTGCAAAACCCGAAGAAGAAATAATGCACATCCCAGGCACTGTAAGATCAAAAGCTGGGTGTGTCTCAGAGGCAGAGACATCACTATGTGTTTCCTCAGCTATGCCAACAGGAAGGGCAGTGGGCTCTGGTCTCCTGTCTCTATTGTCCCGTGTGAGATCCAGTTAAAAATCAGGAAAGGTTTCGCACATCTTCAGCGACACATGCTGTCATATATGGTAAATGATGAGCCAAGTCCCTAAGCCTACATGCACGTATGGAAGAGCAGATGCACCCACATCCACATGTTCTACAGTAGCAACTGCCTACATTAATAAAAGTATCCTAAGTTTTTGGTGTTATTTCTTATTCCATGTATTTGGAAAGCATTGGCCTTTTCTGGCAATGTAAACGGGGAAAAGAAATATATACCAGGGAAACTGGTAGTCTCCGTGCAGAGAAAAGGCACTTTATGAGAGCAGAAGTATTAGCAGTGCTCCACTGAGCTGATTTGGACCAGGTCCATTGTGTTTTCAGCAACTGGCAGTTTGGATTGTTACAATTCCTTGGCAAGGACAATAGAAAGATGGTGGTTTCCGGGGGCATAATAAAAGTGTGAGCCCCAGCTTTTGCACACTGCATTTTACAATTGCATGCTTGATGTGCACAATTGGGCAGCACTGCCTTACTTGCCGTAATCCATCTCTCTCTCTCTCCCCCTCACTTCCTCACCCTCCCTCAGAGCAGCAGTAGCTGCTGCAGCTCTGGCAGCTCATCGGGGAGAGCACCGAAAGTGAAAAGAGTTCAGTGATCGCCTTAACGTTTTTCCCAGAGGATTCATTTCACCTGCTTCTCCAGTTTTTCCAATAGCTTTTTTTTCACTTTTTAATCCAATAAGTATGGAGTTATTTCACATTTTAAACCCCTCTAAAGGGTTTTAGGAATGGACTTTCTGTCTTCTCCTCCCCCAGCCTTTTTTTTTTTTTTTTTGACAAGTCAGAAAATTGTGAAGTAAGCGAACAGAGTAACTGAGAGCTGGGAGGGAGAAGACGCTTCCATTCTTTTAGTGCAGTGGGCCGAGGCAAAAAGGCCATTGTAATGGTAAATCGCATGCAGAAAGGAAGAAAAGACTGATAATCAATCACAAATGAAGCATTCGTTTGGATTTTGGCAATTTGTTGGCCAGGGGCTTTTAAATCCATAAACTTTTTCTTTTCTTTTTTTTTTTTTTTCTTTTCTTTGGCCCCATCTTTAAAAGCACAGTTTTGATCTGCCGAAGACCGGAAGAGAAATCTTTACCAAGCTCTCATGCCCAGAGTACCTGGGAATGGGAAGCGCTCCGTGCTGAAACGCCAGTAAAATCCTGACGGAGAAGCAGCGTGGTGAAATGTTGATGGGGCTGTTTTTAAACCATCACCTTGGACTCTGGCTCTGAAGAAGAATTTTCCACCTCAGGCTCTTCTTGTTTCTCATGTTCAGGGATGACTTGTGGTGGGCTTCTGGGGACTTTCATTTCCGACCTGGTCGCTCTGTGACTGCCTGCGTGGGTTTTGTGTTTGCCTGAGTATGTGATTAGGACAGATGAGGATGTTAGACAACATTAACATGAGCATATCACCTTCAGAGTGCAGCATCACCCACAAGGGAAGATACATCTACCTGGAGGCACTGCTGCATGGAGGTGCTCCATGGGGATTCACGCTGAAGGGCGGGCTGGAGCATGGAGAGCCATTAATCATCTCAAAGGTACTTTTCTCATTTTCTATGCCATGCAAGCAACATGGGAGTGGTGCCCGACTCAAAGGGCAAGAGTTGTAGAAGTAACACTGAAATGTTATAATTGACGTTGTATTTGGCTTGGGTTTTTAAGTGCTGAGCACCTGTTCAAGTCAGCAGGTTTGCTCAGGAGCTGCGTATTTGAGAAGCACAGGAGAGCTCTCGACATTGTTTAACTGTCCAAGTGCAGGTTTTGTCCCACAGGAAGTATTGTGGCTTGCAGAAACTGGCTGTATTTATTTCACTGCTATGAATGGGAGGGAGTAGGGGACTCTCATGGAGTGATCTTGTGTCATGAAGTTGAGGCAAATCTGAGCATGGTCAGTAATCCATCCCCACCACTCCTGAGGTGAGAACAAAGTGAGTGCTTTCAGTCACACGGTGGAATATTGGCTAATTAGAAGTGTGTGTGGAACAGTGTAAAAAATACTTGCACCTAT
The DNA here is from genome assembly GCA_013398055.1 of Ifrita kowaldi. Lineage (NCBI taxonomy): Eukaryota > Metazoa > Chordata > Aves > Passeriformes > Cinclosomatidae > Ifrita > Ifrita kowaldi. The sequence goes on from VZRS01004252.1 coordinate 100,160, forward strand.
TTGGTAAGTGTATATATTGTGCTGTGTTAGTGGTTTGCTCACCCTGTGTACTCTCTACTTACTAAATATCTGTTAAGTATGGTGTGCCTTTGAGATTTTTATTATTTAATGATCGGGTATTCTCAATAGGCAACTAATAGCATAGCTCACAAGGATATTTTGAGGAGAAAAATGGGAGAAGGAATTCTTCATTCTCATCAGAACCAGTCTGCTACAAGTACCCAGGTACCTCAAGATGCAGGTGCTGAAGACAACGGATTTTCAAAAGCATCACCTTAAATCTATGAATGTCTAAAATAGGTTTGACGTATGGCCCTAAAACTGTTCTGAAAATAGGATATAGGTAATTCTGATATGTTACATCTAGTGGGTCTGAACCATATTTGTCTTGTCATCAGCCTGGTGCATTCTGTGTGTTTATAGTGTGTATGTCGAGCTGCCAGGTGCACAGAGGGATATATGTCCGGTATTACTCCCTCCTGCAAACTGGGATGTATGTGGGGAATTCAATGGATCAGAACCAGCAGCAGCTAAAAGAAAATGCCGATACTCAGAATCAATGTTGTTCAAATCCTTTGCATTTTCAAATGGCATTGCAACTCCCTGTGCAAACACATTCACATGAAGACTGTCAGTCACTGGAGTAAATTAGTTGTGATTAGTGCATTTACATGTTGAAAGTAAAAAAACGAGGGGACTCCAATAGAAGTTCTTTCATCATAAAGGAGTTTTAGAAATTTCACACTATCATCTTCCTTGCAGGACCTTCTTGGAGACAGTTTGGCATAGCCACAGACAGCAAAAGTAACCTCACTGAAATGGTGTTATAATTTTTCTTTTACAAACATTTGGGACTAACACAGGCTGTTCACTGTTCCTGGCAGTGTTCTGCAGTTGTGAGGAGTTTCTTTTTGCTTTGACATTCTTCTGTGATGTAAAAATGACACCCACCCCCCCCGCACTTGTTTTTGTTCCTTTTTTCTTTTTTTTTTTTTCAGTTGGGGGAAGGGAGACAGAGAGGATGGGCGATGGCTCTGGCTGCTGAACATTAATTAATCTATGGGATTTGGTTTCCACAACAACCAGGCCCCTTAATGTCAAACATGCCTGGAGTGTGCATAGTGCCACTGGGAGCTGTATGACTTGTGCCTGCCTTTCCTGAAACAACACCCCAAAAATGTGCTGGGTTTTATTTTCAGTTGGGTTTTGCCTTTTTTCTCCTTGTACTCCCTGCTTGATTTGTGCTATCAGTGTCAGCATTTCAGTGTTTTGCTCATGCATGGGTGATGCAGAGCTGGAGAATGGCTGCATGTGAAAGCTCTGCTTTCTGGAATTCAGGCAGCTCCCGTTTCCTGGTTTCCAGTTTCAACTGAGAAATTCCTCTTGTGCTTCCATTCACCATGTGCTCTTCAGAATTAATTGCATATTAGTCATTTATCTAATTCAGTGTTCCTCGCCTGATTGTACGGTGAAGTAATGAGGAACCGTGGGTAAATGATGAATTATGTTACAGGTTTAATTCTGTACAAGAGTGCTTGAAGAATCATAGAAAGTTTTGGGTTAAAAGGGACCATTAAAGATGCAGGCATGCACTGGGAGTGATCCAACAACAGTTCTAAATAATACTACATATAAATACCAGAAAATGTGGATGTCAGCTTTTAATTTCTGATTTTTCATAATTAAGAAATTTTATTTCTGGTTTGGCTCCCCGTTCTGTTGGCAAATAATTATATTTATGTCTGCTTACCTGTCTGTTTGCACTGACAGAGTGGTGTTAAATGGCCTTAGAGTAAATAAAAGTGGACATTTCAGCAAATATCTAAGCTGGTGCCCATGACAGCTTGCAATGTGACAAAGTAACACTGTTGTATTGTTCTGGAATAGTAGAGAGATGAGAGGCAACAGATCTGTGTGAATACAATAGCTCTTTCTAGCCATTAGGAACCGCGGGGGGCCCAGAGTGCTGGTGTGTCTCAGCTTCAGACCAAAGGCTGTAATGGAAGTTCAAAACCAAGAGGAGTGAATTTACAGAAGGCCCATGTGCACAAAAACTGCTTCTCACAGCCCTGGGCAGCCCTTGGGAAAGACACGTTTCTCTACCAATAACATGCCAAGAATTTACCCAAAAGTGAGGGAAGCAACAGTTGGGAGTGGAAGTGCAAAAAGCAGACCTGTATTCTCAGCTGGTAGAAAGTGCTGGTTTAGAGAGCCAACTACCAGAGCTTTAGCATCATTTCAGTGTATTTTTTTAGTATTGCCTTCAAAATAAGAACAAATAAGAATTTGCTGCCTTTCAGTCAGATTCCCTTTGCTGTACAGACCTATTGCTGCTCTCTGTGCAGCAGGACAGGCTGGTTTGGAGAGGGAGTGGTGGTTGAGTGCACAGATGGGCAAACTTCCAGTTAAAAACAGTGGTAAAGCTTTGCTGACTCAGCCACGGTGCTCAGCGCGTCATGCAACCCAGCCTAACTCAACTCGTCAGAAATGTTGGCTGTGCAGCTAACGTGAGTTTGCGTAGCTAAAGCACACAGATTCTTTATGCTAATGCTGCTCTTTTTTCCCCTGTGGGAAGACAGTCCTATACTGAAACGGTTTCACAGCAGCTGATTCAAAGTCCTCAAGGCAGGTCTATTCATCATTTATTTTGCTGGAGGTGAGGGCAGACCATAAATTTGTTACATCTGACTCACATTTTTCCCTGAGGGAAGCCTCAGAATAAAGCTTTGTGGAATCCTCCCAGCATCTGTTTTTGTTGTACCAGCAGGAAAGGAATGGAAGGATGGGCAAAAGGTAGTCAGTTGCACGTTCCTTTTCTGCTGCACCTCAAGGAAATGTCCAAAACTCAGTACCTAAAGAAGCACCAGAATGTCCCTGGGTAGTAGTGGGACAGTGCCCAAATAGAGGCAAACTAACACCGTGTATTTTCCTTTTTGTATTGATTCTGTGGCATGAGACGTTGTCAATGACATGTTGTCAAATAGTCCTTTGGCAAGAAGATTCTCAAGTTTTTAATTACTTCCCTTTTTTTTAAAAAAGTGACAGTTGCTTGTTTTGTTTTTAGTGTTTAAACATGTTTGTGCTTAGAAAGTAACTCAGTGTCCTCGATGTGTCACTAGGGCTTCAAAATGAGTAGAAGTCAGATTCCCTGAAGTGACATCCACTCCTCTGTTTCCAGACCTTTGGTCCTACAGTTGAATTTCTGATTTTTTATTTTACCTGTTTAGTAATTTAGAACCCTGTAATTTTAGCCCAGATTTGGGGATATTTGCTCACAGTGGAAATTTCATTAAACAAGGGGTTTCTTCATCTGGAAATAGAACTTCAAAGACAAATGCCAAAGTCATTGCAGGTGATACCAAATGTTTAATTAGAATCCAATATCCTGTGGCCTCAAAATCATGATAATACCCAGAAGTAAACCCAGATTTCTATTTCCAAATTACTTTCTTGGCTCACCCTTAGCTGTAAGATCAAAAATGTAAAAATGAAAGCCCTGACTGTTCTAAGCAGTAAAGGCAAACTGGTAACAGAAAGGTTCATTCCCTCTCAATTTTCTCTAACAATTTTTAACCTAAGGTAATTAATGTTAATCAATCTCAACCATTTTGGAGCCAGGAGAGGTATTTCTGTGGTGTGTTTCTCCTTGCTACACAAACCTTTGGGATAGCTCTGGCTGTTGTAGGCCTTTGAAATGCCCTTTTATTCTGAGCTCTGTGTTGACGATACTAACAAAGGAGTTGTTCCTCTTGCCTAGGAATTAAAGCATCCAAAGCGTTCTGCCTTGGATAGTGGCTGTGTGGGAACACTTTTCACATGCTGTGCTGGAGTTCATGGGTTCCCTTCACTCAAAAGGGCAGGTCGTTTGCAGGGACCTCATGCCAAAAGCATGACACAAACTCTGAGATTTACCTCTCAGCAGGGATGTAGGAAGCAATAAAAGTTTAGTAATAATGGGAATAGTTTGGGAGAGAGCCTGAGAAATAATCCGGAATTCTTGTAAGGTGCTTAAACCTTGTCTGGAGCCTGATCCAAACTCTGATGCAATGAACAGCAGTCAGTGCTTGCAGGAGCTGGACCCGGCCGCCTTCACAAGGCTCCCCTGCCTGTGCCACTTCTCTGGTATTTTTGGTTGAGAGAGCTCATGGAGCACTTAGTGAGGTGCAATGAGAATTGTTCCACCATTCTTGACAAAACAAAACTCAAAAGGCCGTTCTGTGCCCAGCTGGTCCACAGACACTTATCCCTGTCTCTGATCCAAGCACTGGGAATCCCAGAACCAGGAGCTTTCCCTGCTTAAATGCCCAGAGCCTCTATAAACAAAATAAAATTATCTTATGCACTGACAGGCAAAGTTTCTTTGCATCTGTTCCCCGTATCCCTTGATGCCACAAGTGGCAGTTTAGGAACTATTACCCTTTTTGTAGGGCTGCAGGCACAAAACCCATGGCCAGTGCTCACATTAGGGAGGCTTCTCTGAAGCTGGCAGAGTTGTGAGAGACTTGTTGGCCTGGGCACTGGGACATGAAACTGAGCCAGAGGCACGGTGATATCTTCTGTGATGTTTTTTTAAAATTTATTTTTACTTTTTCTTTGGACATTTCCACCCTTGTTCTTGTCTATATGGACTTGATTTTTCTCCTTGCTGCTGAAGAATAGCTCGGGGTCTGTGTTGTTAACGTTTAAAAAAACCACCCCTTCTCACCCTTTATCTTCCAATATTCTGCAGGTGGGCTGGTGATGGTAAGTGCTTCAGGGTGCAAAATCATCTGCTGGCACATCTGACTCTTGTTGCAGGACTGCAGCAGTGCACAAAGCAGATGCCTGATCCCAGATATCAAGGAAATCTGGATACTGCAGACTGGCAACTGCCACTGTAATTGTTTCAAGGGAGCAGGAGGCAGTCTTCCTGGTTTCTCAGGGCTCACATTAGGGGCTCTTCAAAGACTGCTGATGCCAGCACAAGGGGCAGGATGGCCTACCTTTTCTTAAAGCGAGGGAGTTGCTGGATGAAAAGGCTTCTATTGTCAGCCCCTCCATTAGGCTGTTGAGCCTTCTCCAGCACAAAAAGACTTCTGTTCACTTCCACAGCACTGAATTAGCAACCGCAGGCAAGCCCAGTGTGCCTGACATGAGCAGGGCCTGGTGGGCAGTGCTGCTGCTCCAGCAGGGTCAGGGGCAGCTCTTCAGGCTGCTGAAGGGGCAGTGCCAGCTGTGCTGTGATGCACCATGGGGAGCCTGGCTACAAGGAATACCTTGCTTGTCCCAAGCTATGAATCCCAAGAGGCGCAGACAACTCCATTATAAATGTGCCTGTGGAAGGAAATGATGAAAAAAATCGTCTCTCTGTGCTGAGAAGGAGTGGGGATGGTGTCTGCCAGGTGTGGGCGTCCGGTTGACTGGTCATGCTTTAGAGTTTCCTCCTTAGCAGAGGTCAGCCTAAGCAGTGAAGTTTTGGCCCAAATCCCCAGAGACAGCTGCTCTGAAAGATCGGGTCTCCACCCCTCATTGCAGCCACATGAGTTACAGAGTGTCACATCCTTCAAAGTCACAGAAAGGTATAAGAGAAGAAATGTTTTCTTCTCAGGACACAGAGGAATCCTGTGTCATTAAATACAACATGTAATCCTTAGGGCCAAGAAATGAAACCTTCATAAATCCTGCCCTGGATTTAGCTTACATGAAAGATTAAACAGAAAAATGCCACATACCCTTGTTCACTTGGCTGTAGCAGATATAGCCAGAGCTGAGGTTTACACTGATCCTAAAATGAGACCCAGGGAATACACTCTTTAAGTCAGTGTTTGTACATAATAGATGTTTGCTTGTGAAAGGGTCTACTAATTTAATCTTTTCCCACACTTCTTGGAAGCCCAAGGCATAGAAAGAAAACCCACCATCAATAATAGACCTGGAGCTGAGCTAATCTCATCTCAAATTTCACTGGTGCTTGCCTCAGGGACTTTTGATGAAGCTCAAAACTGTGGAGTACGGGTCTATTGCACAGGAAGTATTTGACCAGTGACAAGACCCAGGGGAACAGCTGGAGCTGTGTTAGAAGATGTTAGGCTGAATATTAGCAAAAGGTTCTTCAGCCAGAGGGTGGTCAGGCACTGAACAGGCTTCCCAGGGCAGTGGTCAGGGCCCCCAAACCTGCCAGAGCATAAGGAGTGCTTGTAAAAGGCTTTCAGGCACATGGTGGGATTCTTCGAGTGGTCCTGTGCAGAGCCAGGAGTTGGATTTCATGATCCTCAATGGGTCCCTTCCAACTCGGGATATTTTGTGAACTAGTCAGAATTGGAAGGGGTCTTCGAAAGTGAAAATGAGGTGAACTCTAATTTGCTTTCTAACAAATACTGGTAGTCAAAGGAACAATGTCCAGAGGCCTTTGAAAACAGACTGCTAAGGCAGATAATTTCTGTCACTCATTTGCGTATTTCCAAAGCCTCGAATGAATCCCCATCCAGTGGCAGCAGAGAGAGCATCCAAGGCCGTGCCAGGAAACCCTGAAAGATGTTGGCACCCATCAGTACCAACTGAGTACACCTGAGAGGTGGAAAAAAACTTTCCAAATGTTGTTTGTTTTAAGTAAAAGAAAGTTTGTGACCACTCATTCTCACAGCTGAACTGGAAATAAGAGTTCTTGTCTTTCCATTTTTAGCCAGCCACTGCCTAAATCACAAAAGAAACCTCAACAAATAAGTGATCCCAGGTTTCTTGGTCAACTGAAATTAGGAAAAGAACAACAGGAGCAGAACAAGAGCAGCTTATCCAGGACAGAACTTGTTAACATCCTAACTGGTATTCAAGCATAATATTAATTTTTCACACTTGCATTAAAAAATCCCACCAAAAAAAAATCAGACCCCAGTGAAGAATGATTCCTGCTGATAAGAAAATCACTGTGCTTAAATTCATGAATAGAATCGGCTGTGGGATACATTTCAAAGCATGGGGTGAGAAATAAGCTCCCAAATCCCATTAAGAAATAACAGGATTTATGTGCATTCCTCCCATATATTAACTTTCCCCTCTGGAAACGTCTTGTGCTGAGCTGGTGCCATTTTTCAGGCAGGTGCAGTGTTTTGCAGTTCCCATAGACTCACCAGATAATCTGCCAGCCTGAAAGCCATTCCCCATTCTCCATCAAGAATGGGGATTTTCCGAGGCCCGGCTGAATGAGGAGTTTGGCTGACAAATGCCGCGGCTGGTGTTGTAGCGGGGTTCAGTCACACATTCTGCAGCGATGCCGTAAGCAGCTCTGGCCCGGCCACATCCACGGCCACGTCCGCCGCTCCGATGTTTTCAACTGTGGCCAGCAGAGATCCAGGAAATACCGGGGTTTAACAGCCACTGTCAGGAGCAGGGCATTTTCTAAACACGGCATGCAGAGGTACCATCTGTGAGCTGAAGTCTTCGGGGAAGTGGTCTGTAGGATCAGCAGGGTCTGAAAATTTCCCAATACCTGTGCAGAACTGACTACCTGAGAAGGAGCATCCACTGTAGCCATATGGAAGTTTTTACCTTGGTTTTCTGTTGAGCTTGTGAGCAGTATTTATTTTCTCTATCATGGTAGTGGCAGCAGGATAAAGTTAAAAGCTACAACCCCTTTAATGCTGTTTATGAGTGTAATAAAGAAATCTGCTCCCAGGTGGTTGGAATTTATAGTTGTGATACAGTCATGAGATGTGAGTATAAAACCCCAAATGTGGGGATGGGTGCAGAGTGAAGCAGGAGAGTCTGCAAACACACCAGGGAGTTTACTACCTCATACAAGGATGATGTTGCTTGAGATTTATGCATAATTTAATATTGGATTTTAAAATGTTTACAATGGCACATAATTGCTGGAATTATCGTGTCCTTGAAAACTTGCAGTAGTGTCAGATCCATTATTGCTGGGTTTTTGGTTATTTTTTCTGTAAAAATACGTGTTCTTTAAAGAATGCTTCATTTACAAAAGTGGATTGGTCCCCAGTGTCAGACCTCACATTTTCGTACATTGATTGATGACCAGTCTTGCCAGTGTACTGAGAGAGACCCACATTTCTCAAATGCAGTCTCACAGAAACTGGGAAATGAGCTGATGGAATCCAGACCAAAGATCTGGCTGTTTTCCAGGGGCAAATACATGGCAAGACACATTACCAGTTTCAAGAGAGGGGCTTGAAATGCAGAAAGAAATGTGAAACATTTGGACAGCAAGGGGTGGGGTCGTGGGGGGAATCTTCATTTTTTTCAATGGTCCCTCTTCCCTCCCTCCTGCCCTGCTCCATTTGGTGTTTGCTTAAAAGCAGTTGCCAGTGTTTGTTGAATAGTGTCAGCACAGAAGGGATGCAGCCGCTGACCTGACTAAAAGGCAACAGCAAAAGGTTAGTAGAATTAGTCTTGTACTGCAGACTTGTATTAATAGTTGTATTGTGGGGTTGTTGGCACAAACTCTGCAATTAAATAAGTTGTTGGCACTCTTCCCTAGGTTAAATTACTATGGCTGTTCCCCCTGCTTGCAAGTCAATGAATACAACACTTTTGGGGAGGCAAGTTCAAGCATTTTTGTTCTTTGGGGATTCTGCACATTTCTCGTCTCAAGCTAAGAGGTTTCTGCTGGCTTTCCAAGCAGACCTCTGTTGTTGTTCTGTCTCTGCAAACAGCCCATGCAAACTAATGCTGGAATAACCGAGCAGGGAAGGAGGTGGGTGAGAGGGAAGGACACCACAAAAGACTGATGGAGAAACAAATGCCCTCAGAAGAGGTCCTTGCTTTCTCTCCTGTCCAGATCCACGGATGTTTCACAGCACTGGCCTATTGTTGTAGAGGATTAGTTTTCCATCACAGCTTCATCAGGGCCAACTTACCTTTTTCATTAGGCCAAAAACACAGCCACAGACATGGGAGGGGAGGGACTCCCTGCATATCCTCACTCGTAAGTGCAGAGGAGCCCCTTTTTTCCAGCCTGAGGCCCTCTTCCCACTCCTGCTTTAGTCAATGGCAGCTGGGTTTGTTCCAGGGGTCCCCACACTCCTGTGTGCCATTCTGCAGGGGCCGCTCTCAGCAATACACATCCACAGCTGGAAAAACTTTGGATTTCCAATTTATTAACAGTTCCTTCTACTTTGGGAAAAGAATTCCTTGCGCTTCTTTCTGAATCTGTCTCTAATGTAGCAACACGTTGACCTGCCAGCAGCACCTGTGTCCTCACGTGTTCACAAAGGGATACCTCCAAAAATCACTCCTTCCTCCATGTAGTCCAGTCCTTTGGGGTAGCAACCTGTGAACTGCAGGCACGAGAACTGCAGGTGCTTCAGTCTCTCTTTTCCTGTGACTAGTGTGGAAAGGCAGCAAAACTGTGGGGAGACTGTGCTCTGTACAGTCTGAGCTGAGAAACCTGTACAGAGAACATCCAAGATTCCTAATAAACCGGTGCTTTCCAAAAAAATGTCAAGGCACAACAATCATCTGTGTTTCCCTTAAGACTGGCTGTTATTTAACCAGGTGTTGGACATTAATTATGAACTGCAGTCAGAGGTTTCCGTGCCCACCAGGGGCAGGGGCTTTTTATGGTTTATATCAATGTTTGATGGAGATTGATGGAGAGTGAGCCATGGACACACCAACAGAAGCTGGAGGTTTGGAGGAAGGAGTGAGCAGAAACAAAAGTAAGTGCGCTTGAGTGACTCAGTGTCTCGATGACTTGTTATGTATCTCATCAGCTGCTGAAACAAAAGGTTCCTGTGCTGGTTGGAGCTGAAGAGAACCAGGGTGAGCATCTATTGTTCCCTATGTTTTATTCTTCTCGGGCTGGGATCTTGTCAGCTCTCATTAGCTTAACAGGTTGGACTGTGTCACCCCTTGGATGGGAGAGTTTGCAAGGCAAAGAGTAATGACACAAAGTGGTTCGGTCTGTGGTCCTGCTCCCTCTGAATCAGTGCTGAATCACTGACCCCTCAGGGTCTGGGGGCAGAGGGTGTGATAGTGCTGCTCTGTGAGACCTTCTGCCTTTGGTGATGAGATATTATGGAAGCTCAGGCGGTGGCATATTGTACTAGGGAAAAAATGTGATGCCACAAGCGAAATTCTGTTCAGGATAAATCACATGCCAACAACAGCATTATCATCTTGATTTTTCCTGAGTCACATTACACCCTCTTTGTAATTCACAGGGGGTTATAATCTGTCCCTGTACTTTTGGTAGCCAGTTGTAGACCAAGCACAATCCTCAGTCAAATGTCTTTGGTTGGTTGCTGATTCTTCAGCACTCCAGAGTGAGTCTGCTTCTCTTTAGGGTAATATGAAAATGGGGGTAGTATCCTGCCATTTCCAATAAAAGCATTATCTTCCATTATGCCTGTGGCCATGGCATTCCCCAATGACTGGAAGGGAGCAAATGAATCCAGTGGCAATTGGATCTGAGTTGGCTCCCTGCATCTGTGTGGGATGTCACTGGCCAGCTTCACAGCAATACCTAGAAATCTGCAAGGTGAATTTATTGTGCCAGAGTATGGCTTTGAAGTACTTCCTATGGAGGTAGTTCAAGGCAATTATCTCTGTATCTGCTAAAAGTTGGGAATGTGGGAGCTAGGTAAGGAAGCCAAAGTTAGAAAGACACCTTTCTGCATAGGAGCGATGAGAGACTGGGCCTTTCCAAGCTCTGTAGCTATCCCTGCAAATTCTCTAGCCGAAAAAAAGGAAAAGAAAAAAAGAAGATGGATAAAAGGAAAGTGTGGTTGTCTCATAGCTGCTCAACAGGCAACCCTGACATTCCTCTGGCAAGAGCAACTGAAGCTGAATTTGTCATTGTTTGGCTTGTGTCACCCAGCTGGTCGGGTCAGAGAGCTTCTCTGACCTGAGTCCACGAGTGATGGACAGGTCTGTAGCGGGTATTATCACAACATAATCACATATAGTGAAAGGAAAACACTGTGTGCCTTTCTTAACTTTTTCTTTCCCTGTTCTCCAAATCTTTAGGATAATACATCTTTTCTTATTTTATTCTGAATCCGTTAATGCTTCTGTTGTGTAATAAGGTTTTCACAGCAAAATATGGCCTGGAGAGTAGTATATGGAATTCTTCCAAGAATCCCCAAAGATCTGCAAAGATTCTGTTCCACTGCTAAAGGAAGCATTAATCATGGTCAGAAATATTTCCTGCTGGGTTGTAGTGAGCTTTCTGATTTCCTCTGTCCCTCAGGCACTAGTGGAAATTCCAACTGATAAGAAGGTGTGTGGGGTTTTTTTGCTGGTTTAAGTTAGCTAAATTGGTTTTGGAATGGAACAGAGGGTCTGTAACTTCTTAGTGGTAATACTGCTCTTGCCAAGACTAGCAGCGGCCAGGAAGAAAAGTGCTGGAAACCCAAAGACCCTGGTCAGGAGGAGAACAGAGGAAGAATTTTGTTGGCCTGGGGGCTTATGAAATTCCTTTTCTCTTTCTGTGTATCTGGATATACGTGTGTTGCTGGCTTAGGGGGCAGTGTAGGAGGAGATGTGCATTTGGAGCAGGCAGTGTCAGGAGTTTGGTTGTTCACTTGGATTTACAGTTTTCATTTACTCACAGCATATTGACCATGGCATGAATACTAACTTTCAATACATGGAAAGCTTAAAGAACATAGGACTATGTAATATTCTTGGTTTGGTGGCCTCTATAAAGAGACTGGTTCTTGTGGACCCTGAACCAAAATCATGGCAAGATGAAAAGAATAGAAAAAAACGAGGGACTTGTGCTGAACTGACAAGTTTTGTTTGACCCTTTATAACAAATGCAGGTGAACTTTGGAATGAAAACGATCACCAAGACCAAACCTGAAGTATTCTGCTTAAAACATATCAGAGTTAAAAGCTTCAACCCTTTCGAGTCATTCCTTCTTCCCTGCCTTTTAGGGATCAACACTCCTTTCTGCATTTAAGCTGCATGTGGAAGCCTTGTTCTTGCCAGTGGAATCACTATCGCTAAATAAGAATGCCCCGTTCTTGTCTTTTAAACTATAGCTCTGCTTGAATGTGGAGCAATTTAGCCCTCATCCCACCTATGAATGACATTCCTTATTATCTTTGGGGCTTATTTTGACCTTTTGTCTTCTGGTGAAATGGAGCTGAACCTCGCCAGAATCCCCCTTTAAGACCTTTTCTTAATAGTACAAGAGATATCTTAAGCTCCTAGGAAAACTTAGGTAGTAAGGCAGAATTTTCATAAAGGAATGGATGTGAAGACATCACTGGCTATTATTCCTGTGCATGTCATATTTCTAATGGAGAAAGATATTTTGCTTTCTTTATTATTATTGGTAATTGGAGCTGAGTGAAAAATGGATTTTCAGGTCACTGGATGTTAAAAAATTATTTGCACTTGATCCAGATGGTTTGTTTCATTAACATTTTTAGTTTTGACAATTCCCAGGGATAGCTTCAACTACTGAAATCAAATCAAATAATGACATGCTAATTTAAATTGAAAAATTGTAGCTTTTTGTTTCAAAAATAGTGACCTTCAGGCTGTTTTCTTTTTAATGAATACCTTATCAGAATCAGTGTGTGTTGGGAAGTGTTTCCACTATTAACATGACACCAGTTGGATTTAATCACCTAAGTCACATAGGCATTAGAAAAGTTGATGAGCTGTCTTTAAAGCAAAGTAGATGAGAACTGGATTTGCAGGAACACTCGGTGCCCAGGGAAGTTTCCCTGGTCCTTATTTGAATACTCATAAAAAATCTGGCTTTCTCACTGAAGTTTCCTGTTGGCAACTGCTCTAATTTACTCACACCCAGAGCTCTCACTTGTGGTGTCTTTCCACCCAGAGCGGACACCGTGGCCCTTTGCCTGTGAATGCTGCAGTGCAGAGAGGCAGGGAAGGAGATCCTAGGATGACCATCATCCCCAGGTCTGTCAGGAGGACCGGAGTTCCCTCCGCCTGAGCTAAAAAGCTCCACTCTAAGTAGAAGTTTGTGCGGAGCTGGATAAGGCTGGGAAGGAGGCACCGTGTGCTCAGCATTTGTGCTCAGCCTCCCCACACAGCCCCAGCTGCCCAAACCTTGTTATTTCAACTATCCCAAATAATTTGTGAGATTTGCCTCTAAGTCTAGGGATAGCACTAATCCAGGCAAAGAGGTTTTGGTAGTGTAAGGCCTTGTCAGTGGAACAACTTGTGAGAGTGAAGCAGCTTTTCTTAAAGCTGGTGTATGCACGCCGATCCGGTACTTGTTTGCTATGTGAGCCATTGGCTTTGTGCATCCTGGAAGTGTCCAAGGCTGGGCTGGAAAGGGCTTGGAGCAACCTGGGATAGTGGAAAGTGTCTCTGCCCATGGCAGGGGTTGGAACTACATGGTCTTTACGGTCCTTTCCAACCCAAACCACTCAGTGATTCTAAGATAGATACAGCCCTGTGGGCTCCATTTGCATTGGTGACATAGGATTGGGTTACAGTGACCCAAGCATCCAAATGTGCCTGTAGCTCACCACACCTTGCTGGACTTTATCAGCCTGGTGAAGCATGCTATGGAGATGGGAGCTGTCTGTGTGCTAGTGCTCAGGAGAGCCCTCGAGCGGCAGTGTCAGCTGGAAGGTCACGAGACCTGCTGTTTGTGCCCACCCTTGTTCTCAGTTCAGCGTTGCTCTGGCTGTAATTCCCAGCACGTGAGCTCTCATCCTCAAGAGCTGCCTCACTCGCAGGACTTGCCTTGGCTGAGGAGCCGTGGTGGCTCTGCCCCTCCTGGACCAGCCCCAGGGTTAACTGAGGACAGCCGCTGCATGAGGGTGCTGGCTCGGCACAGCCTCACGCGTCCCCTCCCCACGGCACATGGGAACAGCCAGGATGGTGTTTGAGGGAGGCTGGGATGGGTGCGTGTGTGCGCTAATGAGGCCCAGAGGTGCTGCCAGCCAGCCCTCTCCAAGGGCACTTTGCACATGAGTGCACCAAGAATGCACCAGCTATTCAACGGTAATAAGTTTTTATAAGCACACGTTTCTGACCATGTCAAATTTTGTACCCATTCAGCTGCTAAAATCCATGGAATTTGACACTGGGGAAACAATCACATTTGAGAAGAGCTTGTACAAAGGGGAACTCACATTGCTTCCCAGCTAGAGTCTGAGCAGTTGATTGGCTTTTCTAACACAATATCACACATTTATTCCTTAAGCAAGATTAAAACTTTAGAAGAAGAAAGATTAGTCAGCAAGATTAGAATAGAAAACATTCTTAGAGAGTTATATTAACCATAAAGAATCATCTGCTCTCCACAGCTGCAAGAGTAAAAGGGCATTTTTTCTTCCACAATTTTGGATAGGAGAAGTCTACAAAGCCACAAATGGGGCCTAGTCTGTTCTCAGCTCAGAAGTCCCATTATTTTCTCATAATTAATATTACCTATGTGAGTAAAGTAAAACATGCTCAAGGGTGTGAATACAATGAGCAAACAGGAAAGAATCACGTTCCTAGAGGTCTTGGTGTCCCGATACCCAGACAACAGCAGCAGGTGCTGATGTGCCCAAGGAGTTTTCACACTGTAATGGGGGGACTGCGATATCTTCTCCGTTAGAAAAAACCACAGAATCTAAATAATGGAAAATCACTGGTGAGAAAGACCCAGTAAGCATCAAGGAGTGACAGGCATCACCACTGCAGTAGCAACAAGGTGTCATCCTTGTTAAAGACAAAGAAGGCTCTTAGGTTGGCTCTCATTGCCTTCCTGGATGAAGTATTGAAGTACAGGAGATGAAATCTTATTTCCCACACTGCTGGTCTGATATCAGTTTACCACAATAACTGCCCTCTGGAAAAATAAACATTAGCTCAGCAGAAGGCAAATTGCAAAACACAAAGAGATGGAATATTAAGGAAATGGTGAGCAGTCACTTGAGCCTGTACAGGAGCACTTAACTTTCTCACCCCAAGGGCTCGAGCGGGGTGAGAGGAGTTCCTGGGACTCATTAACCACAGATCCATTGTTCATTGGAAGCTTTTGCTGTGGGGTGATCGATACTTCAAAACCTGCATGGGAACTGATGGGAGATTAGGAACAAATAATAAAAGTGAAACCAGTTTACCGGCCTGATCCTTTCTGCACTGTAGCTTTGGGCGGTTTAATTCCTGGGCAGTGAGGAAAGCAGTGTGGTTCAAGAGAAGGGGCCCTGCAGCAGCACCAAGGAGCTGCTGCTTACAATCCTGTTCTACCTCGGGCCCTCACTTGTGCCCTCTTTTACCTCACTTCTGTTTTAGGGCCATTCAAGGTCTTCCTGCTGGCACACAGGAGATGCAAGGCAAGAGCAGACACAACGAAGTCTCAGTTGTAGGTGATGGGCCATGCTACTAACATGGACACAGAGGGCTTTTTGGGGTGTTGCACAACAAAGGCAACAAAGGCAAGAAGTAATACCCTTGAGTGCCTCTGTGAGGGGTGTGATGAATCATCAGGGTGGGAATCTGCTCTTGGAATTGTCCTGTGGTAAACGTGGAAAGAGTGAGGGAGATGTCAGCAGTGTTTCTTCTGCTGTGCCCTGACGTAACTGAAGCAGAATTTGCTTCTGGCTATTTAAGGGTGATGGATGAGCATTATTATCTGCCTGGAGAAAGGGAGACACAACAGCAAAGTCATCCAAGGACAGCCCTTGGGAGTGGGCCAATATCCTAAATCTGCACTATGGCATCAAAGAACAATAATTTTTATCTGGGCTGCTTGTCTCCCAGCAGCAGGGGAAATAACCTCTCTCCTGCCTGATACTCCTTTGCTTCACACCTCCCTTGCTTTTTCCAGGCCACAGCTGGACTTGGAATTAGCTCTTGATGGGAGAAAGAGAAGTGAGTGCTGTGCCTGAGCTATGGAGAGGGGATCTTTCATAGGACAGAGTGGCCAGGCCTTAGGAAATAAATTATGATGGCCTTTTTTCTTTGAGTTCTGAAGAAAAACTTGTTGAATAGCCATGGGACCTTTTTCTTAGATCCTGGTTTAATATCACCTTCTCCATCATTCCCAAGAAAGCTCACTGATTCATCAAAATCACCAGATATAATGCATGGAGCAATGATTTCCAGAGGCCAGTGCTTTAGCTGATGTAAATAAACGCGTTTGTCACCCCAGGACAGTCATACTGGAACAACACCGGGATCTTGGCTGAGAAATTGCCCTGTGTTTTTCTTTCACTGGAGAGAATAATGGGTCCCTAAGGTACAAAACTAATTACTTAGGCATATTGCTCTGCCACAAGGAAAAGACTCAGGAATGCAGGTAGACAGTGTTAGGCATAAAGCTCAGGCACAGTATTCAGCATCTTGGAACAGAATTTCATGTACTGCTTCAGCAGGACATTCAACCTCTGAACTGACCCATCAAAGAGGAGGAGACAGGAAACAAATGCAGAGAAACTTAAAAAATGCGTCAGGTTATTCAGTTCTTGTGCTGCCCAAATAGCGAGCCACACGGGTTTTGTTCAGAGCATCCTCTGTCCTCGGGAAAGCATGAGGAACACTTCTCATCATCCTCCCAAAAGAGGAAGAAGAAATATCTGTTGGCTGACGTTTGCTTCAGGACCAGCCGCTTCCATGTTTGCTTGTGAAGATTGGAAGGGATCACAGAAGAGCTTGATTAAGCAGCAGGGTGGATACTTGCAATGTTGGAAAAATCATTTAAAAACTGGAAGTTTCTTAAACTCCACTACAGCTGTATTTCCACAATATGAAAATCTGCGTAATGAAGGGTATTAGACAAGAATATATTGAGGAGCTTGACTCTGTATATTTCATGGCTTTCGTTCCCTGCACCCAGTGAACCATCTGCATTCAGTGAATCCTGTGCCCAGCTTCTGAACCTTCTGCTGAGGTAATGGAGCTAGACAATGCCAGACCACTAGATATTAAAACTTGGTCTGTGTTTTTGGACTGATAAGGGAAATGTTGTATAAACTGGTTTAATGCGTTTTCCTATCACATTAAGTTATCTGTATGCATTTATTTTTCATGGTCAATCATATAGTAAAATTCTGGTTTTAATTCTGTTCCTACAGTATTTTAAAATCTGCAAAGAATTGTATTTACATGTCATGCTTCAGTGCCTAACTCCAAAAGGATTTCACCTCTGTGCATTTGGGGACCTGGACCTTTATACATTGATTTCTTCTCTGTACTTCCTGAATGAAAGAAGCTTTTATGAGACTATGAGGTACAAGCAGACACCTAAACATATTGTGAGCATTTCAGCAAAAGCCCTTGTTTTAAAGAATAGTTTTCAAACCAAAGCATAGGGCTGCAGCTTTGCCAGCATCTTACTTTTTTATTGGGCCGGGGAAAAGCCATATTTGGAGTTGCACTAAACCTGCAGGTTCTCTGGCTGTGTTTCAGTCTGCCTTCCAGTCAAACTGGCATTTGTCTCCCAGTTCCAGAAATGTTACTGTGATGATGATGTGTGAAATGGAAACAAGACAATTAGCATTTCAGACACGCCAAGCTGGCACTGGAACCAACTTACTTGAACTCCAAGGGAACAAATCTGACGTGGAGCCCATTCAGTGTAAACAGCAGTCTCAAAAGAGCAGCATGCCTTTATTTTCTGATCACAGTGGGTTAACGACTGCTTGTTAGTCCCAAGGTGTTCTCTCCTTCCCCACGTCCATTCCTTTGGAAAAAGGAATGGGGTTTGCCCTTATTACTCAGATTAAGAGTTTTGACCATGAAGTGATGAAGCATATGCTGTGAGCTATTACAGCTTCATTGGCAAGTGGCAGGGCAAAATTGCTCAGGGACCGTGAGCGCAGGAATGGATGATAAGAGCCTTTTCATTTATTAATCACTTTAATTCACATCTAAAACTCAGCCAGCTGAAAAATAACCAGCTCTGGAGAATGGGCACGTAGAGCACAACACGGGCAGCTCATAGCTCGGTCGTGACATCTGTGTTTTACTACTTGTACTTTGGGAGGCTGTGCCAGGATTAATGACTCTGGACAATGCTGAGAAATTGTTCATTATATGTGAAAGTTTATTAGATTAACTGACTAGGAGACATTTTGGGGAGATCTTCACGGGGATGCTGCCAATCCCATGTTTTAAATACAATATTAAGTGTTCTCAGTGTAACTACAAAAAATACATCACCAGTAGTCAGATGCTGCAGGGAAAAGATTAAACTGAAGGTGGGATTTTTATTTTTAATTCTTTTTTCCCCAAAAGAAAAGTTTCAGATTGGTTTATGCAGGAATTAATTACTCATGAACCTGTGTTATGATGCTGAATGTTCACACATTTAAAACGTTTTTAGCTGTATTCTAGAAGTCTTCCAAGACTTAAATCCCTGCAGTCCATGAAGATGAAGGTGGCAATAGATGCCTTGGATAGATGGGATAGCTGATGCTGGGAAGCTTGTAAACTCCCACAGCCTTGGAGGAGGTGAATGCTCACGGTTACAGACACCCATCAGCCACGTACAGCTGTCCTTGCACCAGGGTTACCCTTGCTGCTACTTGGAGTGGAGGGAGAAGGAGAGGATTTAAAACATTTTCGTTCATTAAAGTATGACAAAAGACCTTATTCTGCCCAGGCATGCAGCCCACAAAGCTGTTTAGGGACTGAAAGAATCAATTGAGGCGATCCAGCGGCAGCAGGACAAAAGACCTCGGGCAATGTAATTAGCTAAGTACTGCATGCTGCTCCTTCAGCCCCCACTCAGTTAATCAATCAGGACAGGGATGGCTGAGTGGAAAACATCGCTGAGATCATGCACTGGCCACAGACACCTGGAGTCCTCTGAAAACCACGGCTGCCTTCTGGGTTTTATATATTTTATCAATAATTAAAAGCAGCTGAGGGACATCCAGACTGAAGGCAGTTCTTGTGACAAATGGTGACAATACTAGTAGCAAATACAGAAGGGAGACTCCATCCCTGCGTTGCACACTGTTTAGCTCTGAAAACAAACACCAGCACACAGTTACATGTGCAATTTTCACAGGGATCTCTAGGATCCAACAGGAACAGTCAAGAGGCTACCACGATCACTGTGCTGTTTTCATACTCTGTATTTTGGGTCTCCGTGCAATGAAGGCATTAATGCTGACCTCAGGAAGGGCCAAAATGCAGGAGAGAATCAGACTGCTCAGATTTTGTTCAAATCTGGGGGTCTGTCCTGTCAGGAGAAGGGAGATTCAACTAAAAGAGTCAGCTGGCTCTGCTCCTAATTCAGCTTGAGGAACAGATGCTGGGATTTTACTGCAACTGGTGCTCTGTGCAGCTTTTTAAAGGGCCAGCACTGTACATTTTTAATTATTATGTTGGCAAGGGTGAGAGCAAACAGCAGCAGTTCAATATTAGTGTTCCCAAAAGTCTCTGCTGGGACAGCTGGAAACTCACACTTGCAGCCTTAAGGTTTGTTGTCCCGCTTCCCTGTGGTTTTGCTCTTCTCCTGCCAGGCCCTTTGAACATGAGCTGGTCTTCAAAGCTTATCCAAGCTTTTTGCAAGTTCAGCACAGTCTGCTTTGATACGGACAAGGCAGTGCCTAGTTTTCACCAACTCACTTAAAGACACTTCCCTGGAGAGAAACGATATCTTTAAAAATTTGGAAGCCTGGAGGAAGGGTTGCTACTGGCCATCCGTAGCCATAGCAAAGGAAATACCCATTCCACGCCCTCTTACAGAGGGATTTTTTCCCTGAAAAATCCTTCTGTATAGGCTTCATCCAAACCCTATGAAATGGAAAAGGCATATTTTGAATTTAGCAATGCGTGGTCAAGTCCCTGGAAGGATATTAATTAAACTAATTCCAAACAGAGCAGTGTCTGCCACAGTATTTCTGCTTTGAGGTTTCCAGTGTACTTTTTGTTCTTTCCTCTTGGAACTTTTACGCAATCTTCAAGTTTTCTGCAGCTTGTTTGTCTCAAAGCTGTTGTTGCAAAATTGTTTGCCAGAAAGGACATTGTCATCATTCACAGGAGCTATTTTTAAATTCCGCCAAGATTCCTTAAGTGCGAATGTTATCCCAGAGAACTGTACATCCCAGGGATGCTGCGGAGTGACTTGGAGCTGAAGCAATTGACCACATTCACTGAGGTGGCGGGGACACCATAGGGAAACAGTGTAGTTACCTTCACTGGAATTTGGCCAGCGTCCCAGCTACCACTAATGCCTCTGCTCTTACAGGAATGTCCTGGGATTTTCATTAATGCATAATTCAGCTTATAAAAACATGTGCCTGCTGCCTTATCCCCTGGAGCTACGGCCATTAAAGAAATGCTGTTTAGCCTCTGTGTAGCGTCTGGCTTTAGCAGGCACATTCCCCTCCTTTGTAGTTATTCCTGCTCCTCTCCTTCCTCCTCCCACCTCGGGATGCAAGGGTAAATTTTCCAGTGCATTGTGTAAACAGCGTGAAGCACGAATATGATTTTTCAATGCTTAAGGTTGAAGCTAAGAAAACTGAAAAGGTCATGCAGTTTTGGATATGAAGAGCTCCTCGTACCCAGATTCATCATCACCTTGTGTCGGTATCAATACCTCCAGAACCTGGCACTACATGCAAGAAGAGAGGAGAGCAGCGAGCCAAATGGCCTTCTCATGATGCAGGAGTTAGGGCTCATTTTGTGTCCTGCTCTAGTTCAGATATTAAACTGGAATATGGAATCCCTGTAATCCAATGCCTTCCTGAGATCAAGGGCCTTTTGCGGCCGAGAGCCGAACATGTAATTTCACATCGACCTTGTTAGTGGGAATCTCAGAGTTGTTTGTCCTGTCAGTTTATTTTCAATGACATTTTTGGAAACAGAAGAGCAGAAAAAAAAATTTTAAAAAAATTAAGAGAACTGTGAGAAACCAGGAAATGGGGCCAAGTGGAGGAGAAGGCAGGAAGGGAATGCATGTGTTCAGTGTGTGTTTGCAATGCTTGTATGGGACTTGTCACTGGCACGATATGGTTAAACAACAATTTGAAACCCTTCCTCTAGAAAGGCATTTCCATATCATCCTGGAGATGCAGCACAAGGTGTAAATCCAAAGCACACAGGAAGGAGGAAGACAGCGGGCAACATGCCTGCTGTTTTTACAGGTATGTTTACCTCATCCATGTCTGTGGCACCTGACAGCTCTGGAAACTTGGACCTGCCTCAACCTGAACTGCAGCTGAATTCATTTGTGTGTCTACTGTGGCTAAAAATAATTTGGCCAAAAAGTATTTGGCTTGGTAAATGAATAAGCTTGGAAATGCAGGTATAAATTCCCCTCCCTAAAATGTCTGGATAAGACAGTTCCAAGCAAGACCTGGCTACTTCAGGGGATTCAGGCAAGGAGAGGAAGAGGTGCTGTGTGTGACTGTGAGAGTGGCTTTAGGGAGCACCTTTCCCTGTCACCCACATCTGAAGGGATTTTTTCAAGGCAGAAGAGAACAAACGTCTTTCCTCTCACACCCTGGCAGTTTTTGCACTATTAATGTCTGTATCTGCAGGATAAAATTAAAAGAAAGTTCCCAGAATGCTATGAAATGCCTTGTTAATCACTAGCTAAGCCTGCTCTTATCATCTTAGTTTCCAAATTACTCCAGCATTCTCTTGAGCTGGTGAAAAACCCTGCCATGCAGATTGAAGACATTTTTGGCTGACACATGGGCAGGGAATTTCAGGGGTTTTTGGCCTCGTGGGCAATAGTTAAAGAATTGACACAGAGCATGAACAAAATTAATTCAGTGCTTATTAACATGAATGTTAAATATTTTTTAGCAGCATAAGGTACTTTGAGGACAAAATCCTAGGGAATGTGTTCTGAACCACCAGGTGAAGGATATTATCAGGAAAAAGAGACCTCAGAGATCATGTCTGGCAGAGTGGGAAGCATTGGAAGATATCAACCAGACAAAGGATCAGGACGCCTTTCCTCTCATTTTATACTTAGACAGAGGACTGCAGCATTTCCTGATGAGGCTGCCTGGGTTTTCAGTATTTAAATTGAGGGATAAGGTAAATACCACTCTTAAACAGTTTATTCTTGCTTTCCCATACAGTAAAATTTATTCAAGCACCTGCCTTTGAACCTTCCAGGTATTTTCTGTGGCTTAAATGTAGCACTGGTCTGTTTTCACAACAACAGTAATAATCGAAAAATTATTTCCATTGAAAAATGAGTTCCATGAAAAAGCAGTTGTCCCCTGAATGTCCACCAGCCGCGGGGTGGCAGCAGAGGACGGAGATAGCGACTGCAGGGACAAACCGAACAGGGCCGGGTATCTCCCTCGTAGGGTTTATTGCTCCATCTCTCCCGGAAGACTGGGAAGCACTTCAAGACATCCACAGGGCCAGAGCAAGAACAGGCGCCTCAGTTCCCGTGCTCTTTTCCATTTGGATAGCCTGGTACACAGAAATGCCCATTTTATAAAACTAGCTGCTGCACTTGGATCTCTGGAGCTGACCATCCCTGAAGATCTCAGAGGAAGTCTTTCTTGGAGACAAAAGAAACTGCGAAGAAGGCAGCAGGGAGGAGAGGAGACAATCTGATCTCTAGGCAAGGAAAAAGAATCTCCCGGGCTGTGAGCCTGGCATCTTTCATGGGCACTAAATTCACTTGAGAAGACTTTTTAATAATTACAGAAGACTGGGGGAATAAAGAAGGGGTTTGCCAAGAGTGATGTGATGACAATGGCTTGGACCGTGAAATTCCTCTTTTGTCCCGGCACCGTCGCTCTGAGCCGCGCTATTGCCATCCATTCTCTGGTCCGAGGGGAGCTCTGGCTGTGGCATTGTGCAGGGTGTGTGACCTGGCGCTGAGTCAAGATGCTGGGGTGAACCGGCCCAGCTCCTTCTGGAAAGTCTGTTCGCTTTTCCTTCTCATCCCTAGGGATGCCAGCAGTACTCTCCTGCCCTGAAGGACACCTCTCTCTGAATGTTCAACTGAGTTTTATTTGCTGTTGCCTGCTCTAAGCTTTGATCTTCAAAGAGTGCCTAAAAATTTTGATATCTGATTCTCATTAAAATGAGAGAGAAGTGCATACCTAAATCCCTCCAGCAGCTGTTGAGTCCTGGCAAGAGCTCTGGTTTGTTCATCAAGCACAGCTCCACTGCATCATCTGTTTTTATTTCCTCTCAGATATAGACTGTTAAGTGGTTAATCATTTGTATTACTGGGCTCAGGGAGGACTAAGAGCTTGATACAGAAGGGCAAAAGGTAGAAAGGGAAAAGATAGCATCATGAGGGAGAGGACAGCCTCAGCAAACAGAGGAGAATTAAAGCTGTAGAGACCAGTGGGAAACCAGAAATAATGATGGACGTACATTCAAGAGCAGTTCCTCATGGCTGTAGGAAAGGGAACATTGCTGTGAGTGAAAATGCCCCAGTGCTGGGGACGTGGTTGAAATGTTAGAGGTGGGGAGTCTGGTTTGGCATCAGTGCACTGTGACCTCAGTCAGAGCAGGGAGTGCGGCTCCAGCGCTGCTGTGTGGTGCTTTCTGTGACCCTGGAAAAGTTACATAAACATGGCTTCTGTTTTTATTCCTCTCTAATTTAGGAACAATACTTCCTACTGTCCCCCCATGGTGTTGAAAGGTCAAATTATCTAATGGAAGTAAAGTTCTTGAGGATGATTACTGCTGTTTTCATTACTATCATTATTGCTATTTATAATAGGTATAATGGAAGTGTTAATATTGGGGAAGGGAAATAAGGGAAAGAGAAGTGGCAAACATCAAAAGCAGTAACTGGCCATGCTGGGGCCAAGGATCTGTCTACAGGAAAGGTAAGTACTACCTGTTCCAGTAGCCAGAAAATTCCATAGCTTTAGATTCACATAATTTATGGAATTAACTGATTGCAGGGTGGATTTTCTTGACATTTCTGCTTTGCATTCATGCGAGCAATATGCCAAGGCAGGAAGTTCACTGCTTAATCATGTGATGAAAAAAACCCTCGACAGCTGTACTTTGAGAGCTGCTGATTGTCTCCTTTCTCCTCCAAACTGATCCCAGGTGTGTACGTCTCAGCCTTATTTTCTTACCTGGGAATATTTTCCAGTTACCCCAAAATAAAACAATCCAAAGAAAGTCTCCTGGCAGTTGGTCACCCTGTCAAGCCTCAGCGGGTTAAGGCAATATAGCATAAAAGCAAGTATAAAAAAGTAATACAAAAGTCTGGGAAAACTCATTAAACATCCTGTAGAGAAGGAGACATTGCCATTTGCACCTTGATTTTAGAACAGCCAGGAGATTAAAGCAGTGACTGAATTTCCTTCTATGGCTGTTCCTGTGACGCTAGGGTTGGCTTTCCCCAGACTTGAAAAGTTGTCCTTGGAGCAGGGAACAAATACAATTTTGCAGACACATCTCCATCTGGTCTGCTTTCCTAGATGGCAAGGACAGGCAGAGGGAGGGGGCGGAAGGTACAGAAGGTGATGCAGTGCACAGCAAAAGAATCTGCCAACAGCAATGTATAATAACACGTTCCTACACTGATCCATCTGCACTCAGAGCCAAAGGTGGCATTTTTGAGGTGGGCCAATTCTTGCACCTTTTACCCTTTTGTGAGCAAATGCTAGTCCATAAGATCCCACAGTTTGAGGGATACATTGCAACTACCAGGAAGGGCTCTTTGGAGATGGTGTGTAGGCTCTGTACAGGTGCCTGTGGGAAGGATTATGGAACAGCTAATGCCACTGACTGTATATCCTAAGGTTTGTAGGGTTCAGGCAGTCCCTGAGCAGCACCTTACCTCAGTTTAAGTAATTACACCTGTTTCCACAGGCCCATCTCCATTTCTGAGGGATGAGTGGCACTGGGTGAGGAACACTGAGTGCCACGGACTCCATAGCTGTGAGGCAGTGCTCTCTCCTGTGCTGGGTGGCCACATGTTTGAAGCCCCTTACCTAGGCTTTAATGGGCTTACTGTCAAAATGTCGTACAAACTGGGTTTTTAATTACTGAAACCTTGTGAGAAATGTGAGGAAGGACTGTAAGGTTAGGAGCAGGATGGCAAAGCAGGGTGAAAAAAAGGAGTCCTTGGGTGTGTTTGTGGCAGAGCAGAAGACCTTTCCAGCAGACTCTTTGGCAAACAGCTATTTTTAACTCTCCCTTTGCAAAGCAAATATTAACTCTCATCCATGTGCAACCACTGGCTTTGTGTTCTCTGGAGAGGGGCGAGCTGTATCAGCTGCAGCAGAGGAACAGGGAATGAGTTCTTGTAGCCCCTTGAGCTGATATCGGCTGATAATCACCGCAGACCAAACAGGACCAAGTTAACGTGCTCCAGGCCCCAATATTTGTGTCACCTGGTGCTATACCCTCTGTGGCATGCTTGGAATGGATTGTTTGCAAAAACCAAACAGTGAGCAGAGAGGTAAGGCTCTCTGATTTCCAGGAGCATGGGCAGGGTGTGTTCTACAGGCTGGGATTGAAGCTGGAAGCAGGAAGCAGAGGAAGGACAGGAAGAAGTGGTTCCTCCAAGGGCAAGCGCTGCTCTGCACCTGCACTGGCATCGCTGTTCTGTAGCTGACCTGGGTGCACCTCGGTCCTTCTTTGCCTGGCCTGGTTGCTGTGGGCTGTGAGCAACAGGAGGGAAAGGCAGGAAAAGGCATTGGTGATGGATTTATGCTGGCTGAGAACCAGCTGGTTTTGCCTTGTCCTGCAGCTGCTCTTCTCCCTGCCCAGAGGTTCAGTCCATATGTTGCCAATGTGTAGCTGAGAGCCGATTTTGGTGCTGTCTCTCTGCTTGTTCATCACAGCTTTTCCACATCTGTGTTTCCCATCCCTCTGTTTGTCAAACCTGCCTGTTGATCCTGGAGGGCTTGGGGCAGGAATTGTCCATGAGGAGGTGTTTGTACCATGCCTCTAAAAGCGGGACCTGATATGGCTCGAGGTGTTACCCACAGCAAACACAGATTAGTTCCCTGTCTCGTATATATGAAGAGGGGTGGAGAAAATTTATTGTTAGCTTTTCCTCTTGTTACAGAAAAGATCCTGGAGGCTTCTTGAAGGCCTGAATCAAAGCTGCATCATAGGCCCATCTTTCTTTGTGCATTAGTTGAAAGAAGACTTGATTTTCTCTACCCCTTCCTCTTTTAAATGCAAAAATCTCTGTGGGAGCCTAACAGTTTTGTGCTTAAGAAGGTGGAAAATTATCTTAAGAGCTAAGCCTTCTTTCCTCCACTGGCTTAGGAATTTAGAGTGACCAAGAGGAGTCAGACGCAAACTCATCCAGGCATGTCTCCTTATCTCTTGGAGCTGAAGCCAGCAATCTGTTTTCCATTCACTTCTTGCCACTTTTTGCTAAGGGGCTGGCTGCTGAGATTAACCTTGCTCCCAGGACAGGAAACAATCATGCAGGAAATGGAAAGGTGTGGAAGTGTTGCAGCCTGCAGGGTAGTCCTAGGAATGACCTTGAATCCTTGCCACTTGTCAGTAACTCCCTCCTGCATGGATCCCACTGGCATATCTGCAGCTGGATTGCAGCTTTGGTGCCCACAGTCACTGTACCATCTGTACCGCTTTCACTCACATCCTGGATGGTCATTAACATGTTCAGGCTGTGTGTGGGAGAAAATGCCTTGTTTTGCCTGTGGTAAAGAACAGATTTAAAGTATTGCAAAGGCTTCAGAGCACTGCTAACCCTTCAAAACTGTGGAGTTTAACTTGTACTTCCACTGAATGAAGTTCAGCCTCTCAAGGTGAGGTCACTCAATATGAACCTTGTATGATTACCTGGAATAAATTAGTCTGTCCACTACTATGCTTTGTACTTGGGAGCAGAAAGTACTGTAGAACAATGCAGAACACTATGAGAAAAAATGCCTTCCTTGCTTCCCTGCAGCATAAAGCAATTACTAATTTGGAAACTCTTTCCTTGGCTTGGAGTAAATGTCAATAGCTGAATTCTCTTGAGATGCATATATGCACCAGGGATGGGGAAATCCAGCAGAGACGTGGCTCCAGGGGTAGACCTTTGACTTAACTATTTCTTCATTGAATTGTCTTAACTGCTCTGTCACGCTGACACAGAGGTCGGGGACAATGGGGAGGAATTTCTGTCTGCTGCATGTCACTGCCCCCAAATTGTGACATGGCATTAAGGTTGAACGAGGGGAGCAGCATATTCTCTGGAGACATTCAGCAGCTCTGCAACTTTGTTTTTAGGTTTGAGAACCATCTCTGAACTCCACAGGGGATTAAAAATCTCCAACACAAAGCCCACATCAATTCAGCAACTCAACGAGTTTTCTGAACAAGCCCAAATATGTGTGCCCTGCTCTGTACTGGGTGCAATGCACGACTGGTCTGGTGTGGCTGTGCTACACCTCATAGTGGACAGGTAAATGAAACATCCCAGTCATCCGAGTTTGAGGTTCCAGTCTGGGCAGTGAAAAGGGATTAAAACCTTGGCTATTGAATTGGCAATGGATACAGTCAGATTTTCTGGTTTAACCCTTTCCCTCGCATTGCACTGGTGCTAGTGACCTTGTGAAGAGATGAGCCCCAGATTCAATGGAAATGCGTCCTTCCACTGGAAAGAATGGAAGTGGTTCCAGTAAAATATTTGGAAACAAGAGGTCTAAAGCAGAGAACAATTTTCTGTAATGCTGCTCCTGGGAAAGTCAGGGACTCCTTGCATCAGTGAAAGCTCCCTCTCTCTATTCCTTCACGGGGCAAAATTTCTTCCTCTTTCACCCTGTCGGTTCCTATAAAATCTTTTTCAGCAGCTCAGGAATTCTGAACAGCCACCTCCAGCAGTTCATTTGTGATGCTTCTCTTCCCATCATTATAATATCTGACACGAAAAGGGCAGCAGATTGCCATTGCAATTGCTGCTGCTTCTGTCAACACCCTGCTCTGCTGGCTTGCTGTTTTTTCCAGGGCATCTCCAGGTGTCCCCCAGGAACTGTCCTAATCTGCTGCGTCGCTCTGCTCTCACCTGTGCAACTGCATACAGTGTGCACACATCTTTGCTTGATTGCTCCTCTTTTTTGTTGAGAAACTTGAGCAAATAAGTTTGCAGCTTAGGAATCACACATACCATTCATCATGGAAAGGACACAAAGATGGAATAATCCATCTTAAGAGCTGCAGAGAATTTGTTGTTACAAAAGCTCCTAGAAGAAAGGGAAGAGAGGAATAAATGAAGAAAACTTCTTTAAAATAATCAAGAAAGGCTTTCAGTTAGCCAGTGTTCTCCAAACCTACAGTAACCATAGTGAGCCAAACAAAAGGCAGTAGTAGTAAGTCTTATGTATCCTTGGTGATCTGCTTAAGCAACTTCTTGCTTTTACAGTAAGCCAAAAAAAGGGGGAACACATGGGTTTGAAGTCTCCTGCAGGATCTATTGAATGACAAGAAGCCTCCTCTAATGCAAGAAAATGGTCTGGAATGTTCATACAAAGCAGGACCCGGGGTGGCCTTTGGGATTTTCAGCAAAGGGCAGTGGGCATGGAAGGCTTTACTGCAGAAAAGGCAACGGAAGGACTGAAGTTTGCATCAGCCCAAGGAGACTGTGGAGGCCTTTTGAAGTGGGTGTATTTCAGGAGAGGCCAGCTCGGCAGGGAGCTCCTTGTCCTCTCCTTCCAAAGGAACCTGACAGAATGGGCCAGATGGGTTTGTGGCAAACAGGAGAAAGAAAGAGGTGTGTGGAAGATGCTGGAATCACAGAGGTTTGACGGGATTTCACAAAAAGTAGGAACCATGCTGTCGATGGCTGGTGGAACACCCTCTGGAAAGGGATACTTTGCTGTTGCATGGTTCTAATTGGCATGGACTCTCCCCAGGGTCAGGGCCTGTGAGGTAGGGATTTGCAGCGACATCTCCTGGAATAAGAGCCAAGATTTGGATCATCACCACCCACAGAGTGGTCATGCATTAATTGGATAGGACAGAGCAAGGTAGAACAATTGTGTCCATTTCCAGGTGGGAAATTGAGGCATGGAAAACAAGAGTCTTTATGCTATTGATGCGTTTTGCTGTATAGATGCTCCTGCTGATTTCAAGGAGAGGGGTTGTTCTCCCCTCCTGGCACTGCCTGGGCTCTGTTCACAGCACCTGCAGTAAGACCAGCCATGGAATCCAGCCCCAAAGGTTCAGAGCCAGACTGATTTTCAGGTATTCCTCCACCCCGTGCTTGCCAGAGTCACCTCTCATAACTTGACTTGGCAGAGCAGTTGGCCTAATCCAGCCAAAAGGAAAAAAACTTCAGTTCCTGGCTGGCTTCTGCTGGCTCCTCCTGCTCCTGATGGATGAGTGACAATCATTACACCCATGAGGTTTGCTGGCTGCATTTCACCTTGTTTTTCTCAGCTTTAATAAACCGTAAGAGGTCTTCCTGGATATTGATTGGCCCCTTGCACTAGCTCGTGTAGCTCATGGCCATCACATTTTTGTCACGAGTGATTATTGAGGGTGATTTTGGCAATGCTGTGGCTGCTCGAACTACTCCAATTGCACACTGGAAACAACAGACTGCATTGCTGGTTCTGCCCTGGCTGACTGACAGCACTGAGATCCACTGGGGATTTAGGGAACAGTGGAAAATTCGCCTTCCCATTTCCTCTCACTTGGGATCTGGTGCACAGGGTGAGTCAGGCTGTTCAGAGGAGGGAACCACGGGCAGAAGTGGTCCCCAGCAGGCGTTACTTGGCTGCTGTGGCCTGCGTGGTGTGCACACATCTCCCATCCTTGACTCCGTGCCTCCAGCACGTCCCATCCTGGACTCTGTGCACCCTTGTGCAGTGAAGCAGGTGTTCATTTAAATAGGCTACCTGCATGTTGAGGTTTGTTTGCTTTGTTGATAATTGTTACACTGTAATAGAGCTTTGTGTTTATAGTGCAGCTTGTTTTGTTTGAATCACTCAATCCTTCCCGTGAAATATCACCACTCCTTAAACACAAATATTTTCAGAGGCATACAAAGAGGAAGAATGGACATGGAGCATCTGAGCCTTGCTTTGGGAGACAAGGCCTTGTTTCTGGACTTTTGACGGAACCTTATTAGTCTTTTTGACTTTTTTCTTCTCTGAGCAAAAGTACCAGGTCACAGGCCTGTTGTGAATGTTTTCTTCCAGGAACTTTCAGGAATTTGTATCCAGGTAACCCCAGCTGGATAGATGACAGATGAGAAGGCTAACAGGTTAGTAATAGATGAGAGAACTGTGTCAACAATAAAATACAAGTCCACATCTCCATTCATGTTCTCTCTACGTCTGTAAGTAATATGGTTTTGATGCTGCCATCAAAAGCTTCCAGAGGCACAATGTGGGTCTGGTTTTAGGTCTTGCTCATGGACAGTTTAAGTACACAGGAGCAAAGCAATTCACTTTCAGCCTCTGGAGTTACTTGCAGATGACACTGCTCATGCTAACAAACTTTCCTTAAAGGCATCCTTTACTCTGGTCCTTTGGCTGGCTGCAGGGCCTCACAGGCTGCAGTTTAAGAGTGCCTGGTGCAGGGATCACCTGGAATGCATCAGGATTTGAAGAAAGATTTCTTTCAGAGCAGTTAATAAGGCTATCATCCTTATCAGAAGTATTGCTGGGTTTAGTCTTCCCTGAAAGTGTTTGATTTCACATTATTTATAAAGGGGAATATGGAAGAATCCGAATGTCCATTTTCACTGAAAAAGGAGAAAAAGAAAGGTCTAGCCCATGTGGTTGTAAAGAGAACCTTAAACCAGTGTTCCTGTGAAGTGAAAAATCTCAACTATATAAATACAATTGGAATTATTAGATGATAAAGAACAGATCATGATTCTGTTGATTTTTTTAAGGTTAGGGTTCATCAAGGCACAAGTTAATACAAATGCTTGTGATGAGTATCACAGCCTTTGAAGTAGCTGGTATTTGTTACAAGAGATATTTTTCCAAGCAGGACTTTTCTCCATTGTACGTGCTGTAACATAAAACAAAAACAAACAGAAAATCCCTTCTGTTGACTATATCACAAGTTAATCTAACCCCTCGTACCCCACTATTGTATTTCATTGAAATGATACCCACCTGTTCTGCTTTACAGCAGTAATAAACTGCAGCAGTACTGCATTTTTCGTTTGTTATTTATTTATACTGGCAGCAAGGGCTAATATTTCATCTCTCACCCTTCCTGGTAATTGTGATACAAGGCTCTTTATGGCAAGGCTCATTCCTGTGGTTTTATCCATTCTTAAGAAGAAAAGAAAAAACTCGTTCATCCTCAATGACTTCCTGGTAAGATGAATGACAATGATTTTTACCTACCTTTATAGGGGGTTTGGAGAATTTATTGGCTGATGTTTGGAGAAGTCAGATTTTACATTTTAGAAGGCACCTGGGCTGGAATTCCTTGGTTTAGAGGAACAGACCGGCTTTGCCTGTGAGAAATCACCATTCAACACCGAAACTAATGCCCTGGTAAAAGCCTGGGCAGTGTGTCTGCATGTGCTGAGTTACATGTCTGGGGCATGGCTCAATTACACGCTGCTTGGAGCGACTTGAAATAAAAGCAACTTCCAGAAGTATGCGTGCAATTTCACTGCTCCGAAAATCGCACCCCTGCAAATTGCAGCCCTTCCTGCCTGGATCCGAGGCTGAATCCAATCCAGACACATCTCTTTGTCTCAGTAGGATGTCTGGGAAGGTGAGTGCTTGAAGGAAGAGGTTATACTTCTGCTGTGCCAGGAGATGGTACACAAAAGTGTGGGTCCTGTGACATCTGCTGACACAGGTCACAGCCTCTGTTGAGCAGGGACTGCTGGGTGCTTTGAATAGCAGATTTTGTGGTGGCAAGGTTTGCAATCAAAGTAATTATCAGTTGCACTTGGAGCCAGTAGCACTCCCAAGTCTCCTGAAACTCAAGATTTGCAGTGCCTAACCTGGCCCTCTGCTATGCTAATGTATGCCTTTGCAGTGAGAGTGCATTAGTGCACAAGGCTGCGATTTAGAAATCCTGGGCCAAATTTTCTTGTAGTCTGCCTTGTTACTGACTTCTTTCCAGACTTGGTGTATTTTTGCTGGCCCCCCAATGGGGAGTCACTACGCCTTGTACATGATGGGCTGTACAAGGCAGAGGGAAGTGCCCTAGGAGTCTCCTTCTAGCCTTTCCACTACATGGCCTTGAGCAGGCTGCTTACTTTCTCATAAAATTCAAATAATTGTCTACTTTCTTTATATCCTTAGCTGAAAAACCCTACAGAGATGCTGCACGTCATTAACTACCTACACCAGAGTGTTCCTGCTTTGCTGCTTGCCAGTAAGAAAGAAGCTGTTGTTCATCAGGCATCTAGATCATGAAGGGGAGCTTGAACAAAAAAAAATCACATCCAAGATCTTCTAATCCTGGCTTTGCCCTTGGGCTGGTGCCTGGGTGCTCTTATCAAGAGGCGTTCCATGGCCGTTTTGCTGGCCTTTACTGCTTCCAAATACCAAAGACCTTTCAGGCTTATTCTAAACAGTGCTTCTTGGCAGAACTCATCTGGCTGCTGATTCCAAGCTCCCATGTATATGAAACGTAGGGGTGGCAAGCACAGACCTCTGTGTGAGCTGGCTGACAAAGGGAGACCAGGATTTTTTAATCCAGGAGTTTGGGGCTGGTAGATAAATTCCTTCAACAGAAACACATGCTCAGCTCTGCAGGTGAAAGCCAAACCATGTCAGGCATGTCTCACCTTTGCCTTCTCCCCTCTCTCCTGTGCAGATTGAAGAGGGAGGGAAGGCAGACTCGCTGCCTTCCAAGCTGCAGGCTGGTGATGAAGTGGTGAACATCAACGAGGTGGAGCTGAGCAGCTCCAGGAGAGAGGCCATCTCCCTAGTGAAAGGCTCCTACAAGAAGCTGAAGCTTGTCGTCCGCAGGTAGGCAAGAGCCACACTCATTCCCTGCCTTCCTCCTGCCCCACAGGTCACCCAGCCATTCCCCTCACTTCTCCAGCTGGAAGCCTATGGCTTGGCCTAACCTTAGCACAAGCCTTGTTTTGAGCATGCAAACATGAGCCCAAGGGCAAGTGCTTGTTCTTTTCAGCCAACATTTCTAGGATTCCTTTGTCACTGATATGTCCAAGCAAGTGAAACACCCAATTCTCTTGCACTGCTCCCCTGCCACATGACACTCCAGAATCCCTGTTCAGTGGTGTACCAGCAGCCCCATCTCCCTCCCAAGTGCCCAGGGCTCCCTGCGAAAGGGTGACTGTTCTGTACATAGCTCTTGCCTCGCTTGCTGCGTGTGGTCACTGTTGCTGTGACAGCAGAAAGATTTCCACTGGCCTCAGCAAGATTTGGAGCTGTTTGGTGTTCTGCAGGTGAGTGATAGAGGATTTTGAATCAGACATGTTTGGGTCTGGAATTTGTGTTGTTTGGTTTTTTAAAACCTTAATAGAAATGCTACCTCTATGTCTTTTGCTGTGGCCATGTCCAGTTTCTCTCTGTGCCAGTTAAGTGATAGCTGGTATCACTTTATGGAGTGCTCTGTCCTCAATTTCCACACTTACCCAAAAAGGAATCTAGGTAAGGATCAGCACAGCTGGAGAGCTGTCATTAGTCAAACAAAAGGTGTCATTTTAGGTCACTGAATTGGAACAACTGAGTAACATCTGAGTGGTGATGCTGGGCAGGTATGACCAGCTCAGACACCCTCCGGCTCTCTGGGCTGTACTTTGTGCTTTTGCTGACTCTATCTTGTTGTTTAACTAAAGCATCTTTGGGTAACCTTACAGCAAATTCTGAATATTCATATACAGAACTGTTATATGGTTTGTGCACCCATTGGGAGAGGATTTGCAAAAGGAGTTTGTTGCAATTTGAGTGTTTTCCAAAAATACATGGTTTTTACTTTAGGCCCATGTAGACTGCAATCCAACTGTACTGACTGAACAAAATGTTTTATTCAAACTAACTTAGCAAAACTGTGGAAACAGAACATGTTTGTTTTGTAATGTAATAGTTTCTCTGCATTTTTTTACATTCCCAAGACCTTTTCACCTTTTTCTTCCTCTTTAATGAGTATTCAAGGGATTCTGATGTTTTTCTGGTTTGGATTACTGTAGCGAACATGAAGAAAAATTGGTTGGGAGTCTTTCATGGCTTCATTTCATTGCCACTAGAAGGATCAAGCACGTACACCGCTAGAGGTATTACATTCACATACCATCCCCTTGCCAAGGTACTTTGAGTCCTTCATGCATATTTAAAGCTCAGTGATAATCCATAAATTTAGAACCGGAAAATTGCAATTAAGAGCTGAGAGCCCAGCCTTCAGGTAATTTGACCCAGTTGCAGTTGATCCTGCAGTGAAGACAGCAAAAACCAAAAAATGGGAGGTCGTAACTGCTCTGTGGGCAGTGGGACACAAGTTTCTCTGAATTCCCTCCATCACCAGAGATGGCCAGACTCAGCACACTGGCCAGGGTAGAAGAAGAGATTTTGTCTCCAGTTCTATAGAGTAGGAAGGGATAAAATAAAGATTCCAGAGGAGAATGGTGAGCAAAAAGGAAAGAGGTGCAGATTACCTTGACCCCAGATAGAATGAGTTTAGCCATTAAGCCTGGTAAAGGCAGCACTAACTTGCTTCCCACCTAGGGTCAGGTTTGGTTGGTTGGACAAGATGATGCTTTGCAGTACTACGTCATCTGAAAATAAACTATTTTTGGAACGCTCGTGATGCTGATTTTTGTAAATTTGCCATAATGATTGAATTGAAATGAATTAGGGTTGCTTGCTACAAGTACCAGCAGTCTGAAAACTTCCTGACCTGTCATTTGTGACCTGAATTTCTGATCAGTGCGTTCAGTATTCACAGAAACTCTTCCTTATGGAGTGACACAAACTCTCAGACGTGGACTTTACTCCTTAAAAGTCATATACAAACAACAGCAAAGTCTGCTTGGTGTATGTGGTTCTGGGTCTTTGCAGAGCATATTCCAGGTCAGCATGTTTTTGAAGGTTTAGTTGTTTGTTTTTCAAATGAAAACCTCAGAAGTTCTCTGTAATGGTGTGGTGGTGACACCAAACATCACACCAGACAGAAAGCACACATTTTTTTAATCATATGTATTCTGTCATAGTCCACATAGCATACTGAGATAGCTATTTAATCTTGGTCTTTATTTCAGGACAAAGGTAAGCCTTTAGTACTTAAAGTGTGAGCCTCTCCATGTGTTACTAAGCAAAAATAGATGTTACAACACCTTGCAGGTCTGCAGCCTGGCTGATGCAATGATGTGGTATTTCCCTCGGAATGTCAGAACTGATGTGTCATCATCAGTCTTCATCAGCTCAAGTTTGATTGATCAGTGTAATGGAGGGAAAAAGTGGGAATAGTTTCAATGAAGGGAATGTGAAGGCAAAATCAGGGAAAATTCAGGGTGAGAGGAAAGGCTAAAAGGCTAAAATAAATAAAGATAAAAATCAGCTGTCTCACAAGGATATTTAATATTAATAAATACCAGTGGTTTAAATTAGGTGACCAGCACCAGAGTATTTAGTACATGAGGACCATAGTCTGCCTTTCACTCCTGTGCAAATGTCCTCCTGTCCTCAGGGAGGAACTTGCAGGAGGAGAGGCATGAAGCTGTGAATTTATACACTTTTTGCTTCCTTGCTCACAGACTTATAGTAGGGCAGAGGCAGAGAATGACCTAATGAGCCCTAGTGTTAAGTAAATCCTGTGCCTATTCCCTAAGAGGATCCTTATTTGGGAGATAACTGTTGAATAGTTTTCATGGATGCTGTCTAGCTGCATTTTGTTTGTCTCATCCCCAGCTCAGAAGCCCTCAATAACTCAATTTTCCAATGTTCATTTCTCTCTTCTTCTTTAATCCAGCTACTCACATCTCCCTTTTTTCAAAGGCTCTTCCTAAAGTCAGGTGGTGCCTCTCTGCCCATTCCTCGCTGACTCCCTGTGCTTGTTTTGCCCATTCATTTCCAGGACAATGGACTCAGATATGTGTGTGTTTGCTCATTCCTGTACACCTCAGGCCTGCAGCCGGTGTGCTCTGAGGGACCTTGCTGACACTCACTCCATTGTGCTGAGGCCAGAACCAGCTGGAGTAGGAGCTACTCTGCAGCCCAGGGAGTGACTCAGTGTGTCTGTATCACTGCGGGCGACAAATGTCTTTCACTCTGGCTATGAACAAAACCAGTTTCATCAGGCCTGAGGAATTCACAGGCTGATGCTGGGGAGATTGCTTTGCTCAGGGTTTGCCCATTTGGAACAGTTGGTGTGAATCACAATGGGAAACTGGAGAGACCAGTTTGTTGGATTTCATAGAAGGAGGCTGGCCTACTATCCCTAACAAACTGCCTTACGGAGGTTTTGATACTCAGTTGATCTTTAACCAGGTGGAGAAAAGGTTTAAAAGCCACAGCTACAAAAGAAATAAGGCTTAGCTGGTTTGTTGTGAAATACACATCATTTTTTCCAACTTGTTTTTTTACTGTTGCTTCCTCTCCAACTGCAGTATCCAAGCAGAGTTGGATGCAATTAAAAAAATACCCTTTTCAGTGGTATCAATCTGATCTAATTGTGTTGTGCATGCCTGGATCAGCTGAAGATAAGGCTCAAACCATGGGCACGGCCTTGTGTGCTTTACAGCCCCCACAGTGGCCTGGAGCAGTTGCCAAAAATAGGCTTTTGCACAGGTCAGTAGGCAGGAATGGCTGCGGGAGCGTCACACTGTTTACATGGCTGGACATCCAGCGTGTCCATAACAGCAGCAATTAGGGCAGCCAGGCGTGGTGGCACCCAGAGCTGTGCCACCAAGGGGACCCACGGCCTCGAGGACAAGTCCCACACACCCTTTCCAGCACAAACGCTGCCTGAGCCAAGGCCTCCCACAGGCCGCTCCTCAGCCACTGTGGATGCAGGGAGGGCAGAGGGCACCGCTCATGAAGTCACTCTCGTTGAGGGGACAGTGCACTGTGGAGGGATCCAGCCTCAGGCTTGGTTAATTAATGCAAAGCTCTATTAAAATTTGCTGGTGGAACAGCAAGGAAAACTATTCTGCAGAGAATTACCAGGGTTTTAGGCCCTTGCTCTGCCCATGCTGGCGTGCAGGGGCCCTGCAGATCTCTTCCGGGTTGCAGATGTTTTCAGGGCTCAGGCCAGCACGGATTGGGATGTGAGGGGCTCTGACAGTGACACTTGTGTTTGCAGAGCCAGTGAGATTGGACAAAGCATGAATCTCAAACAAGCTGTGATTTACAGCTAAACTGCTTACTCCAAGATGCACGTGTGTGGTCTTAGCATATATGCAATCATTCTGATACCAGCGACCGCAAGAAGCCTGTTCAAGTATTATTTATGTGGTATATACAATATTCTAGTGAAGATCAGTATTCAAGGGGGTTGATTTTCTGTTTGCAGTGGTAGTGGCTTGTGTCTGTCTCAGGCTTAGCCGTGCCCGCAATTCTGTTCCTTCTCAAAGAGCCTTAGACTGAAAATACAAGTCAAATAAAGGAGGAGTGGGGATAGAAAACATTATCCTCTTTTTCCTGTTGTGCTAAAAAGTCTACAAAAAGGAAGGATTAAGCTTATCCTTGGCTATGACCATAATCTGTATGTTCATTTTCACGCTTCCCTACAAACTCCCTGCATCACTTGGGTTATTTGGGTTATTCGCTTGGTGCATCCCTGTCCCTGGGCCCCCTTGCCTGAACGATGAGGCGTCAGGGATATGCTGGGAGAAGCATGCTGCAGCCCTGAGACTGGGACCATCAGAGGGAAGCCAGCTTATGCAGGGACTGAACAGCCTGAGAACTCACCCAGGGATACACCCCTGCAAACGCCAGTCCTGTGGCCCAGGAAAACCTGATGCTGAGCACCAGGGGCTGTGTCACACTTACACACTGCAAACTGCTGGGGCTGGAGCACACTGGACATGTGGGTGTATTTGTTCTGCTCTTATGCTCCTCCTGACACGTCTGCTTCCAGGTGGCAGCGAGAAGGTGCTGGGCTGCGTGGGCCTCCGAGGGCCAGTGCTGTGTTTTCAGACAGATCTGGTTCTAATCAACTCGTTTAAACACCTCTGTGGCAAGATCAGGAATTAAACCCAGACATCCTGAATACTCGCGCTTATCCATAGCTACAGAGTTCTTCTTCGTTTGGCAGCAAATTGCTATAACTAAGGCTTTAGGAAAAAATAAAGGGAAAAAAAGTCTTCCACTCCACCTGATAGATGACCCTGTGGAGGTGTCGAAGGGTGGGAGGAAGATGTCAGTACAACTGACATCTGTGGCTCAGAGCTGATTCAAGCCCATGGAAATCAGTGGAAAGATTCCCACAGGCTCCTAAAGGCTTTGGCTCAGACCCTCACTGAGCAGTGACTTCCCTCATTGACCAGGAGAAAATGGGCTATTCCTGGAGGGAGGGGAAGCTGCTGGCATTTTTACAAAAAGACAAGTGCCAACACAATTCTTCAAAGAAGTCTGTCGACTAATCCTTTCCTCTTATGACACTAATGTAATTTTGTACCGTATTTGACAGTGTGCCAAAAAATTGCATCGAATAAATCCAAGTTTTGTGAATGAAATTAATTAGAATTGGCGCTGGCCCACACCCTGCTCCGCAGCAGCGCAGGAGCGCCTTCCCAAAGAGCTGCTCTGCAGAGCGGTTGGGTTTTGTTCAGTGGAGATGACTGGGGGAATGGCAGAAAGGAAGGCTTCATGCACATGGAATGTGTAAGACTGACAGCTTAGAGGCCAAAGCTGGCATTCGAGGGCTGGCAGGGTGGTCTGTGTCTAGCACTGTTTTATGTTTGTTGTGAACTCCTCCTCAGCTTTTCAGCATGCCCCTGCTCATGTCTCCTTGTGTTTCAGCTCTTTTAAAGTGCATCTTTTTAACACCAAAAAAATGAGCCTTTGGTTGGAGTCCGCAGCTCCTCATGTGATGCCAATGGGTGTGACCAGCCAAAGCTTATTAGGGGCCTCACCCACTCTTTGGATAGGATTTCCAAGGCCTGTACACTCTGTGCCTAGGTAAGGAAAGGCTTTGAAATTTCCTTGTGTCTTGGATCAAACTGGTCCGTCTTTAATATTCCAAGTACCAGTATTTTTGTAGAGGAGTTTTCCATGCATGCATCGAAATGTTTGCAGTTCCTGTCTCATTTGGAAGGGACAGACAGCTGAGAGGTGAACAGAATTTAATTTTTAAATCACTGGAAAATCCTTACTGTCTAGCTATTCATTAGCTACAGCTCAGGACTGTAGGCTTTTAGGAAATTTACCACAGGGAGTCATAAATGAGAGGAAGATCTAGATACAATTTTTTAATAAAAGAAAGTTTTAGGCCACTGATAGGGACAGTGGGAAAATGCCTCA
The DNA here is from genome assembly GCA_013398055.1 of Ifrita kowaldi. Taxonomy (NCBI): domain Eukaryota; kingdom Metazoa; phylum Chordata; class Aves; order Passeriformes; family Cinclosomatidae; genus Ifrita; species Ifrita kowaldi. The sequence continues at coordinate 139,361 of VZRS01004252.1, forward strand.
GAAAAAAAAAAATGCCAGCCACCATGATGTGTTATTGTCTCTGGGATGTTACAGGCTGACCCCTCACCTGAAGCTGCATTAGGAACCCAGGAATTTCCAACCACTGCCATTCCAATTAGCTGCTCCTCTCACCCTGTGCCTGTGGATTAGTTTGCCTTCTTCAGGCAATAATCAACCTGGGGTTGGATTTGACAGCAAGTGACTCTGGAAGAGCTGGGAAATCTCTGCCAGCGCTGTACAAAGTACTTTTTACAGTGTGAGTCTCCTTCTTTTGGAATTTCCCGAGGATTAGGTTGGAGCTGGATCAGATCACAATAGTATGAAAACTCAGACAAAAAAGCATGTGTTCTCCCAGCCCTCTGTGCATCGTTCACTATCTGGGATGGTGTCCGGGGTGACCTTTAGTCCACAGGGCAAATACTTGGACTGGAGAGGGGTTCTGGTTACCTGTCCAGGTGCAGAGGGGTGCAGGGTGACACCTTCACAGGGCAGCTGCAGGGGAAGCTGAGAATAGCTGCATTTCATCATCCCTGCTGTGAGGAGCTGCAGTTGCATGGCTTTAATGCCGGGAGCTGACTATAAATATAGATTTATTAGGGGTTTCTTGGTTGGGTGGCACTGATGTGTACCGATGTATATGTGTACACAGCCAGACCCAGCTTAAATATTTAGTTGCTCAGCTACTAATATAAAATCATTTCACAAAATCTTTTCCTTGCTTTTCCTGCTTGATCCAAGGTTTCCTCTGAAAGGGAGGTGAGGTCAGGAGAGGTTAATGAACACTGATGTAATCCTACTGATATAAATTGTGTTTGCCTGGATTTACTTCAGCAAAACAGATGTTAGGGTGTAGTGATTACTGTAACTCCTTTACGTTTTTTGTGAATGGGCTTGTACAGGTCATCCAAATCCCTTGGTATTGTCTCTCCCTTATGGCTGGTTACATGGAATATCTCAGGCAAAAGAACAATGAAGAGCAGACACTGCACAGACAGTATCAAATGGTCTTTTATATGCACAACTCTTCCTGTGTGTAGCGCAGGGCAGCCTGACTAACTCACCCAAACACAGATGGACAAAGAATACGAAACTTTGTTTTTCCAATCCCCCTTTCTTCAGCTTCCTGCCTGTTTGACTTTGGCATTAGAAGAGAGGCAGGGCTGATTTCTGGTTTTCAGTTCATGTATGTAAAACATTTTTAGGTAGGTTATACCTGCATAATACACCGTAACTTTTTTTTTTTCTATTCAGAATGCGTAAGGAAATTAAAATCACAAATAGTGGTGAAAAAATTCGTCTTTCAGAAGCTGAAAACAGACAGTTAGCTCAGAGTTACCACTTAGGCTTTTGTGTTTGCCAGGCTTTTACAAATGATTACTTTCGTCAGGTGAAGTGTCAGGGGGTGGGTGGAGGCATTCAAGAAGGTAACTGCGTGGAAGACGACGATGTATTCTCTTTACTTGAAGTCAAGGGGACATTGGAGTAGAGAAAATGTGGTGAAAAGTATGGGTGAGATAGTGAATGTTTTGACTTTACAGCCGGGCTGGAAAAGAGAACTAGTTAGGGTTAAACGGAAATGCAATTGTATGTTCTGTTTGGCCTGAAATGAACCATTTTGCTCCCGGTAGGAAAAGCATGTTAATTTAATATATGTAATGTATATTTAATGTATGTTTTCAGCTTTCTCTTGGGTGTTAAGGCAGCCTGGCTGGGTAGAGAGCACCTGAACCTCCCTGGCTGCATGAGGCTGACTTCCTCTATAGCAGGATGGGTCCAGTGAGTTGAGGGCCATGTGCTTTTCTGGGATTATTACCGTGGACTTTATCCAGCGTCCATAGCCTTCTCCTATGGCATCTTTTTCAGCCCTGCAGTCCATTGTTGAGCCCCACCTTAGGGGCCAGTGAGCAACAGAGACCCTGCTACACCTCTCCTCCACCGTTTTTATCCCCCACCCTCACTCCCAATTACATTTTTCAATTGTGATTTGAGGGGTGAACTTTGAGAGAAAAAAGATATCATTTCTGGCTGGCTGAAAGCACTGCTTTCTTGGATATAATTTCTTTTCCCCTCTCTCCCCGCAAAGACCAGCGTTCATTTTAAGAGGGACCAAGCCCAAATCCGCGGGGAGCCGGGACAGAGCTGACTGGTACTTTCACTCAGCACATTCCCCCTTTCCTCACGGTCTCTGCTCCTGTCTGTCAGGCCTGCTGACGACTGCTGGGTAGGAGGGCAGTAATCTGAGCTGCCTGTGCTGAGCGAACCTCCTGCTTTTTACTGCGGGATTGGTGCCGAGGTGCTTCTCTGCGCAGCACCTGTATCTGCAACTCGTTATCGCAGTCGCTCCGCCCGCGGCTCCGCGCTCCGCGGCGGTGCTGCCATTCCCTGCTCCCAGCACCGCGCTCCCCACGGGCAGCCTGCCTCCGGCGCGAGGATGGGAATACCTGGGGCTGGCTCTGGTGGCTCCCAAGGTAAGCGGCCTCTCCCCAGCCGCGGCACAGCCAGCCGGGCGCGGCTTCGGCCGGGGGCGGCAGCTGGACCGCGCCGCGGGGCTGTGGGAGACGGAGGGCGGGAGTCTTGGACTCTCTCGGTCCCAAACGTCACGAGCATCGTAAACTTCAGAGCAAATGAATGTTCATGCAGTGCCGGGGGGGATTTTTCTGTTTCAAGCGAGCTCGCCGCAAACGGGGAGCCGGTGCTGCGCCGGCGCTCGGGGTCTGTCACTGGGAGGCTGTTGGGCAACGTAAGCAAACCTCTCAGACTTCAGGCTAGAAAAGTGCCAGAAGCTCACAGGGGAGGTGAACTTGGGCGAGCCACCAGAGCTGTACAGCATGTTTAGGGCCATTCCCGCCCTCGGTGTCCAAGGGTAATGATAATGCCATGCACTTGGGACACTGAGTCTTCGTGAGCAAGGGATCTGACTCACGTCCGCACCATGATTTGTAGGGTGCAGTTTGGAGTTTTATAGTCTGGAAGAGTCTCTGGTCAAGTTCGTGGCACTCTTTTTGGCCTTCACCTTTTATAAGTTGAGAGTCATTTAAAGTGGGTGTCAAACCAGGCTAATACTTTATGTCACTGTTCGACAGGAATGGACCAACCCCATAATCTGGGATATGCTCTTGTTTGATCAATATGGCAGCATTGCAGGGAGCAGAAAGAGAATGTGAAAGAGGCTGGTTCATGAGAGATGGCGATTAGTACAGCTCCAGTGCTGGCAATCAGTGTAGCTCCAGTTGGACCTGCACAAATTTACATTCCTTGAAGACCTGTTATACACACACCTATCCGCCCTTTCAGTTTGGGCATGAATCATAAAACTAAGTTCATTGAACTTTGATTTTGATTATTCCCTGACACATGAACTCCTTTAATAAACCCATTAACTAATCTTTAAACTCATTAGCTGCTCCATTGCTATTAGGATATTTTTAACTTGAAGTTTGTTTGCGGTTGTTTTATCTTTGACTATGGGCCAGAGCTTTAGCTGTGCACTTCAAGGGAAATTGTAACTGGTTTTTCTTCTAAACTGTGGTCATCCAGTCTGGTTAAGGAAAGTTGTTAGTGTAGGTCAAAGGAAGTTGTAGTGGTGCTAGTGGAATACTGGGGCCAAACTAGTGGGCATGGGAGTATCCCTAAAGATTCCTGAGGCAGCAGAGCTGACGAGGATCCAGAGCACGAAGGAAGAGGTTGTTTTACAGCACAGATCCCATCACCCTGCAGCCTGGCCAGATGCCTACAGGGGTGAGCATGTTCCCAGGCTGCAGCAGTGAGAAGAACCTGCCATCTCAAATTTGAAGAGATGCCTGGACTAAAGAGATTTGGTGGTTGCCCCCTTCAAGCAAATTGAAAAATTCATCTTGGGCTGATGCTACTGTTTTCTCTGGTGTGCTTTATATTCTGTTAAAGAGAAGTCTTTTGGATGCCTTCAAAGGGCTAAAGGCAATACCTCATAGAAACCCAAGTGGCTGAAGAATTACCAGATATTAGCATTTACCTCAGTTGCCAAAGCTTGGACGTTTCTTTCTGCCTTTCATAAATTACAGCCTGCAGGGACCATTTAGTAATAAATCGTAGCAACTTCACTGTTAGAGGGCAACCCATGTACAGAGGCACTTCAGGTCTGTGCCAGCATCTCCTTTGTTCAATAAAAGTAACAGCAGGAATTTGATTAAAGACTGATAGAAAAGACAGGGAGGGAGAAACATAAAAAAGATTAAAGAAAGAAAGAGCCACCTGGAAACTTCATTCCTCCTTTATTTCTAACTTAAGCTCATAAATACCAAATCTAAACCATTGTGTGTGTGAGAGGGAGGGAAAATTTCCTGCATGCCTGCACAGAAAAGACTGCGCATGCAGCCACCCAAATGACTTCTAGCAAAAGTCAGATTCCTTCCTCCAACATAAGGCTTCCTCCATGTCTGCATTGGAAATAAAACAAACTAGAAAATAACATTATCCCCCCAGTGCTTTGCGAGAATGGCATTTGGAGGGTCACGCGAGTCCCATCCCTAAAGGAGAGTGGAGCTGGATTTAGGCTGAGCCTGCCTGGGAGCAGGGAGCACATTTCCCAGGCTGCCTCGGAGCAGCCCTGCGGCTCAGCACAATGCGATGGCCAGCTGCACACGGCCAGCCCACAGCATCTGCCCCTTTGTCTCCATCATCCTTGCTGTAACACCCCCCAAAAAAAGGAAAACCCAGTGACTCCAGCAGCCAAATGCAAATAAGCCCCCAAGAGCCCCGTTCTGTGTGATCAGCAAGCGACAGGCAAATCACATTCAAATTCCTCACTGCAGAGCCAGCCCGGCTGTTGTTTGGGTGTAGGAGACCAGAACGCTGCCATTAAGTGTCCAACGGGAGCGCCAGCGGATTGCCTTTTCCTTAGCCCGGCTGTGCCCTGGGAGCTCGGAGCGCTTTGCTGGGAGGCAGAGGCACGCTTTGGTTCCCAGGCAGGATTTGCAGGGCACAAAGAGGAAGTGTGGGACCATGAACTCCCCAGGAATGGGGAGTTCAACCCTCAACAAGGTTTTGCATATTTTGGGGGCTCTTGCAGGTATTCTTGCCCTACTCCAGCCTAGATGGAGCAGCAAGGCAGAATCCTGTACCTGAAGTCTTTGGCTGCTGCGTTTGGTGTCCCTTTTCTATGCACCTGGACATCTGTGCTGCTTAAATTGTGCTTTTCCCCACCTGCCACTTCCCTTAGTCCATCTTTACATTGTTTTTCCTCTGCTCGCTTTCTCTCACGCTTTCCAGCTGTTTCTAACGCCTGTTGGACAGTGAATCCTTTTTGGCCGTGGCCTTGGCTCTGAACGGTGTTTAGGATGCGTGATGTCTTTGTAGCAAAGAGGATGTCTCTGCTCCGGTCCAGCCTTCCCCACGTCAAGCTCTTGTCCTGAAGGCTGCTGCCTCCTCCATCCATGGAGCAGGAAGATGCACAGCCCTGCTCTGGATCAGGCCTTGCCGGGCTGTTTTCTCACTCGCGTTCAGATCACTACAAGGACGCAGAAACGGGCAGCGTCCAGAACCGAGCCTCCGGTTAGCAAACCACATTCTCCCAGTCATTCAAACTCTCAGAGGAGAAAGTAGCGAAATCCTGTATCCCGACAGGGTTTGTCGTCCCGCTGCTTCTCACATCCCGGCCTGGCGGCTCAGCGCGGGCACCTCGGGGACAGGAGAGGGCGGCGCGGTGTCCCGGGGACCGGCCGCCCTGCGCCGGGGCCGCGGCCCGGCGGAATGCGGGGAATGCGAATGGCATGCTTGAGTGGACAGCTTCAGAGCCGGGCGCAGGGATGGCTCTCCTGCCATCTGTTGTGAGCCCCGCGGGCCCATAGCAACAGTGGCTCAGGAATGGGGCCGCTGCTTTTTTTTCGTAAAGAAATTCTTCGCGGCCCTCTTCCCCGCTCCTGCATGCGCACACTCATGAATAAGCGGGAATGGGGCTGGGATTCCTACTCCAGAGTGATGCATGCTGAAGGAGAAAGGGTCTTTTAGAGCTCAGCTTGTGTTTGGTTTGGGGAGGCGTTTTCCTTTCTGCGCTGGGACATGAGCCCATGGGTGTGATTCATTGTTAATTGCCAAAATCTTGTTCTATTCAAATCAAGTGTGAACCTATATTTGCCGTGAGGTCAGTAAAGTCTCCAGTGGATGTGCAGCCACTTGACTGTCCTCAACAAAAGAGAGACCCCTTCTGCCTTATTACTACAAATACCAAGGTTACAACAGGTGTAAATAATCCCAGTGTACTGGTTTGTTGTGCCCATCATTTTCTTCCGGCCCCAGAGCTCTTCTGTTGTGGCTGAGGGGCTTTGCTGAATCATGAAGTGGTGGGACCGAATTCTCTGAGGTAACAGATAGCTCAGCATCACTGATGATACTGAGAGATGCCAACTTTTATTCCAGGGAAGATTTTGCCTCATAAGAACTCTGTCTCCTAAGGACACCAGTGTGAGGCGGCGTGCCACGGGGAAGGGTTAGTGCTGAAAGAGCCTTTATTCAGTCAGCAGGGGCAGGAACAGACTGTCTGTCAGTCTGTCTGAATGGTTTTACTCCTTTCTTTCCCCTGGAAATTCCCTTCTGAAATGCAGATTTTTCTTCTCCCCACACCTTAACCTTTTTTTTCCTGCTGTCAAGCAACTGAGGCCTCATTCCTGCAAATTGCTCAACCTCTTGCTGTGACTCAGCAAAGTGAATTGGTTTTAAGTATTTTAACTCCCTTAAGATGAGGAATTGTAAGTTGTAAATTTACATGAGTTTCAAGAAGTTTGACATGAGACATGCAGAAGTTAGGGGTATTTAACTTTTCCAAACAGTATATTGGTTTCCTTAGTATTTTTTAGTATTTTATTTCTGTGCCTAACAGCATGGAATAAATACCGAAATTTGCAGAGAAGCCTGCATGGACAAGAGGGAATCAGGGAACTGGAAAGGTTTCATGCCCTTTGCAAAGAGATGTCATGAAGGAGGAGAGGGGAGGAAACCCAGCAGTTTTTCCTCCTGTGCTCAGAGCTGTGTTTGAAGCTGGGCACACAGCTACAGTGGCTTGATCACAGGGAGCAGGGTATAATTTCAGTGAAAGCTGATATGTACAGGGAGGAGGGATAAAACTCTCCCTATTACAGGTATTTATTATCGCTTGACAGCTGTCAGTTTGCAGTAGGGGATTTGCCTTCCTGTCAGCTCTCTGAGAACCAGGTATATTTGCCTAAGGTTGTAGGGAAAGGTAGAAATCCTGCTTTCAAGCACAGGTATCATTTAACCGTGATAAGAAGGCAGGTAAAGCATTTCTTCTGAAAGACGGCTGTGGAGAACAGGGGAGTAAAGTCTTTCTGGCCCTACCCAGATGGGAAAAAACAAGTCATTAAAATCTGATACCTACCTGCTTTTAATGAGAGAAATGTTGTTCGAAGAAATAATCTCAGTCCTATCACCACCGAACTATTTTCAGGAGCCATTAGCCTTTCACCTCCTCATATGTTTTATCTCTTACTTTTGATCTCATTCAGGGAAAACGGCAATGCTGCTGCAACCAGAGATTTGGGCTTTAATCAGGAGCTTACTTAGTCATAACTGTGCTCTTTGCAGCCATCCTTCCCAGCAAACGACCCCCCAGAAACCGTCGGGAGTGGGGTGGGGAAAGCAGCAGTTAAAATCAAGCACTTGGTGTCTTTAGTCATGTTTGGTTCTTCGGTGAGCCAGTATGGGTATTCTTATGGGTTCTGCAATGCTCCCTTCATCTTTAGCCTCTTCTCCCTCCCCAGGAGCTCTTGCACAGCTGCTGGGAACAGGGGACTGTGAGTTGCCAGCCTGAACTACAGGCACGAGGCTGTTGGGTTTTTCGGCTGGAAAAAGCAAAGAGCAAGAGCCACCTGTGGATGGATGTTCTGAGCTTCACTGAGCAGAAGTGACTCTGGCTCAGTTTAACTGTACCATAGCATCAGGTTGTATCTTTGCTGTATTGTCTGCTTGAAAGCTGTTGTAATGTAGAATAAGATCCTGGATCCAGGCATGGTTGCTCCCACAATCCCCCAGCTGGAAAGGAAAGAAGCTGAGTTGGGTTGCTTTGGTTTTGGACAGTGGGATCAGCAAAGGAAGACTGTAGATGGCTGAGGGCTGTTGAGGTTCAGTCTCATTCTCTGTCTTCAGTGTTTATCACGGGTTTTGTTCTTTGCACCATTCAGAATAACGTTTTAAAACAAAACTAGGAATGCAGACTTGAGTCTGCTCAGACAGTCTGAGTCCTCTGGCTCATCCCACCCAGGAGCTCACTTCTCCCTATAAAATGTAGCTGGTGGTGTTGCTGTTCCTACACTGCAACAGGTCTCCACAATCATCAGTGTTCTTCAATATTTTCTGACTCAGCTCCAACATGTTGCATTGGATGGTCTTTGATGCTGATTTTTTCCTTGCATCTGTTTAATTCAGGCTGGGATCCATTTTAATGCCAACCCAGTTTTATTTCAAAAGTGACCCGTTATCAGTATGTGAGGATAAACAGAAATAAGTGAAAAAAGAATGTGAATTATAAATAAGACATAATATATACACATTTATTTCAGTGCTGCTTGTCCGTATTTATTTCTTTTTCTTCCCTTTATCTATGGATATTAAAAGCTCAAAAAAATGCCAGGAATGCCACATCCCATTGAAGTTCTCCTGACGGGACATTCAGAGCAATCCACGGCAACAGCTGTACTGCCTATTTATCCTGAAGCAGAAAATTGTACATGGCCCAGGACAATGGCCGGCGTCACCGACCGACACGGGGGCCACGTCTCTGTCACGGTGGGAACTGTCCCTGCGCTCCCCTGGGCTGTTTGTGTGCACAAGAATCATGCTTATCATATTGCTGTAACACAGCACTTTGCATCTAATTTAAGCAATACTGGGCCTTTTGTTTGTCTCACGAGGTCTAACCCAGAGACAAAAGCCGTGGTCCAGCCTGAAGGTTATGAGATGTTACCAGACATTCATGTTCACACATACACGCTCCGTCAGAGGAATTTATGGCCATTACCATGTTCTCTAATGAGTACAAAATGAGACCATTACATATTCACATAATTAGTTTGACAGATTTTCATTTAAATATAAAAAGACTTCTAGTCTTTAGAGAACAAAAGGAGGGGTTTGTTTCCAGGGCAGTTTTTGACTCTGCTTTGCTGGAGCAGGAGGTTGGGAGTGACAACTGAAGGGAGACGATTTAGTGTGAATAATTCTCAGCTTTTGATTTTATGTTGCCATTTCTTTACTGCTTTTCCAGTTCCCCTGGAGCACCTTGAGGAGAGCTGTGTGATGGGGCCTTTCAGGTGCAGCCAGGAAAGCCCAAGTGTCATTTTTGTTTCTTGGATATTTTGGCATCAGAGGAAAAGATGTGAGGTTTTTTATTAACTTAGTTAGTGTGACTTCTCTTTGGAAAGGTTAGCAACAGCTCACCAGCTTGCTCTGCACCTTTTCCCATGCCTCTTTCACACCTCTTTTACCTGTGGTCACTTGTCCTTCAGGTTATTTATCTTTTTGAATTTTGAATCCTCTGTTGGCATCACTTCAGCTGTGGTTTTCCTGAATTGGTTGGGATATGCAGCTTCTTCAGACATTCATAGAGGAGCACTTGCTTAATTTCACGTCTGGGTTTAAGAGGCCGCATGTTGGCCTAGCCATCTCAGCACTATGAGCACTAAACATGACACATTCCAAGCAGGAATTCTTAAAAGTGAACTCCAAAGACCCATGCGTGCACCCGGTGTATCCACACCAAAACTCCTTGGATTGTGGTAGATTTGGATTGCTTTAGGCTTGGACTATCCACTGATATATCAGAGTAGTGCCCTTAAACTATGCGAAGTTCCTTTGGTTCATAGCATGTGTCATACACTCACCTTTGTGTAACCAGCCCGTGTCCTTATCGGAGCTGACAACATTTGTTCCTACACAGGGGTTGCATGCTGGGAGCCAGGACTAAGTGCACAGCTACTTTGTTTACACATCTAAGTGCCTCTTGGATGAGGCTGGTAAATTCCAGGACGCTTGAGGTTCCCTGCGACATTTCAAAAAACAGCTTTTGTGCGAGAAGACCTTGCGCAAAATCCACACAGGCTTGGTTGTCACACTTCCCAGCCCTCTCTTTGACGGGGTAAAGCTCGGGGCCCACTTGTCCTGTGGTTTGCTATGAATGTCCCTTCCCAGGATGTGCCTCCCATATATTGTGTCCAGCTGAGAGTAGGAAAAGTTTTATTCATGGGTCACACGTAACTACACTGTGGAAATAGAGAGCACAAGGCATTTTGCCACTTCTACATGCTAAATCCTCAGAAGGGCTGGTGTTCATCCTCAGCTGCGAGCACACCTGAGAAATCCCCTGCCTTGTTCTTCTGGAGACTGCCAGGTAAGAAGTGACCTTTTCCCTGACCAAGTGCTAATATAGCACATTTGTGTTTTGTTCAGGATCCAAGCACTTTTGTTCTGTGTTTTTTAGCTCTGTCTTCCTTGTCTGGCATAGGCTTTTTTTTAAATGATGTCATGAAAAGGAGTTTGGGCTTAATGATGAATTAGTGTTATTGGAATTTGAACTGCTCTTGTTTTTCAAGTTATTCTTATCAGAGAGGCCTTGTTTCTGGAAGGGGAACAGTGGCGGCTCCATTTAGTAAAGCTGACAAAGCAGGAAATGATCCCCAGCCCTTCACAAAATCCTAACTGAACATTTACTTAGAGCTGCAGTGGGAGAGACCCAGACCCATAAATCAACCTATTAAACCTTCAGACATGAGTTTTTGGAACCTCCCAGGCATTTCTTTTGCCTGCTGCTCTTAAGAAGTCTTTTAAAGGCACAAGCTTCGTGATGTCATTAAGGGCATGAGCAAGTGATGTTGCTCCAGGCCTGGAATCAAGGCAGTGAGTGACCTTACCCCTCTATAAACAAATCCCGGCAACTTCAGCCCTGGGTATTTATTAGACATAAGCACAAGCTGAAGTGAGGTGCCAGTTTATCAGGCAGGAGAGGTGGTCGTGTCTGTGTAGGAAGGGTAGAATTCCCTGGATTGTTTTAAGAAGGTATGTGCTGCCTTTTATGGCAGGGTGTGAAGGTTAAGCCTAGCCTGAGTGAGTGGCTGAAGGGAAGCATCTATCCTGATCCATCTATCCAGAGCCAAGCTATCACCTTTTTGCAGTCCAGTTCTGCACCGTGGAGGACAAGAGGCATTTTGGTGTGTCTGAAACGGAGCCCTTCAATAAGATCTGTGTACAGTGTTAGTACGTGGGAGTATCTTGTGCTTTGCAGAGACACAACAACCCCTCAGGGGAATGTTTAGGGGCAAAGAAAAATACAAACTGTCAGCACTCAACATTTAAATTTGGGGATAAGGCAGCTAGTATTATTCCTCACTGTTTAATCCCCTTGGAAGATTAAGGAAAGGGTAATTAATATCTGCTGTTTAAAAATCAACCGTATACTTCTTTCCTCATAGACGACATTAAAATAAAGGCCTGTAGTTACACGTGTAAAGCCTGATTAGTAGGTGTGCAACTATTAGAGGGCCAGGATGCCTGGGTTTCACTTCTGCCTGTGCCACATACTCACTGTGAGATGAGAGGCAAGGTGTTTACTGCTGTGTATTTCCATTTCTCTGTCCAGGCAGTACGTGTGACAGCCCTTCCTGAGGTGAGGGATGTTGTAAGGCTTAATTGTCATGCGCGGGGTGCTTTGCAAAATACACTGCACCGCTGAAGGTATGAAATGGCAATTAAAAGAAAAATATAAGGTCTTTCTCTCTAATTTTCAGAGGAATGTCTTTGTACTTTTGGTTGCTGTAACCGCAGCCCAGATTTTCCTGCTAAGTAGATGGTGAGAACTGCTTCTTAGAAAAGAAAATATCGCCTTCCTCAGCCGCAGTTACCCAAGAATGAGCCTTTGGTAGCTAAAAAGAGGAACAGATTCTTCATCATTGTCCCTCCCATGCAGGGCTCGGAAGACAGGGCTCTGCTCACAGGCCCAGAGTATTCCTTCATCTTCCTGCTTTGCCTCTGCCTCAGTGGCTGAGTGGTTGTTCTCTCTTTGGAATGGGGCCGGCACTACAAATGTGGTTCATAATCCCAGTCCCTCTGAAAGTATGGATAATAGAGACCCCAGGTGCCTGTAGCTCTCCCTAAGTGTGAGAATATATAGGCCAGTGGTCTGCTCCTGTCATCCCAGTAGGCCATTGGCTGAAAGTTTTGCTGCTCAGTGTGGGATGTCTGATGAAGGTCACTTTTAGTTCCAGCATTTCGCTGTTCCTGAGGATTCTGCAGCGCTTCTGAGTGCAGCTCTCATGGGGTTCCCCAGGAATAAAGAACACATGACAGAGAACCATAAAGGAGGTACCATAAAGCAGTTCCGCTGCAGAGAAGAACCCAGAGAAACTCAGCTTTGTACCTTCCTTTTTATCTTTCTTTGCAGTTGAAGATAAATCATAAGCCAAGGGGCTGGAAGCTATTTTACAGCTCCTGGTGTGGGAATGGGTGTGGGTGGGTGTGGGCACAGATATCACTTCAAAGTATACCAAAAGGGAGCTGTGCTGGGACAAAACCAGTGAGGAACAATGTGGAGTTGGGTTTTTCTCTGCAAACTGCCCATTTGTCTCTTGGGGTATTTTGTTCATTACGCGATTTACATACACAAGGCCAGCAAGTCACTAGAGGCAAGTTGCATCTCAGACATGTCTGTCAACAGAAGAAGGGAAGCAAGAGCCTCTTCTCCTCTCTGTGCTGTTTAGGAAGGCAGCAGGAAGTGCTGGACTGACCCTGTGAGTGGTGGTGCAGCTTGAACAGAACTGCACAGCCAGAGCCTGGGCATTAGGAAGAATATCTTCCCTGAAAGGGTTGTCAAGCATTGGAATGGGCTGCCCAGGGAAGTGCTGGAGTCAAGAAGGAACTGGATGTGACACTCAGTGCTATGGATTAGTTGACAAGGGAGTGATCAGTCAAAGGCTGGACTTGATGATCTTGGAGGTCTTTTCCAACTTAAATGATTCTATGATGACATTGCTACACAGCACATCCAGCCTGTGATGTGTGCGGGCCATCAGGAAACATTTCCAAGGGCTTTTTGCCTCTCTGACAAGATCAAATACTAGAGGAAAAGAAAGGAAAAACAAAGGGATGGACTGGGAAATGCAGCAAAGTCCCAACAGGAGAAGTGGCTGATAAAATGCCCCCATGCATGTCTCAGCACAGTTTCCATGGCTAAGGGCTCTTCTCCCTCTGCAGGATTACATGGACACTCCCTCCCTCATGGCTGCAGTGAGACTAATCAGACAGTAAGGACTGCTCGTGTGAGTAAAGCTTGCAGGCCTGAGCTGCCTGCCAAGTGCTGCCCACACTCCTTTTTGTTCTTCCCAGCATTGATCTGGGAGATGAGCAGAGCACTATTTTCCAGGGCCCTGAAACTTTTAGCAGCAGACAAAATGTTAATTTGAGCTGTGTCTTATGACCTTGTGACCCACAACATGCTCTGGGGTGAAAGGTGCTTTGTTCCTTGTCCCAGTTTTGTCAGAGCCTCTGAGGGATGGGCAGTCAGATAATGGACACTGGTCCAGCAGTGTCAGCCGTGCTTGGCATTAATGAGTGATCCCAAATTTCGATTTTAGTAGGTGGCGGGCTGGAGCAACTCCTTTGCAATGTCCTAAATCTTTTTTTACAAACAGTTTGGTCAACTTTGTGAGCTGGTTCCTGTCCCGCGGGTGCTTTGGATCAGGTCTAGTGCTGCAGTGCTGGAGCGAGGGGATTAAGACCAAACATTTCACAAGTAACCCGAACAATGCCGTGCAGAGGGGTGTGATAGATGCAGGAATCAGGACTCTGGCTTAGAATTATTGCTCGTTGTTATCTACGTGGTTGTACCTCATACAAACAGGTGGGTTTGGAACCAGCAGTGCTTGCTGCCATAAAAGCAGAGCAAAAGCCAAGCCAGGCCCTCAGGCAGCAGGAATCTCCAGGTATGGCATCAGGCAGTCGGCATCAGCCCGGAGGGCATTACGGGAACCTTCAGGGCTGATTCAGCAGGTCAGCGTTTACTGCCGACAGAGTGTATTGCCTGTGAACATTTATTTGATTAGTGACATTTGGTATGAGACCAGTTCTGAATACTGACATTTTGCAAAGTGTGCTGGTGGGTGACAAACACCAGTAGCTCCAGTTTGTGCTGGTCAGAGGTGATGTCACTGACCCTTGCAGCCTTCCTCTGCAGTAGTCCAGACATGGGAGATCTATTCACCTCCAGGGTGGCACTGGAGTTGTGCATCACCTTTGCCTAAAGAAAAGGCCTAAGAGCTGAGCAGTTACTTTTCACAGTTAAGGTGTATGTAACAGGATCTTGCTTTAATTTCAAAGTCATTAACATATTTTCTGTCATGGAGCTTAACAGGCAGACATCTTTCATCTGGCTCACCCCTCTGTGTGGGGGGGTGAATGAGAGTTTGTAACAAATGGCTTTTTTAAAGAATGAATAAGGGCTCCTAGCTACCATAAGCTGCCTAAGAATTCTGAAGGATCTTATCTTTTTAATGAAAATTACTCTGGTTAAATCTTCTGCCAGCTTGGAGTTCATGCTGTCACATTTCAGGTTCCTTACCCACCTTTGCTCTTAGGGGGTAGCATTCCCAGCTGAATTCACTAAGGATTGAATTTGCTTGTTACGAAGATTTTTATTTTTCAGTGTCACTGCCATTCCAGCTTCCCCCCAGGGAAATGAGGAGCGCAGTGTAACAGCTGCTGGGATTGCATGCTGGCAAACAGGGCAATCACAGCTCATGCTGGAGGGACATGGTATGTGGTGATGCTTCCGTAAGGCAGGAATGAGTAAAGTTTACAATAGTATTCCAGGAAAGGAATACACAGGTTACCTTTAGGAAGATTTCGCTGTGATGATGTGCAGCTGTGCTGCTCTTCCCAGCTCCTGAGCTCTGCCCCTGGTTCTTCTCCTTCTCCCTTAGGCAGATACGCAACATTTTGCTAGCTCCTTCTTCTAGAGAAAGAGAGGGGAATGGGATGGAGACTGGAAAGAGGATCCTTGGGAATTGTCCCCACATCTTACACCCATGCATTAAAAAAACCCCCAAAAAACGCCTTGACTTGTCTGCTAACCTGTATGTTTTAAAGTTAGGCCAAGCAGGAATCCTGATCAGGGCCTGATCTCTAACAGTACTGGTCACCTGCCTTTATCACCTGACACAAGGACAGGACAGGAAGGTGGTGGGGATGTGTTCCCTGAAAGAAGGGGCAGGATTTGTTCCCGAGGTCAAGGGAGCAGCTTGCCTCTTTGCCAGATTGGAAATACAACCTTTCCAACCAGTTGTCAGCTCAATTGTTTAGCAACCTGCTTTGTTTATGCTATAAAACCTTGCTCCTGCATTCAATGTCGATTGCCAGAGGGCACAGGAACAACAAAGTGAGCTGCTTTAAATCCTGTGCTTAAACTCCATCAGGCCTTAGAGATATAAAGAGAAGGTTTTTCTCTAGCTGATAGATTTATTCTCAGTCACATTCCTGTGACCCCAGCGGAGGAAACAGCCTGAGCAAATGGGGTGGAATACAGCTCCTGGGATGTAGCTGGAATAGCCAGAGCTCCAGGGCAAAGACCCAAACACATCCTGCACCACTGGGGATTAAAGTCAGGCTGTCAGTAGGGCTTTAACTCCCTGCAGATCTTTCACCTGACATTGTCTTTAAACCCTTTTGGGCTCTAACAGAAACAAAGGGGAATTAGAAGGAGATTTTCCTTGAAACCCGAGCTACAGAATTTTGAAGATATCAATGCTCACCTTGGGCTCAGACCTTCAACATTCTGTGGTGAGTCCCCAGCAGTTCAGTAAGCTGTTCCAGGCCTCCTGGTCAGGAGGTTTCCTTCACTCACAAGTACTGATAAAGCCAAAGGCAAGCCAAAAATTCATGATTTATGCTTCAGTCTAGCTCTGACCTGTCCCGAAGTCTGGCAATTGTTCCCCTCATGGTTTCATTGTGTTTATCTCTTACTGGGGGCGTTTGCTGGGCTGCTCAAGCAAAAGGGCTCATAGTATATGATTCACCAAAAGAAGTGGTTCCTGAATTACCCGGTGCCAAATATTCTGGTTTGATCCAGCAAAGCTTTTCAGGTCATGATCAGCTTTAAGAGTGTGAGTAGTTGCACTGAAACGCTCTGGATTACCCTGGTGCTGGTGTGGGGACAGCGGGCGCAGCCTTGCACGATCAAGCTGTTGGATAGAGGGCTGAGAGGCCATGTGCTGGACGAAGGGAGAGTGGTCACTGCCAGCAGTCCTGTCACAGAGTAGCACCCTGGAATTTAGGGCAAAAGCACATTGGACTTTTTTGTTTAATGCCAATCTGCCTGAAGTCCTCAAACTGTGTAAGCCAAGATCAACAGTGGAGGCTAAAACCTCTAACACCGGTTTCTCTTCTTTGCTGACAGCGATGTCAAGCACAAAATCAAATTCTTTCTGAGTGTCAGGTAAGTCAAAGACTACAGAGTGCCCCAGAAGGGGATTCTTGGGGATTTATGTTCCATCAGCAAGACGAATGATAATTAAAGCCTGAATATTTCTGCTAAGCTGGGAAACAAAAAAGAACCGTCTTAATTCCTTAAATTCCTCATGCCAGGCTGTAAAATATATTCTATTCATGCCTGTGTCTTGCTGCTTGTTCGCTCTGTGTGTCTTTCGTTAGCATTCAGCCACCTGTTTGTAAGCACTGTCCTGCAGGTTCTCAGGGCGCTTTCCTCCCCGCTCTCGCTGCCCTTGGACGTGCTGCTTTGACACTGAGGCCTCCTTGTCTACGGGAGACAGTCCATCAGAGCTCTCCGACCTGCCCCGCTCCCATAACTTCATTCTTGGAAAGTTTCTGAGTTTCCCGGGCGATAAAACGTGAGCAACATTTGCTCTGACCTGAATAATTTCTGAAGGCATTGAGCCCTGTTTTGTTATGAAGGTTACACAGGGTGGGTGGTGGGGCATGAGAATTCCCAGTGATGGCAATTCCTGACAAGTGTCAGAAAGTCGCTGCCTGCACCTTTCACGCTGCAGGATTGTTTTGATTAGTTTTTTAGTGCATGCTGAAAAGTACATGTGACAAGCTGAGGGTGAGAGACGCCAGCAGAACAAATCGTCACGTTACAAGATTGTCTGCCATGGCTTGCCCCCAGCTCTCACCAAAAGGGGAAAAAAAAGAGGAAAGGAAAAAAATCCAAGCCCCAGCTCTGTATATACAGCAGCTATCAAACTGTCACAGAACACCACTGCTACAGCTGGGGTTAAAATCATATAATAGCAGAGTGTTTGCTGGTCTTGTAAAACCTCCTGTTATTCACTGGAGACCAAACTAATGAATCAAGAGGACAGTGTTTAAAACTGTTAAAAAAACTATAAAATGACAAAAAAACCCACACAGTAAATAGCTCTGGAATGTTGTGGGTTGACTGCGTGGGATTTTTTTTTTCTCTGCTCTGCATTATTTATCCCCTTAAAATTAATACCGTCTGCATGATGGGTGGCTTGGGGCTTAGAGAGACTTACAGAGCAAGTTCACTACCAGTTCTCAATTACCGTGGAGTCTGATTCTGTTCTCATTTACTCTCGAGTGCATGGGAAATGATGGTGTTTCCCTTGATAGAGTATATGCAGCGAATAATAAAACTTTGACTGTCTGGCCTTTGCAAAGAGAGACCCAGGCCACTCCAAATACTCTGTCAATTTATTTCGTTTCTAGTACGTTTCTCATGGTGATGACGTGCTGCATCTCTGCTCCCAGCCCAGCTCACAAGGCCAGCATCACTTCTAGCAGAAATTAAAAAGTTTCAGATTTGAGCTTTGGAAATATTCAGTCACATGTCCAAGCTTTAATAAAAAAGCCCAACACCATTTCCATCCTGAGGGGTCTTGCCTGACCAAACCTGGTAACTGAGCAACCTGCAGAGGATGCTGTGGTGTCAATTCCCAGATCCATGGCAGAGGTTGGGTGGCACTGGCATTCCTCATGAAAATAATCATCATTTCCTGCTCAAAACAAAGCATTTACTTTTTAGCTTGAAATTTCATTTCCTCTTAGAAACATGAAAGCTTTGGAATGGGATCATTTAGCAGCCAGACCCCCATCATACACACTGACTTGGCCTTTCCTGAACCTTCCCAGCCCACTGGCAACTCCTGCCAGCATGGCTGAAGGTCCTTCTGCAGCATCTCTGCCATGAGGAAACAGGAAGGTCATAGCTAATACGATGCCAAATTAACAGACAGGGTTTTAATTGAACACCTGTTATGTGTGAATACTTGCATAAGGAATCTCGGGCCTGCTTTAAGCAAGGCCCGTGGGCATGCGCTTCAGGCTAACCTAAGTACAAGTGCTTCCTTGTGTTGTGTCTTGGAAGTGATGAATGCCAAGTTGCCTTCATGCCCTCTTTTTAGAAATCAATTTGCCTTCAAAGAATGGGAATTTTTCTGTGCTGCTGGTGGAAGGAGGTGGAATGTTAGACGGGAACCTTTATGCCCTTTCACAACATGAAAGGAAGGGAAAATACGGTTTTTCATCTGACTAAATGACTTTGCATGTAGGTTGACTGAGTGAGAAGTTGTATTATAAGGATGTTCATTTTTCTTTAGCAATGTGGAGACCCCATCCAGTAAAGTATTAACAAGGTCATGGTTGGCATCCACAGGGATCTTTAATCCAGGCTGTGGCTGCTTTCAGCATTAGCAGCTTCAGAGATGTATTTGGGGAGGAGGGAAAAACCATACTAGGCTAATTGGAGAGAGCGGTTGGCTACCTGGAAGTCTAGGGACCATGTGTAATTAAAAACATTCCTGTCTCCAGCACAAGGCTTATAGATCTGTCCTGGCCGTCTGTAATTAGGGATGTGGACTGAATATATTGGTTTGGGAGTGGGATTATTTTACTTTCCTTGTTTCTGGTCGTCCTGTTTGATGGTGACATGTTCTCTGGGACATGCAGAGGAGCTCAACATCCAAAGTGATCCCGGAAGGAGCAGGTTGAAGATCAAAGAGGGAGCACTGCCCTGCTGCATGTGTTCTGTTTAAAGAAAACATGTTGGATTTCCGCACATGGTTAATGAAGCTGGAGGTAGTCTGATCTCCTGTTACTGATACAGTGAGGAGACACAGCCTCCTTGCATGGGGATGGGAAAATAACCATAAATTTAGCAAACACACACTGTACCAGGGCAGTGGAGCTGAGCCTGTAATGTGCCTTCACTTTGCTTAACCCTGTTTCCCTTCCCAACCCTGATTCACAAGCTTTTCATCAAAAGGGATCCTTATCTTTTTTCAGTCTTTTCCAAAACTGTGTGAATGGCTGAGACACTCTTTGAAGTCAGTGGGGGCTGCAAACTGCTCTGTGCTTTGGAAACTCAGACCATGAATTTAGGCACCTGCTTTTAAAAGATCTTTATCTATAAATTTAGCAGTGCTTCAGCTTCACTATCTGTATGACAGGTGAAGTAATTCCTGCTTCCTCCAGGATCGGAAATGGGGAGTGGGGCAAAAATGCCCTTATTTAACTTAACGTGGATGGGTACAAGATATGCCTAACTGAGGCATTATCTTTCAGAATATAATAAGGTATGAAATCATTTTAATCAATGTTTTAATGTACCCTCTATGAGACAGTTAGTGGTTAATTTGATAGGATGGCACCAAATATGCACAGAAAGGTTATCCTGTGTGATTCTGTTAGGTGACCTTTTCTTTAAGGATTCCCTTGTCTGCCTTTCTCTGCGTTTCTTTGTGGTTTCTCTCATTTCTTTTGGGGTCTCCATATTAACTTCATCCTACTGCTCCTTTTTCATCCCTTTTCCCCTGGGGCAGAGGAGAAGCAGCAGCAGCAGAGGAGGAGGAGAGGGACGCATGTGACACCAGCTTTTCCCCAGTCAGCCCTGCAGAATCACTCCATACCAGGAAGCACAGGACTTTCCCAGGACTGGTTCTCATTGCTGGAGGAGGAAAGGCAGTGTCTGAAGAGGCAGTGTCTGAGCCAGGAGAGATTAGGCTGTTACCCAACCACGGTTCTGACGTAAGGGCTGGGATGACAGCACCCCTAGGTGTGGTTGTGAAACTGGCAATAAAATTTGTTTCCAAGCTCTATTCATGGGTCTTGGAGATTGCACAGGGAACTGATCGAAACCAGGAATGAAGGGAGAACCTCTGCAACTGCCTCGGCTTCTTTTTATTATTATTTCCAAGGAGCTGTGACTCCACTGTGACACTGGAATAGGAGCTTTTACAGTTCTAAGAACATTTCAGGCTCTGGAATAAGTGTTGGATGAGGCTGGACTAAGCCGTCACTCCTTTGTGCGAGCCTTTGAGGCAGCGCTGGTGTGTTTGAGCTTGGACAACTCAGGATCACTAAAACACGGGGTCCTGCCTTAGCTTCAGAGCAATGGCAGTGCTTTTCTGGGGGGTAACAACAAGGCACCTTCCCCCTCCTCTATGTCTTCTGCTGTTCCTGCCCTGGTTTAATCACCTGGCTCTGCTGTGTTCTTGTCTCATCAGCTTGGTGCCTGCAGCAAGGGCAATTACTCCAAAGCTATGGCTGGCTGGCTGCTGGCGAGCGCAGCTCTGTCATTATTCCTGCCTGCCTGTTAAAAGGGTGAGTGGGGCTGGCTCCTTCCCCTTCCTGCCCCTGGCCTGGCTCCCCATGCACTGCCTCACCTTGGCCGGCACAAGCTGCAGTGCTGCTGGTGAAGGCTGGCAGCGGGCTCCCGGCAGCGCTCCCCATGCAGGCCCACCTGCACGCCCTGAAGAAGATCCTGGCCCTCTGGAGCGCATCCCAACGGTGCGTACCCGGCTCCGCGGGATCGGGGACATCGGTGTGGCGCTGCGTACCCCACTGGGGCACCTGGGCCTTTTGCTTCCTCACCTATTGGGGAAACTTCAGCTCCCTTTGGTGACAGTCAAAAGCAATTCACTGCTGCTTGTTTTGTCTGCCTGCTCTGGTGAGGGATGGGATGCTCGGAGACTCGGTGAGCTGGGACGTTGCACTTTGCTGTCACCTCTCGTTCTGTCTGGTGTCGTTTGCTTGTTCTTTTAGGCATGAACCTGCATGGTGAGCACAGCTGGATCTGTTGTGCTGGCACAACCAGCTGGGCACAGGAGATGGCATTTGACTGTGAGGCATGGAGTGCCATCCTGCCCCAGCCTGGGCATGCTGCTGTCATCAGGCTGCTCTGCTGGCTGCTTTGAGCTCTGTGTGGGCTCCATATTGTGAGAATCTGTATTTCTGATGTTTAGATGATGACAAGCTGATCAGAACAACATCGTATCACCTGGGAGCTTAATCACAGGTGGCACTGTGGCACTCCGACAAGTCCTGCCTTCACTCAGTTTGTGTGTTTGGTCACCATCCCTATCAAGTGCATGATATTTCCTCCTTTTCTGCTGGTGTGTTTATCTAGGGGCTGGGGGTGAGATTCAGGAGTTAGTTGAAGTACTGAAGACTGCAGAGAGATCTGTTTTCCAGACCCAATACTGAGTTTTCAATCCTTGTGATCCAATTCTAGAAAACAACTTCTTTGCCTTTGCATGGGCGCAGAAACAACCGTGGTGGCACTGTGGATCTTCACCCAGCAGGAGCTAGGGCCTAATGATACCAGGTGTGGAGCAGCCCTGTTTTATAGCAACAGAGTATCTTATAATTTAATCTTGACCTTATAAAATTACAGGACACCTGCCTTTTCTGCCAGGGCACTGTGCCCACCAGTGGCACCATCCTTAGTGCAAACTGCTCCAGGGTTTTGGCGGGGTGGACTCTCTCCTTTAGAGCAGATTGAGGGCACAGGCTTGTTTTCAGCCATTAAATGATGCCTCTTTTAGAGGTCTGTTGTCACGTAGCCTTGAATTATTGTGCAATTCCTGAAAATATCACTGTTGAAGTGATTACTTTCCTTGCAGTTCACATGTTTGGGAATTAAGATATACGTGGCTTGGCTTTTCAGAAGTACTTACTATCCATAACAATCCCAAGGAAATTATCGTGAGCTGCAGTACAGACATGCTTGTATTGAGGCATTTTAATTTAGATGTCTAAGATTTTAGTTTTTACCTGTTTTACCCAGCTCTAGGTTATGTCATTCTCTACCACTTAGAGAGTCAAGTGTTTCTCTTTTGCTATTTACTCGGTAAGTGTTAAGTGCAAATTCCTCTACTTGGCCTCTTCCAATGTAAATAAAGCAGAATTTGTTTTAGTGATGGAAGCTAACAAGGGTTTAATTGACGTCAGCACAGGGTGAGCAACATCACGGTATCACAGATCAGAGTTATGAGTGGCTCCCTGGGCTTTTCCCTCTGCCACAGCTGTCGGACCACAAGGCTGGATACCAGCTGGGAAATGGCCAGTTCCAAAGGTGCCCTTGCATAAGTTCTGGAAAAAGTGGATGGAACTGCTGCATGTAAGCAGGGAGGAAGGTTTTTGAGACCAGTTGACTAGCACGTAGTGACTTGCTTCCTACAGGGGAAGCAAAACTTTATCCAACTGTAAAAGGGAATGCAGGCACTTAAACATTTAATTTGCAGGTTTTGAAAGTTAAAAAAAATGAAGGTTAATTTAAGTGTGCCTTTACACATCTGGTAGGTGCAGCTCTCATTGCAGGAAGGCTTTGGTGAGATGTCTCTTAGAGGACTAATGACAGGGCAGAGCAGACGGAGCCGTGGTTGTGTGGAACAGCCCCGTGTCCTCAGAGCAGGCACAAACAGTAACTACAGCTGTGCCCGACACAGGCTTTACCACAGGCTCCTTCCTGGGTGGTGCAATTAGGCAACCCACAGGCTTCTGGTTCTTGGGAGAGACTTCAGCGAGCTCAGCATGGTCTGAGACAGGGCTCGGAGATCTTGCTAAGGGATCTCATAGGATAACAAATTCATTTATTTCATCAGCCTCTTGATAATGTCTCAGGCTGAGTTCCTTGCTTGGTGGGAGCAGTGTGGTCCATGTAGCTCCCAGTGCTAAATGATTGGCATTTGAGGTTCCTTTTTTGCTTTATTTGTTTGCATAGTGGCTACTTGCTAAACAGCATGTGTAAGAAATGGAATTATTCTTCTTACCAACACTTTGGGATAACTAAACTTATCCCAAGTGTATTTTAGATCCAAATATATTAAATCTTGGGCCCGCCTCAGGCATTTTCTTTCCCAATTGATCAAATAATATTCTTTCTTTCAGGAAACAAATTCCAGCTGCCTTGAGCTCTTGTCACAGAGGCAGAGTCCATGTATGTGAGGGACAGTTCTCACATTTTGCCAGAACTAGACCAGGATCAGAAGCTTCACACTCCTCATACATTTTGAGGCATTTTTCTTAATGTTCCCTCACAGCATTCAAAACTTTTATCTCTACTTTTGGGCTATATTTTCTGTGCTCTGGTGACCCTGCCCTTCTCTCCTGGTTTCCCTGAGCTGTGTCAGTAATTCAGTGTAAACTACCCCTCATTGCAACAGCGATTCTCAAGTGACAGCACCTCTCATGAGATGTTGAGCTGCTGCCTGGCACACAGGAGTGCAACCAAAACCTCCACTTGTTTCTTAAACCTTTATCAACCCATTAAAGCAGGAGTGAGCACTGACCTAGAAATGTGGCAGCTGCAGCTCTGGCCATGGCTGAAAGAGCCTCCTGGTGACCTACTTTGTCCCAGCCTGGAGCATCCTGCTGCACAAGGGTGGGTCCTTCCCAGGAAACTCATCAACAAACTCTTCTGGCTGCTGAGGTTTGGGGGAGACTGCAAATGAAGAGGTTAAGTGGCAGGGACCGTGAGGTTCCTTTTTAGAAACCTTCCTGAAGCCCTCCTTTTTCACACCCAGCTGTTAGCCTGACCTTATCTCTGTAGTTACAGTGGGATACCTTGGACATGCACTTAGGAAGCCCCCAAAGGAATTGCCCAATGTAACCAGCACACACCAGGTTAGAGAACTCTCTCCTGTAACTTTATTTTGGTTTCATTATTTTTCTTTGATTCTTATTTTGGTTTGTGTAGAGCAACAGTGACATCCATTGGCTTATTAAGTGAATCAAAAGTACTGTACACACGCCATGTATTTACTCAAGGTGGAGGGCTGGACCAGAGTGTGTCTGAGGCATTATAAAATGCTGAATTCTCAGAATAATTGTTAGCACTGCAGAACCACCCCAGGTAGGAAAAAGAACAAATTTGCTTCAGCTTATTCACTCATGATAACATCTAAAATTTAAATTCCTACAATAAAAATCTGTTTTATTTTAAAAATGCATCCTTTCTTGAAGATAAGAGGGCTTAGAAAAAGAATAAAATTAGCAGAGGTTGTGGGGGAGGAACTGACAGCCAGAGGGTTGTAAAAAAC
The DNA here is from genome assembly GCA_013398055.1 of Ifrita kowaldi. Classification (NCBI taxonomy): domain Eukaryota; kingdom Metazoa; phylum Chordata; class Aves; order Passeriformes; family Cinclosomatidae; genus Ifrita; species Ifrita kowaldi. The sequence continues at coordinate 163,690 of VZRS01004252.1, forward strand.
CCCAATGAATGAAAGACTGAAAGTCTGAAATAAAGGATTCAGTGATGAAAAACAAAGAAAAGAAACAAAACAAATAATTCATGTGAGAGGCTGATCTGGAGGATTCTCATTCCATTCCAAAAAACCTGAAAACTGTTCAATTTATTTTTAACCATGTGAGTGAATCAGTAGATGCTTCCTGCAGGTATTTCATTGAACAGAAGCAGTGTCTGCAGTAAATTTTTGACCAGCTGTAGTTACAATCCCACTCCAAGGTCCAATGCCTTGACCTGACAGGAAGTCCCTGTGAGAAGGAGGATTGAACTCTGAGCCCATTGGTCCATTTTTGTTGCCCCATAGCCCAGTGCAGCTCTTGGGGATTGTGTCTGCAGCCAGGTGCAGCTCTTCCTTGTGACTGGGACACCTGGCACTTGCAGGAACAGCACAGGGATTTTCTCTTCAGGCACCACCAGAGACAGAGGAAAAGGGGAATTATGCTGATTGACACCACCTTATTTGGAGTCTGGTTCATGGCTCTTAATTAGAAATGGAATTGTAAGTGCAGTGCAGAGCAGTCATAACTGAGGGGAGCTACAGGTGCTCAGCATAAGGTTTTCCATTCCATTCAGCAGCTTTGGAGCAGGCATCATGTCCACAGCAACTAGAGGGATTTTCCCCTTTATTTAGATTTTCATTTCCAGTGGGAGAGCCCAGGAAACATTCCCAGCTGATGGTCAATGTACTGGGGAATTTCAGACTGCCCTTTGTGGATATGTGCACAGGAGAGCAGGGGGGAAGTTCATGAAGAAGCTTTGCCTCCTATCCCTCCAGACTCCAACATGCTGGAAATGCTTTCATTGAGTTTATGTGATTTTAGCCCTTAGAATCTCTCTGCTTTATCTTCATATCCCATTGCTTTGGATGGCTCACAGCTTGCAAATGTTTCTTCTGGATATTTCAGACACTGACATCTCAGCCCAGCCTGGAGTCTCCCTTTGGAGACCCTCTTTTCTCCCTGCCTGCCTTGGGGACTCCTCTGTGGAGTTTTGGTGGTGCATTCCCTGCTTTCCATCCTTCCTGTGCAGTGCTTCCATGCCTCTCCATGGCTGCATGTCTGCAGCTAATGCGTGTTGCTGTGCTTTCATGGACTGAGAGAAGAGCACATAATTTCTTTTTTTCATCTCTCTTAGTCATTCTCTGGCTGATCTCTCTCTCACAGCTGCTTTGCAGGTCAGCTCCACACAGCATTTGGGTTTGCAGGGGCCGACCTTCCCAAGCCATCACCAAACGCTGGAATTTCCCTGGGTGTTGACTTTTTGGTGCCTGGTGAGCTCCTTTTCTCATTCCTGCAGTATGTGGTTTCACGGGGAGTGGCTGGCTGTCGGCTCAAGTTCCTTTGGCTATCCCGTGTATACATTTTCCATGATCAAGAGAGGGAGGCCGGCGGATAAAATCCTGCTGTTTGCGGATAACAACGGATAACATTGCTGTGCTAACAGACATTTGCATGGGGGATATGAAAACAGCCCCATTCATACCCTCCCGTGGCAGTGCTGAGTCTTACAACTGCTTTGAAATCTGAGGTGAGCTGTTGCTCGATTGCAGAAGGCACCGGCTTTGCCACGGCTTCCCACAGGTGCACTGGGCTTACCTACCCCTGGTCAGCCTGCCAGCAGCAGGCAAGCAAGCACAGCCTTCCTGCAAAGCTCCCAGCAGCCTGAGGGAAGTTATAGACTGCTCATGGGTGCCTTGTCTGCAGATTTCCAAAGATGGAAGGGAAAATACTATATTTGCACTCCAGAGCAGGCTTAGCCCTGTTCTTACCCATGCAGTAGGGATAATTCAGCAAAACACCACAAACATCTGAATTCCTTTTGGTAAGGAATAAGCCAGAAAGGTGGGCTTCTTTCCAGAGAAAATACTGACATTTCACTGAAAACCAGAATGCCCCCAAAGTGCAGCTGCATGTCCGGAGACTGCACCGACCAGTTTGTACCTGCGAGTCCGGCGTTCAGTCAGCCTTTCCGGCGAAGACAAACAGGGTTATCTCCTCGAGTGTGCTTGGAGCCGCCATGAAAGGGAGGCTTTCTTCCCCATTTCCGAGAGGAACCAGGGTTGATGCTCTCCTATCACACAGGGACCTTGCTCTGCCTGTTTGTCCCCAGTTAATGACATCCGGTGCCGATGACTGGTGTCACAGTAGCTTCCAGCACTGCCCACTCTGGTACTTGACTTTGCTTGTGCTGCTGTACCAGATTGCCAAAATGCAGCAGATTTGAGGCAGGCTTTAATTAGGAAAATTCAGCCTGACCTGGGATCCTGCTGGGAGCTACTCAAAAGACTTGCCCAGGTGTCTGAGGTGGCACAATGTGGCCCATTTCTCTGCCCTGCCTGGGTTATGGTGGGGCCAAGTCCCTGCCTTGGGCTTTCGTGGCTCTGCTGTGGCAAAGGAGAATAGCTCCTAGTGTTTCCTTGCTCTCACACGCTGGAGCTGTTTGCACATTTAGAGCAAATAATGCTTTATTACTGTTTACGTGAAAGGAGGAAGGCAAAATAAATTTTAAAAAAGGGGAGTGAGAACATCTTGTGAACCTGCTGTTCTCAGATCTCTCCGATAAGGACAGTTCCAAGTGCGTGAGAAGTTTCCTACTCTAAGATTTATTTACTTCTGAAAGAAAAGCCACCTTCATCTCATTATTTTATTTTCAATACAGGTTTTAATTTGGTGAGAAAATATCTTCCCCTTAAAGAACCTATTCTGCCTCATTAACTCCTATAAAAAGCACCCCCCCCCAAGCTTGAAATGTTAAAAGAAGCATAAATTAAGGCTAAGTTTGTTGTTTGCTGCTTTAATCAACAAACAACCTTAAAAAGGACTCACAAAAGGTTCTGTAAACTAAATTTATTAGTGAGCAAGAAAACAGGCCCTCAGCTGCAGCCTCCTCCCCTTCCCAGCCCCCTGGATTTGGAGGGGGTAGGTTTTTGGAGTGACTGCTTTTGTTTACAGTGTCCTATTCTCTTGGGCAGGTTGTTGTGGTCCCATGGATCTCTGTCAGACTTTTGTGATGCAGCTGAACTGAAGTGACTTGGGACAGTCTGTTAATTAGGTCTTCAAAGCCTTCTCCCTTTTTTCTTCGCTGTACAAATGCCCTTTTTTCCTCTTCTTTTCCCTAAATCTTTTTGTCAGTAGCTCAGAAGGAAAGAGGGTTTTTTTCACTGCAAGAGAAAACTGCCGTTCTCTCTGCCTTCCTTTCACCTCTCTGGGATGTTGGAGAAAAAATGGATTCACATCTATTTTCTGCACTTTTCCTCTCCTTGAAATGTTTAAGAAGCCTTCCACTATTTCCTCTTTATTCTATCATCATGATTTATTTCTCTCTTAGGAATATCTCCACGCACAGAGTGGTGCTCACAGTGTCTGCGGTACCAAGAACCAAGGGAAAACTTAGGGACATAGTCAAGAAAGTTTCAGTGCAAGAAGACAGTATAGTTGAATAAAAACTTCAGGAATTAACTCCCCTGAGTCGGCACTTGTGAATGTATGATTTCGTTCCAAATTCCCCTTAGAATTCCCCTTGTAACAGTGAGCTTCCTTAGAATCCTCTTGCATCCAGACTCAGTTCAATCTTAAACTGATTTTTCATTGGGTTTATTTGGGTGAAGTCTTCATGAGGAAATTTAATAATGGGTTTTATTCATTGCTGCAGGATTTGGACTTCCTCACTTCTTAATTTTTTTTCACAGCTATCTTGAGTTCAGTCTGAGATATGCAGTGTAAAAGAGATCCAATAAAAATCCCTTTTGTTCACTGGAAAAAATGGCCTTGACCCATTAGAGAGCGATTTGATACTTATCTGAACACCTCCTCACCTTCCAGGAGTTAATTTGACTTGGAGATGAGCCAAGACAGGGAGTTTCTCTAAACTTCCCCCAGCTCTACAGGCTTGGATTCAAAGAGTCCTGGCTCTGAACAACTCATGGGTTCAGGTTTTCTAAACCAAAAGGCGACTGGGCACGTTTTGGAAAACCGGAGCCTCCCTGGGAGTTCTGTTCTCCCCTGATTGATGGCCCTGGCTCCAGCCCCTCCGTGCTCTCGCTCTTCATGGTCTGTGGGTAGGTCAGCGCTGCAAACACTCCTCAAAGGAAATCATCCTTCTTCAATGCAGCCCATGGCTTATCTCGAAACCCTATTTCCTCTGTCCATCCCACGCCTTCCCTTCCTCCCCCAGCAGATGTGATGAGGGTCTCGCATTTCACACCAGTTGCCTGAGCAAAGGCAGGATGGGCCCCACTGTGCTGCAGCCTGGCATCTGCAGTGCCCAGCGAGCCAGGGGCATGAGGAACAGCCACAGGACAGGTTCCTTTGAGGTTGTTTCACATTGTCTTTTCATACTTCAAATAAGAGCCTTTTTCCGTCTCTGCAAACCAGCCATATCCCAGCCCTGTGTCCAGCAGCTCACATTGCCAGAAACATGAGGCTGGGAAAATGGGGAAGTGTGCCATGAGAGGGAGCACAGGGAACTAGGGCCACTCCTCTAGTGCCATCACTGTGGGCATGTGGTGCTCTCCCACCTCATAGCTTTATTTGAACAGGAAGAGGGAAGCTTCCTTGGTTACCCCATGCCCCTGGGAGCACGCTGTTCACTGGGCATGGCAGTACCAGGCATCCAGCTGCCAGGGAGCCAGGCAGGTGGAGAACAGGAACACTGGAGGCTTTTTTGTGGGGAGTAGAAAAAAAACAAAAGAGAAGAGACTCCTGGATGAATGCCTGAGTCCTTTGGTTCCCCACAGCAGAGATATTCCTGTCATCTCTGGGAATGGATGGGATGTGGCAGTGCTAGGGCGTCTTCACCTACTCCCAAAGGCAAACAAAGGCAATGCCCATCACGGTGGTGTGTACACAGGGGTTTTTAGGCTCTCCGTCCCTGCTCCAGCCCAGCTGGCAGGCTCTGGAGCTGATGGCAGCAGTGTGTTCCCTGCCTGTTCGCTGTGACGTGGAGCCGGAGTGAAACTACCTGCTTGCTTCTATGCAGGTGGGAGAGGGCAGGGAGATGGGCAAGGGATTCACTGGACCTTCCAGACACCAACTCATATCTGTCTGTGCCATGGTTCACTCCACTTCCAATGCAACTTGCTGCAGTTGGGAGACACAGTTTGGGATCTGTCTGGGCACTGCAGCGTCCAGCTCTGATTTCTTCAGGTTTTCTGTAAGTCAAAGGACAGACGTTTTCAAAGCAGTGAGAACACCAGCAGGACAGAGGAAAACTTACAAAGACCCATGATTGTTGAGGGAGATTATATGGCCTCTGCTCTTGTGCTTAAATAGGATTAAACTGCCATCGGAAGCAAACACTGAGCAAGAAACCAAAATCTGGCAAAAAATATCAAAAACAGCCCTCTGAGTCCTCCCCCTGGTTCTCACCCCTTGCAGGATATAATATTTGATACTGGTGTCACAAGAGTCAGCTGGTGGAGAAATCCTGCTTTGTTACAGACATTCTTTCATTTATTTGTATGGAAGGGCTTTTCTTTCCAGAAAAAGCACTGAAGGGCGTGTAGGCTGGTCCTGCTGGAAAACGTCCTGGAGGCAGTTCAGTGGGAGCTGAGCTGTGGCGTGACATACAGGACATGCCATCCAGGGCTGCTCCAACTGAGCAGGGAACAAACACTTTTCCGTTGAAGCAGGATCAGGAGGGAATTGCACAAAGGCCAGAGTGTGACAGGGATGGGTTTAGCTGTGTAGGGGCCAGTGAGGCATTCCAGCCAAGACACTGGCTCGAGGTGAGCTGTGGACACTGAGCCCCTCTGAGCTGTGGCTGCCATTAGCCAGAGCTCCCTGCAGCGCCTCAGCTCGGCGGTGTGGGTGTTTGGACCCACGCCGGATCAGCCTAGAAGGGAAGCTGTGCTCGCTGCTCCAGGGCAGCACAGATGGAAGTTGTGCGGAAAGTTTGATTTTGTCAGCAGTATGAGCTTGTTGTGATCCCTCACAGTGAATTCCCACTTGGATTAGCTGCCTGTCATCTGCCTCAGGGAGAGTCCCTGTGCTATCATAAGTGCTATCATGCTTCAGTAAATAGTCCAAGGTTATGGGGAGCCTCAGGTCTATGCTACGGGTGGTAATGCTTTTGTTGTTGTTTTTATCACAGAAGGACAAACGTTCATGGGTTTTTATGATCACATCCCAAAACCGGACTTTGTTTCATTGCCTGGTAACGTCTGTGACCCTGTTTGCCACTCGGTATCTTGCCAAATGGCTGGCCAAGATGCAAAGTACATTCAAAGTGTTTAAAATATCAATAAAACCATCTGGGATCATTTCACAGAGCAAATTATCGTGGGTCCATCTGGCTCCTAATGGAATAATCCTGAGCAGGTGACACTCTGCACATGCCAGTGTGGGAATATACAGTGTTCCATGTAGCTTTCCAGTCAGAGAGGGGAGAAATCATGCCATTGGGAGAGGTGATAGCAAAAGCCATGCCTCCAATGGGTGACATCTGCACAGGGGAGCTCTGCTGGCAGCAGCGTCACCCTGGCTGGTGGCTACAGACATTGGCTCTTGAGCTGGATGATGGGTGTGCTTGGCTTGGATCAGAAAGGGCTTCTTGTTGTGAAAGGGGAGAGGAAGGCAGGTGCCACCTGAGTCATCCTTACTACCAGGCTGTTTAATCCTGCTTCCCAAACCTGCCCTTCTGTGTCACAAGACAGTGATCTAGAGCTGTTGAAATTATTAACCCATCCTGATGACGCATCCCCTTAGGCACGTGCACGGGAGGAGTGTGTTGTTGTCCCTGGTAGAAATCCAGCTGTGAGAGCTCAGAGCCATCACAAACCAGGTGTGTAACAGCATCCCAGGTTTTATACAGACCAAATACTCTCCCTAGGAAGCACAAGTGAAAAAAATACAGGAAATGGCACTTAATCTGCTGAGAGAGGTGCCACCTCATGATGGGTTTCATCATTAGGACTCAGATGTAATGCTCACTGCCTTTGTAACCTCACCTCAGGTGCTTTTTCTGCATCTCCCATGCTGGCTTATTACTATGATTTCTGCAGCTGACGAAGTATTCAACATTTCAGGCTGCTGATTATGAGTTTGCAGATTGGGAGAGAGATGTCAACATGAAAAGTAGCACTGGCTGAGCATAACTTCACCTGATACAGATGCACCCATTCAATATTTTAGTTCAAATTAGATCAACAGGAACCATTTTAAACTAAGCCAGAATAAGTTACTTATAAACAGAAATAAAATTATCTGTTACATGTTGTGATATCTTAACAGTGGGTGAACAAATGGCTTCAGGGAGGCCAGTGCCTCTTGTGAAGAGCATGTTGGGAGTGGGATTCTTTCCTGCTCAGATTAAGATCTCATCCCTTTTCCTCACTCTATAAAATATCAGTCTCTTTCTTTATAAAATAGGGATATTTTCCGGTGATGTTTGGCTATTCCTGGACAAAAGATCCATTATGGGCCAGATACTCACACTCAGTGAAGAACAACTTTTCCAGCATCTCCTTCAGTCATGTTTTTGGGTCCAAAAGATATTTTCTTTTCTTCCCATTCCCCCACTTGCCATCTTCCTTCTGCACGGCTCTCTGGTGCTGCCAGCAGCTTGCAGAGGAGTTTGAGTTCAGGGGTTGTTAAAGGAGCAGGTGCTGTATTCACATCCACGTGCAAATCCAAAAAAAGGGGTGAACATGGAGCCACCCGTTGAGAGGAAACAGCCACCAGATAAAAATCCAGGAGCCTTAAAGGAGGGTACAGAGCAGAAAGGGAGAGGCAGGTGTTTGGAATCAAAAGGGCAGGAAGGAGGCTGGCAAGTGGCAGGGTGGGAAAGCAGAAACTGACTTCATTTCACCTGCAAAATCTGTCACCACCGGGAACAGGAAAATGAAATCCTGCAGTCTTCAGCCAGGAAGACTTCCACACCACCAGGTCTGGCCACTTTAGTTCTCAGGCACAGACCAGCTCAGCTCCATAATAGCACCGTGCTTGTTTCACGCCACCCAAAAGCAGGGCATTAGAAGTACGAATTCTTACTTGAAACTTGAACTCCTTCCCCTGTAATGCAAATCATTGTGCGGCATGAACGGTTTTCTTTAGCTTGTCACAGCAATACAAGAAATGGAAAGGGTTTATTTATTTGTGTCTGCCTTCATCTTCCTTTGTGAGACGCAACAGTTCAGCTTCATGTAGTTTTAAAATTAATTTAATGTATCTCATTTGCTGGTTAAATGTCCTGTATGAAACGAACCTAGCAGGTGACAACAGACGCTGTTAAAGCCACCGCAGCAGTAACGTGGCTTTGCTGTGGCTCTGCTGTGGCTCGTGACCCTCTCTCCCGAGGCAGGACCTCAGCGGGCAGTGGGAAGCACCGCAAGTGCCTCTGACTTACGGGGAGGTACGACTGGACTTCTGCAGGGACAGGGGAAGAACGGGCAGGGCTTTGGAGGGAGCCCGGTTCTCTGGGGTCTGCGCCCGGCCGGGAGCTCAGGCAGTTCGCGTTGCTGGTGCGGGGATGGAGATGCGGTGGCCGGGCTGTGGCGGGCTGGGGGAGCTTGTAGGGGGCTCCGGGCTGCAGCCGCCGTGCCGGGGGGGCTCCCCCGGTGCGGGGCGGTGCTGGGGGCGGGCTGCCCGTCGCGGCACCTG
>VZRS01004252.1:172436-232776 GCA_013398055.1 Ifrita kowaldi
CGCGCTGCGGCGGGCCAGGAGTGGGGAATGCGCGGGCAGCGGCAATGCGCGGGCAACGGGGAGATGCGCGGGAAGCGGGAACGCGCGGAGAACGGGGATGTGCGGGAGCGAGGGATGCGCGGGGAGCGGGGCTGCGCGGGGAACGGAGATGCGCGGGGAGTGGGGTGCTGGAGGCGGCGCGGTGGACGAGACCTGGCGTGCGGGGGCTGCCCGGGGTGCGCGCTCCTTCTCCAAGGGTTGGGCAGGGCGAGCTAACAAAAGGCGGCGGCCCCGCAGCCCGGCCGGCACCGGCGGAGTCTCTCGGAGAAGGGCGCCCGCCCCCTCCCGTTCCAGCTGCCGTTTTCTTGTTCGATGTTTTTCGGAGCCTCTGGATGCTGGGAAGAAGCAGTCGGGGAGGGAAGGGGTGTAGGATCAGACCCCGCCGTGCCGCGCTTTCCCCGGTCCGTATGTGAAACTCGTTACTCGGAGGGGTTCTCCAGGTGGGAGTTAAACGCCGTCCTTGTGCTGTGATTGCACGGACGTGTCCCGGACTGCATCGTTCCGCTGTCCGGGCTGCAGCTGGGCAAGAGCTGCGGGGCTTGAGGGTCCCTTTAATGCTCTTTCTCTAGAGGCAATTGCCCGGCATCAGAGCAGCGGGAGGTTGCGTGTGCGCTCTCACTGTGTTACATGTTTTAGTAAGCAGTGTAGTGTTCCTGCAGGCAGTTCTGCTGGCAGGCACCTTGCAACGAGATACTGGGACAGAAGCTGAGAAGTTTTATCACCTGGCTGGAATGACCCACAGTCTCCTTTAAATGGCTAAGAAGAGAATTATATTCAAATGTAACATTATCAGCCAGCATTTTTCTTTGTAAATTTGGGAGGAATGTGACCCACAGACCTCATTTGCCTTCACTCCAGCTTCCTCCCCTACTTCTTCTGCCCACGAGGTCCAGAGGCCTGCTTTTCTCATTCCCTGCTGTAATGCGTTTTAAACTCTGATCTCTGTGTGTTCTTCTGCCTAAAAAACCCAGCCTTAAATTTAAGTGACAACAGGTGCCACCAGCAGCACCCATTGAAACACGTGCATTTCTCATCCCCAGCCTGAGCCCTCTTTAGCGCAGTCAGCAGTGCGGTGAAGCTCAGCAGCCCACTGTGTTTCCTCAGCCATGGGGGCCTGACTCTGGTCCTGCAAGGTGCTTGTCCAGATTTTCCTTGACGCCAGCAGAAACAACAGTAGGGAAAAATCAATGCCCTAAAAGTCTTCTGACTAAGAGAGGTGAAGTCCAGGCCAGCCTACAACTGGGAGAGGGAGGGGTGCTCTGCAGGTCCATAATATGAGGGTTTAGAGGATTGAGAGCTTGTTGACCCATATTAAATGGTGCTTGGCGCCTCTGGTTCTTTAATCGAAGAGGGAAGTTCAGCTCAACTGAAATCAGGATTACTGTAAATTTTAAGGGAAAGTTCATTTAATAATCACAGAAGCTTATCTTCCAGAGGTCAGCAGGCCAGAAGTTTAACTATAAAACATTGCTCAAAAGGCAATAAGGACATACAAGGCCAGCTGCAGCCTACTTGGCGTTGCTCTGCAGAGAGGGCTGCTGCCGTGGCACGTGGGAGCCCTGCCTCTGGGAGACGGGCAAGCTGTGGTCCTGCAGCAGCCAGGGGCCTCCACAAGTGCCCCTGTGTTCAGTAGGCCTGAAGAGATTTTTATGACAATAAAAGCAGGGTAATGTAGAGCCCTTCGTCCTCTACAGAGTATCCTAGCTCTTGGCAGCAATGGGAGAAAAGCTGGGCTCTAGCAGGAGGATGCAGCTGGCATCAGTGAGCAGATGGACTCAGGAAGGCTGCTGAGGGAACAGCAGCGATGGGGAAAACATCCTCCCTGCATTTGTTTAGCCAGGGTGGACCCTGCTTTAATGGTCAGCCCTCTGGGTGAGCAATCGGCTTTCACTTGGTGTTTGCAGAGCAGCTGGCATGGTGGGGCCTGGTCCATCCCATCCCTGGGCTTCTTCATCCCAGCAGCAGTGTAAGTAAATAAATCAGGAGGATATGACATCAAACAGGGTGTTTTATAATGCCCTGTGTGATTCCCACTTGGCTAACATTTGTTCAGGCCTGGAGTGACTGTGGCTGGCGCTGGCAAGCTGCTGGACTTTAATGGATGTGGGAGTAGAGAATGGCTCATGGTCAGCGGGATCAGGCTGTAGCCGCACTACTCAGAGAGTATCAGTCACTGGGAAAGAAAACCTGTGTGTTTGAAACCATGATTTAGGGGGTTGTTCCCAAGTTTAACTGGAATGAAAAGCTTGGCTACCCTTGGTGTGCTGCATTGCTGCATGCTTGCCGGTGTTCAGATGAGAGCCACTTCTCTAATCCTTTACATTCAAGTTGCACCGGGGCTCGAATTAGTGGCAATGTCCTTTGGGTTTAAAGAAGCATGAGGAATTTCAGTCTTCAGTTGTTCACGAAGGAAGGGGATTGGGTGGGTTTTTGATGTAGCAGTAACTGCTGTATTGGCTCAGTTCTAGAGGTTGGGATCAGAAGGGTAAATTTATGCCTTTGAAAGAGGAATCTGATGGAAATGAAACCAGCCCACTTCACCCTGATTAGATTTCATCATGTTGTGCCTTCAAAATGCCTTCAGCATCCTGGCAACAAGGGCAGAGATTTGAGAAACATCCAAAAGTTAAAAGGACATGGTTCCTATGGATTATCAGCGTGTCTTTTCTTTAAAAAAAAAAAATCTCATCTTTACTGTTCTTTCAGCAACTCAAAACGGTGTTGAAGAAAAGTATTCAGGGAGACAATAAAAATAGCCAGGCCAAGTGCTCTCCAGCAGCGACCCGATCCCGTCTCGTGTGCTGCGGAGGGTACAGATTCCTTTGCAGTTACAAACGGGCTCCGGGCTGGAGACAGACTCCATTTCAGCCTAATTTAAGCAAAGTACGTGACAGTAACTGGTGGCCAGTACAGTTATAGTGGGGACAGGGCCCCCCTGCACCATGGCTGCATCCTCGTCACGCTATGGCAGCTTAAATTTCCCTGCATAGATGGGAGCAAATATGTGCTATACTAAGGCATAGCTTTAAAAATTCAGCTGCAGCCCTGATGGAAATACCAAGCCTGGAGTGTGTTTGTCTTAATACTGTTTTCTCATCTAGGCTAGGGAGAAATGAATGGCATATACCACCCCCCAGGGGCAGGAATGATCTGCAGGGAGAAGCTGGGATATTTGGAGTGGCTCTTGCAGCCAAGAAGTTTGCCTTGTGAAATCATGGTTTGATTTGTTTGTCTTCCTGTGCAGACATTGTTTGCCTGGGAGCCCCCTTACTCCATGCTGGCTAGAGTGCTTAATTCCCTGCAGTCCAGACCTCGGGACGGATCTGCTCTGTGTTGGGAAGGGAATGGTTAAGCCAGACCAGACAGAGGTGTGTGTTGAGAGGTGGATTGAAAGGGGAAGGTTTTATGGGGCCTGGTGTGAAAGATGCCAAACCTCCAGGCTGGAAACTGGGGGCTATCACTGTTGAAGCAAAAAGGGAGCTTAGTTTCTAAGTGGCTACTGAGTTTACTACCTTGTTTCTGTCAAGGGGTTTGCAGGGGTGATGCTGATTAATGTAATGTCCTTTCTCCAAGTCTGTCTATTCCCTTCCTCTTCCATCTCACCAGGCTCAGTCTGACATTGTTCATTAAGCCACCTGTCCCTGACTTGTGAGGAATAAATATTGACACTGATGGCTGCTTAATAGGATTTGGGTTTGCTGCTTTCTCTCCAAACGAGTTTGGCACTTGTGACTCAAGTTGTGTTTGGGACTGCCTCCACCAAGCCTTCTTTTCGGGAAGGGTGTTGATAATGATGATGGAACAGCGTGTTCTGTGTACGAGGAGAGGCTGGGAGTGGGGTTATGTATTGCTCCCCTTTTTCCTGTTAACATGCAGAGATTTCCAGGCTGTGACTCCAAATCACTGCATGTCCCTAGCGAGGGTGTGGCTTCCTTTGAGAGGGTGCTGCTGTTCCCACTGGGGAAGAAGAGTTTTTGATGTCTTGTTAACCTGTAACTGCTGTGAAGGCCTCAGGTCAGACTGCCACTTGGCACTGCTGTGGGTGCTCCTCTCCTCCCTGCTTCCCTGATGTGCTTGGGGGCGGCCACTCCAAGGAAATGCAGCTCATGCTGTTTCAGAGTGTTTTGGGTGGATTTTTAAGATGTGTCTGAAGTGAGCAAATTCCCGTTAAAAGGTAATAGGCATTTACGCTCTGTGGGGTTTTCTGGGTCTCCCAAGAACTGTGAAAAGTTTCACATCTACAGAGCAGCACCTTCATGTTCCTGGAAACCCAGGAGGATCTGAGACTTCTCCCTGGAAGTCAAAGCCATATGCTAACCCATAGTGGAATTTCTCTTGACTCTTCCTGGGGGTGCTTCACCTTAGTGGTACTGGAGGGCAGCATCACTGGGGAAGCCCCCTGACCTCATCCAGGTGAGCTTCCCACAGCCTCTGCAGGTGCTAATCCAGCTCTTCAGCGCTTGCAGAGAACATCCCAAGACCCACCTTCAGATCTTGCTTCGAGCCCAAGGAATGACTTGGGTCCAGGCTCAGGATCATCACACCAAAACACAGTAGACAGGGTGATGGGGAAAGTGCTTTCCTGCTGGCAGGGTGCATGGAAGAGATCCCACATCCAGGGCTGTGTACAGGAAAGATGCTTGTGGTACCTCCTCAGCATAGACAACTCCTAATGCTCCTAAAATGGCTCCCTGTGGGGCAGGGGGAGTGGAGTCAGGAAGGCCAACTGCCCCTTCAGGGTGGTTTGTGTGAGAGCAATGGGGATGCACTGAGGTGTAGGACCAGGTAAGAGGAGCCAAGGGTTCCTCTCTCATCTCATGTTCCTTGTCATGGTTGCAGCCCTCATCCTTTTCCAAGCTCATCTCTGCCAAACTTGGCAGATGCTAAAAATATTTTGAGTAACAAAGTGATATTTACTAGCTCAGCAGTCAGCATTTCTGTCACTTGCCTTGGGCGCTCTCATTCAGCTGGCCAAGTCCTCATCTCCTTACTCAACCTATCCTCATTTCTTAGTTGGGCAAATCGCCTGCTGAAATCCCCAGGAAGTGAATGGAATGCTGTGTTGAGTAAGGTGTTCAGGAATTTGTCCAGGAAGAGGTTGGCGTGTGGGATGGAGAAGCAGCTCATAAGGAGTGGCTCATATTCTGGGGATTAGGCATTGCAGCACCTGTAAAGGTGATTTAGACCTGTACACTCCACCCCTCAAGTTACTGCAATTGAAATCTGGAATACCAGGAAGCACTGCAAATAATCAGGTTAGAGAGAGCTGAGAGACAATTCAGCTGCAGACTTGAGTTCTTAGTGCTGAGTGTCCACCGTGCCTGTGACAAATGTCAATATGAGGCTTTCTTCTGCCCCCTCTGAAGAGATGCTCAGATTGTCACTCCATTAGTACAAATCACCGAGACCAGTTTTTCAAAACGCAGTTGAGCCACTGTTGCAGCACTTTGGTAACATCCATATTCCATAGGAGAGCTGCTGGGCTAAAATTTCAGGGTGTGTTCCTTAAAGTGCAAGGTGTCACCAGTGCAGGCAGGGAAGAGAGATCCAGCTGTGCTGGCGGAAGAGATTAATGCCCCACTTGCTCATAGTGCCAGAAACCTCGTCCATCCGCCACTGGAACAGTTCCTGTAAGCACTCCCTTAATCTTTAGCTTTAAACCATTTAAATTGTTGGTCTGAACTGACCTCATTTGGTTTGTATGGAACATATTAGGAGCTGCACCAGCAGATGCAGCCTGGTCCCAGCTCCACACTGCTGGTGGAAAAGTTTCCAAGCAAGGACTGGGCTTGCCTTTCAGGTCTCAGGTCTGCACCCTGTGGCCAGGTCCCAGGTAGGATATGTCGTGCCTGACATTCAGACCCCCCCCAGGATGGCCCTTTTGTAGCTGGAAAACATCGCTGTTCTGAAGGGTGAGTGTAAAAACAGTGATTACGGGAAAATATCTTCTGTTTATTGCATCTCTTGCTGTGAACATAACTATTCTTTCAGCATGGAGGGCTTGCAGGCTTTTCCTATGGAATCGTTTTAATTCATTTTAAATCCTAAAATGGAGCGTTTAATCGTTTTAAATCCTAAAATGGAAACTAATCCTTATATGATATGAGTATGGCTTTTCCTTCCTCCTTGTGGCTGCTTTTCTCTGTAGGAGCTGCAGTTAGAATTTTTGTTTCATTTGCACTTGTCCTTTAGAGCCATCTTGTGCTTTGGTGTGTGTAATGTAAGAGAAGTTAAATGTTATCATTTATACAGAAGGGCTCTAGATGCACATGATTCAGTGTAGGGATATCCCAGAAGCTGTCAGGATGCTGATTTACCTGTGTGTGGTGTCCCTGGTCCTTCCAGGGACAGGTGTATTAAGGATCCTCCTCCTGGCATGAGTGCTGCCATGCATCATCTTCATCTCAGGCACTTCTGCCCAACAGATCTGATGCACCACAGAGAGAGCTGATCTCAGTCTTTTATGGCCAGGTCTGAAGGATTGTTCCTCAGAGCCTTCTGGTCCTGAACAGCCTATGAGGAGAGGGGATGCTCTGATTCCCCAAGCTGATCCCGTAGTGTCCCCAAAGGCGTCTCTGGAAAACCTCAAGAGACGCTCAGTCATGGTCAAGAGCAAGTCTGTAGGATAGTCCTGTTAGTCGTGGGGTAGAAAAGAATGAAAACGTCATTTCTCTGTGGTTTTACTCCTGTCTTGACACAATAAGTAGGTAGATCTGTTTTCTGGGGGGGTTAAAGCTCTCTGAGCACAAGGTGCAGGAAAGCATTTCGCTTGCAGGTAGAGCTGGGGTGCAGGGTGGATCACACGCCACCTTTTTGACAGACCAGGACATTTGTCACCTTTCTATTGTCTCCTTCTGAGAAGGTGAGATCTCCCCTGAGCAGGCAAAGTGCTGCTCAAGTCAGTGCTGATTTAGAGCCCTTTGCTTGCATTGAACTTCATCCTGAATTCGAACTTCAGAGAATTAAGCCACAGTCCTAGAAAGACTTGGGCCAGAGCTGCACGGAGCACACTTTGGGAACAGTCTCTCTGGGTGGTACTGGGGCACAAACAGCAAGCTGTGATAGAGTATAACCGTAAACCTCTATTACAAAAAGCCAGGAATTCACTAGGGATAAAAGCTAAAGCCTGAGCCCTACAGGTTCTTCCTTCCAGCCAGGATCCAGGTCGTTTTGGCAGGGCCGTGCAGGGAACTGTGCGCTCCGACGCCGACTGGGCAGCACAAGAAAGGACTGTGGGCTGCGGGGCTGCGTGCCCAGCTGCCTCCGAGGGCCAACTGCTCATGCAAAGCAGGGAAGGCCCCCAATTCAGAAAGCGTGGATTTAGGGTGCCTTTAAAAGGGTGGCAGTCTCCGGGTCGAGGTCTGGGTGCAGTGGAATGCCTATTGTCAAAGCTAAAGACCAAAAGGAACGCTGCATATTGTGGGCCCAAATGCAGCTGGCACGAACCAAAAATGTGCATGTGAGTGCCTTTCTAAGTACCCAGTAATCCTCCAGGGCAAAACGGGGATTAGGGCTCTCTCCCAGACAAAGAGGGAGTTCATTTTCTCAAAGATCCCTTGGCCAATGAAGTGAGGAACCCAAATGAATGCCAGGGCTCCTTTCAGCTCTCTGCTTGCAAACAGGTACGGCGCCGGAGCAGCTGGTTTGTGTGGAGCTGTGCAAACACAGCGCGGCCAGATTGTGGGATTGAGGTCAGGTCAACTAAAACCCATCCAATCCCAGAGAAAAGGGGAAGCCAGAAAAATGCTGGACAAGTAGAACTAGACAGTGTTGCACAGGGAAAACGTGGTCTCCTTTCTCCAGATTTTTTCTCAGTGGACCTGAAGGTCAGTGCTCATTGAGGTTGTTTAAGTTGGAGTCGCCTGAGTGAAGAGCCTTCCGAGAAGGAAAGCTGTGAGTCTGGATTAATTCCAGGTGACTTCTCAGCCTCTGTTGCTTTGCCCTGAAATTCTACATGCTCGGAATCACCATGTAGGAGCCGTTGGACTGAAAGTGATGGGTGCCTGAATGGGGGATGTATCCATCTAAAGTTCGCTGTCCTGTAATTTCTTTAACTTGCCTTCAAGCAGTGGCCTGTGCAGGTAGAAAAACACAAGCCCCCTCTGCACTGTTCCTGGAAAATTCTTCTTTTCCCTTTTGGTGATTGGCTTATGGCACAAAGATCAGCTCTAGTAATCCTGTCTTACCAGGTATCAGGGTGGATGTGCCTGTGATGTGTACAGAAAATGTGCATTAAGTAGTCCCATTTCTTAGAAGCAGCAGCTAGTGAATGGGTTAGGGTTGCGTGGGGTTTTTTTTCCCTGAGCTTTACTGACCCATCTGAGTACCAGACATGGATATTATTGTTTCTACTTGGGACTTGGATCTCGCTGCAGATCTCTGGAAGGAATGCTTAATTCAGTCGCAAGATTCATGTGCTCAACGGAGCCTTATTGAGATTTCAAACTCTGTCTTGCTCTGCTTAGGTTGAAAATGGGCTTCCAGGAGTCATACAGGTGGGAGCCTGTTGTGTTTTGAATCCATGAACCAGCCTTGAATTCCTCATGTGCCTTATTTAGACTGTGGAGTTAAACCTGGCTGTTTCCCATCTCAGGTGAATGTCCTGAGTCACAAGCAAGAGGTTTTACCCAGGTACTGAGACTTTCTCCAGTAAATGTTTTAGAGGTTATTAGCATGAGAGGTTTCAGTGCAATTTATAAATGCTTTTTCATGAAAAAGTTGTTTTGTCCACGTTTCCAGCTGGTCTTGGCTCTTGGTGTGGCTTGGGGGTCCTGTGAGCACAGAGTAACAAAGCCGTGCAGGCCTTGCTGTTACCAGGAGAGCACCTGGACTTTTGTGCTCTGACACACAGGGCACTCCCAGTGCAGCTAAAGGAGATTCTGGGAGCGTGACAGAGATGTGGATTATGGGCTATTTCTGGACCAGCCACAGGAGGTAACAAAATAAGAAATACGTAAGCAATCCAGTCTTTTCACTTCAGGCGGAGCGGGAGGATCTGCCAAGCAGGATGGCCACAGGCAAGGTCGGTGCCTGGGATGAGTGTGGTCTCTCCCTCCCTCTGCATCCCTCTCCCTGACAGCATGGAGGAGACAGGAGGGCTTGCTGTTTGCCAGGAGATGGGGGACTGCCGTGGAGGTGGCGTTTGCATTCCTAAGGAGACGTAATTCTGGCTCATCAGCTGCTGAGAGCTTGCCTGCAGGATGAGGATAGCCAGAGGTGAAGCTGCCCAGCTCTCCTTATGTCACTGGGCTGAGCTGGGGATCTCAGGCTGCCCTGTGACATTGTGTAACGTGGGGTGCTATGAGGATAAACCAGCAGCTTTAACTCCTCTGGCTCCTTCCTGCCTGTCAGAGCCCAGTTCGGCTTTGTTGCTGCTTCTCCATATTTTTGTGTCTCTGATGTGCCGGTGGCTGTCCTCTTAGGTTCTGATTTAAGACAAAGGGAAAAAATATCAGGAAATGCCTACAAAGAGCTGTAGAAGTTGGAAGAAGGGTTCCTTGCTTTAATCTCGGTTTCAGAAGCATCATTGTGTGAGCCCCTATTTTTCTAGGATAGCTTTTAATTCTGACAGTGGTTACAAATACTCCTGTTGATCCCAAATGATTTAAAAATGAGAATTTAACCTCCATCTTCTCTGCTAGAACAACACTGGACTTAGAGGTAACAAGATATTAAAAATTACTAAACCTGTTAACATTTGGGGATTGGATCCTCTGGGACTTAGGTCATCTATTATCGTGGCAGCAAACTAGGTATCAGTTTAAACTCAGTAATCATGACTTCAAGAGGTGGGTCCATTAAAAAATAACTGTTCTGAAAAATTAAAAAACAAAAAAGTTAATTTTTAGACATAGTTCCAGGTGCTGTTTATGGCTGTTCTCAGGCATATCCTAGACTCGTCCCTGGAACTACAGGCAGCTAAGCAAAGAAGCAGAGTACAGCATGGTAGTGCAGCCAGAAGAACTGTAAGGCTGTTGTGCTGGAAAAGAAATGCTGTGAGCAGACAAAACTTCCGAAGCTGGGTTTGTGCCTCTTCCCTGTGCAAAATCTGTCTTCTCTTTGGGAATTACAGCCAGGCAGCTGGGGTTGCACTGCATCATTTCCTCAGTGAGAGTAGTGATTTATGCTGCTGCCATTACTTAGGGAACTATTGTTATGAAACATGGAGTTTAATTAATTAAGAATATGATCTCTGCAGACTCAGATAATTGCTGGGAGAGCTGCTGGGCAGAGGCACCCACCCACACTTTCTGTCCAGGCTGGCTTTAGAAAACCAATCTGTGTTGGAATGTGAAGGTTGTAAATAAGGATAAGGAAGACTGAAGAAAGTGAGGAAGAAGAGCCAGGAGCCCAAAAGGTTAAGATAAGTGCTGTGAAACGTTCCAAGCAGGCAGGTAACGGGAGGTCAGCACGGGAGGGAGATAAGGTGGCCAGACAATCTCAGAGTCGGCCCTGCTCAGAGGCAAAGGATCTCCCTGAAACAGCAGCTGAGTTCTGGAGGGACTGTAGCAGCTCGGGAAGGCCATGAGACATCAGATGGCAGCAACTGGCAAACCAGTCTTATAGGGAGTTGATTAATGTAAAATAAGGCCACCCATGCGTTCTTGAAGAGCTCTGAAGAAGGTGGTGAAAAGTAGGGAGGGTTTCACAGATGTCTGCTGTGGAAAGGCCGTGCTGGCTGTGTGGGGAGAGATGGATGTGGGGTCAGGAGGTGCTGCCTTTCTTCTGGAGGGGGCACTGAAGCTTCTGAGGGAGGCTTTCCTTGAAAAAAGCCCTAAATCCCTAGCACTGTATTCTTTCACTGTCAAGCAAGCAGCAAGGAAAATATCCAAGCAGGCTGTATTTTTAGATGAGGGAAAAGCTGAGCAGAGTGTACTCGTGGACGTGTGGTATTAAATACCAAAGGCACCATGGAAGTGGCAAGTATAAATAACAATTCATAATTAAACACGAACTTTGCAGAAAAGGAAAGATTTCAGAGGCAGCTGCCAGCCTTAGGTGGGAGGTAGAGGAGTTTTAAATAGATTCTGTGTGCTGGGTTTCCTGTCTCCCACTTGAGAGCTTTAGAAACAACACGATAACAAAAGGAACAACTGCAGGCCCCTCCTTGCCAGGGATACTTTTTAGCTATGGAATTGTGAGGCCCTTTGCAGCATCCCGAAATAAAATGCAGCCCCAGGCTTTAGGAGCATCCCATCGGGCTGGCTGCTGCCACAAGGAGCTGGAGAGCTGTCCCAGGGCAGCTGGAGCTTTTGGAGAAGGGGCACTCTAAGGAGAAGGTGTGAGGACAGCCAGGAGGAAAGGTAGGCCCTCAACACCTTTGCACAAGAGTGGCTGTCACCATGTTACGGTGAAAGAAATGTCTTTATAGGGGTTAACACCCTCCTGGTTGTTAGGCTGAGCTGCCTTAGACATGCTGCAGAAAATGTTCTGGGGTAAGCAGCCAGGTAAGGCAGAAGGCTGCTAGGGGAGGACACATGCTGGGCTTGGGGTCCTGTTTGGGGAGGTGTCCAGCCCTGCAGCCCTGGCTGGCCTCAGCTCTCCTTCCTGCCCTGCCAGCCGTGCTCTCACAGGGGACATCCCCGTCCCTCCGGCTGTGCTCCGTCCCTGAGGTGGGTGTGCTTCCCAGGTGGAAGGGTTCTCATCTCTTGTCTTCCCCACTGGGCCTGATTAATGTTGTTGTTTCTACGCTGGCTGATTAGTTTTCAGTCTCTTGTTGAGCCTGCCGTGCCACACAGAGCTCTGCAATTACAGTTTTTTAAGAGGCTCGAGAAAAACTCCGTTGCATTTCCTTGTTCCCCCCAAGAGCACCTCCAGCGCCCGTGGAGACACTAATTAACGTGTCTTTGTCTCTGCGAGGTAAAGCCCAAAGTTATGCGTGCTGGCAAGCACGGGTTGCTCCTGTGAGGGGGAACACCCAAGCTGCTTACCCTCCCTCCCTCTGCTTGGGGCTGCCCGTGGAGAGTCAGGCTGTGTGGGTCCATATGGGAATGCTTGGAAGGGACTTAGTCAGAAAGCTCTGCTCGCAGCAGAGTTTAGAGTCTGTGTTGTCTCTTGCTTTCTTAACATGTTTCAAGCTGTTTTTTCTTAGAAAAAAAAAGAGCCTAAGTGCTGAAAGATCACTGGGCTGTGGTGCCTGGGGAGCTGTAGGCACTTACTACTCCTTTGTATCAGTTCCTCAGGCTGTTGATTACTCTTTTCTTGGCACAGGGGCAGTTTCCCAGCCCTAAATATTGTCACTGGCTCCCTCAGAGACAGCTGGCCGGAGAGAAGGCATGAGCAGCTTTCCCCACTGCAGGAGTACTGCAGTGGTGTGGCCTGGCAGAGCCAAACTCTGCTCTTCAGGAAACAAGCTGGGAAGCACGGGGCTTTTTCCTCCAGACACTGAATCTGTGAATATATTTTGCTCACAAAATTGGAGACCTGTTTGTATAGATAAATTGTTTATATGCAGTCTTTTAAATCCTCATCTGTCACAGGCCTTCTTTCCTTTCTGTGTCACACAGTGAAATCTCCTCCAGAAATTGGTAATTTTTCATGGTAAGCTTGGCGAGCAAAGAGAATTGAAGCATTTAAGGGTGTTGGCACTTCCCAGGGCTGCAATAAAGGAGATTCTGCTCCTGGTGTACAGCGAGGCTGGAATGGGAGCAGGGAAGGGAACCTTTCGGGTTTGATCAGGGGCTTGACATCATCTCAGAGGAGAGGAGTGGCAGAGACAAATCAGGACGGGATTTGGCACATGGAAAGAAAAGGCAGCCAAGGCAGGATTTGGGGTAAAAGTTGGATGAAGATAAGCAGGGCGAGCAAAAAAAGGCCGTTCCGGACCAGTCGCTTTCCCTAATCTAGGTGAAAGTGCTGCTGCGCTTCCCTGCTGTATCTCATCCGAAATGTGAGGCTTAACGTTCCTGCCTGGCACGTGGGGGCGCGGGGAGGGAGCGCGGGGGAGGACCCAGCCGGACACAAAGACGGCCGGTCTCTCACCGGAATGGCATCCAAGCCATCTCTGCTATCCAAAGCCCCAGATGCCGGCATGTGGGCTCAGCACACAACAAGAGGCAATTCCAGCTTATCCCGGGCCAGGCCTGCCGCGGGCAGGGAGAGGCGCGGAGGGCCTTTCAGCCCCGCTTTTATTCAGCGTGGGGGTTCCTTGAGCAAGCCGGAATTTCAAATCTCTTCTGCGCTTCAGGGCTAAAAGTGGGAGCGAGTGGGAATACTGGAGCGTTCCAGGGGGAAGGAAGGAGCTGAAGCGATGGTTACACGGTGTTTGTGGGACTTGGAGCAGGGTAAATATGTGTTTGCTGACTTTGTGGAAATA
Organism: Ifrita kowaldi; assembly: GCA_013398055.1. Classification (NCBI taxonomy): domain Eukaryota; kingdom Metazoa; phylum Chordata; class Aves; order Passeriformes; family Cinclosomatidae; genus Ifrita; species Ifrita kowaldi. Next base: position 185,791 of record VZRS01004252.1, read on the forward strand.
TCAATACAGGGGGTAGGACAGGTTTCTCTTTCTCCCTCTCACTGTGTGGACCTTTCTCTTGGCTTTTCTCTTGTGCATTCAGAGCGTTCCCCGAGCTCTCATAAGGTGGTTACGTGTGGTAAAAGCATATCCCACAGTGGAACCACATACTTGGGGATTTAGGGTCCCCAAATGCAGCTGCAGGATGATGAGTTTCGTGCCGTCGGTGCTGGAGCTGATCTCACTCCTGTGTGCCGTGGGATTGTGCAGCTCCTCCAAAACAGTCATGAGGGACACTCGCAGAGCTGAGCACTACCCGGGCTGGAGAAAAACAAGGATAGACATGGCTTTCTGTGACACGTACTTCACACTTCGTAAAAACTAGCCTGATGCCCCTGCCTTGCCCTCTGGGTCTGTGCATTGCCCTCTTTCCTAAAATCCTGATGAAGCGTTGGCTAAAAAGGCTGAGGTTCTGCGTGATGGTGTTTACATGTCCTTTTGCTTTCCTTTGACAGGGATACCCATGCAGCACAGGGATGCACAGAGCTGTCTCCCAGCCCGCTCAGCCCGGACGGCGTGACCACTGACTTCCAGCCCAGCAAGGCCACGTGGGCAGCAGGAGTCAAGTTACGGCTGAAGACCAGGTGCGAATGTGTTTGTCTGTGTCCCTGCAACATCTGCAAAGACCGGGTGGAAAACAGTTACTGCTTTGGCTGCCAGTGTGCCTGAGGGGCACTCGCGGAGAAGGAGTGCTGAAATTCCTCCTCAAAAGCTTTTGTCAGTGCTGGTAAAGGTCATCAGAAATGCTGAACCAAAATATCTCCACAGAAGTGGTGTAAGTTTTCTCTGACTCCCCAGCTTCAGGTGCCTGGCATTCCAAAATCACCTAGCTTCTTCCAAGTCTGGGAGTTTCAGTGGGAGTTTGGCATTTACAGCTGCTGAGTACCTGTCTGCATTTTTGAATGGTTAAATGTCTTCAGAAATCAGTTCCCTGAACTGCTCTGGATTGGCTGGTGTTGTGGCAGAGCCTGATTCCCTTCCTTTATCCACGCAGTTTAGGACCAAATCCTACAGCATTTACTCAGGCAGAGCTTTTGCTGGCATCAAAAGAGCCTCTTACATCAGTCAGATGTAATCTGGGTGACCTCAAAGATTTTTATGTCTCAGTCTTCTGAGATTTGTACCCTGAAGTTGAAGCAGTGGCTTTTATTGGCAACACTGCCTTTGGGCCAGACCTTGACTTATCTGAAGTCAAGAAGCTACGCTGATTTCCTGGAGCTGAAGGAAATGTGGCCCAGTGCCTGTGAGGGAGCAGCTGAGAAGGGAATTCCACATTCTGATCTTATCAGCAAGGATGCAGCTCTGGAGCAACCTCATCGACCTTAGTGGAGATGCTCCAGCTTCTGGCCACTGCAGGCAGTCATGGATGCTGACCCTACCCAGCCTCGGGTAGAGCAGGTTTTAGAGGCTGGAGTGTCTCCTCTAGCTGATTTTATCGAGGAGAAATTTATCTCTGACTGAGGAGTGGGACTCTGCAGTTCCCCAGGTATGTGACCCACAGCGAATGTGGGAGAGGAGCTCCCCTACCACCTCCCTACAGCAATGAGTCACTCACCATATGCCCTCTGTAAATCCTTCTTGCCCATCAATTTAGTAGCAGACCTTCACAGAAGCTCCAGAGCTGAGTGTTTCACTTGGATAAACTTGCCTTTGGGTGCAGAGCCAATGTTTTGCTTTACTTTTCCGGCAGTGTCGGAGGCTATGTCTGCACATCTCAGTTTAACCCGGGCTGGAGCTTTAGTTAGGAACAGGAAGCTGTTTTAATGTGTAAGAATGTGCCTGTGGGAGGGTGTTTCAGACTCAGCAGCCTTTGCTTTCGCCCAGGCAGGGGGTGCAGTTCCCCAGAGTGTTTGACTCACCCTGTTACCCCCACAAATGTGTGCAAGTACCTCCACACATCCTCCTAAAGGCCCTGCTGCTTCTCTCCCATTTCCCACTCCTACGTGAGCACTTGGATGTGGAGCTCACGAGCGTTGCCTGTGATTTGTAGCCCTGTAGCTCAGGGGAGAGCCCAGCTACTGCCTGAAGCCTTGCCCTGCAGATCCCCTTGGTTACCTGCTGTGCCTCATTGTCCACGTTCCGTTTGGATAATCGGGCTCACGGGGCAGTGTTCCTGCTGCCAGCCACCCAGTTCCTCCTAAGCACTGAACGAGGCTAGGAAAACACATTCCTTCCATTGTTTCCGAGTCTCTCCTGTCGCAAGTTGCTGTGTGTTGGATATCGGGGTGTGAAAGAATCTAAGCTATGCTTGGTTTCTGTCTTTTTAACTAATTTACTGACTAGAGAAGAATGAGAAAAAATTATTTGAATTGAGCCCATGGGGCCAGTTCATCAGTCTGGATAAATCAGTGCAGCTCTGCAGAGCCATGGGCAGGGAAGCTGCTACAGGCTCTGGCTGCTAGGATTTTCTGCCCATGCTCTGGGAGATGATGTGAATCCCTGGAGAAGACAGGGAATAACAGGGTCCTTCTCAAAGACTGTCAGTCAGTCAGCTGCTTCTTTTCCACGTCTGTTCTTTCTTCCCCTTTTTCCAGCAAAGGAAATAGAGTAAAATTATAGAAAGAAGAGGAAAGTTGCAGAGAATCTTTAATCCAGTGCTCCCCAGCTCCTCGTTGTAACCTAGGCATGGTCTAAGTACCAGGCTGATGGCTCTCTCTTCTTCTGCAGTCCTGTGGGAACAGCGCAGATGGACTATCCTGGTGGCAAGCACTTCTCAAAATAGAGATCTGAAATACTCCTAATTTTGCAATTTAAATCACACTTATTGTGTTGCTTGATAATGCTGTCTTCAAAATAGAAAGCTGTCAGAAGATCCCGCTAGGACAAAGTCCTTGAACCCAGTAATCAAGAAGAGTGAAGTTTGTATACATCACCTCTGTTCCTGTCGAAGCCTGTGTCTGGTTAGTGTCAGGGAATGCCAGTGGGACCCTTTCTTTGTGTAGGGAAAAGTCCTCAATCTAAATATTGCCTGTCAGCCCTGCGCTGGGGTGAAGGGAAGATGGAGCTGCAGTGCACAGCCTGGCTCCTAGCCCTGCACTCTTTGTTTGCTTTGCTGGACGCTGCATAAATGCCTTTTTCTTGGATTAGATAGCCTGGGGGTTCCCAGAGATATTTGATAACACAGAGGTGTGACTCGCAGGACCAATAATCATTAATTACAATGTTTGACTGTTCCTAAGTTCAACGAAGGAGCGCGCGTTGCCCACAGCTGCCATCACCTCTGAGCGATCCCAGCACTTCCATCTGCAGCCTGTGGCTGAACACACTTCTGTCAGGAAAAGCTGGTAGAAAAAAATCTGTCTCTAGATCCACATACATGGTTGTCATCTCTGCTTCCACACAGGGATTTTCTTCCCAGTGGTATGGTGGAGAGTTTTTTGCAAAGAGTTTGTTATGGTAATGGTAGGAATTCTGAGCAGAAACCTCTGATTCTCTTCTTCCTGATCCCAGAGAGACTTCAGGGAGATTGGTACCTGTCTCCCAATTCCCAGATGGTACTCGGAGCCCAGTCTGATGCAACCCAGACATCCCCAGTGATGCTTATCAAAGGGGAAAAACAAAGGGTGTCTGATGTGTCAGCTGGAAGCACTACACAGGCACAACGCCTGCCTCAGCCTCTGGGAAAGGAGCTGGAGAGAGCGCAGTGAGGCTGCACCGGTCTGGGACAGAACCCTGAACTGGCCCGAAGGGTTTTGCTTAAGGGATTTTTTTTCTTTTTTTTTTTTTGGTTTAAGACTGAGACTGCTAAAAACTGTGAGATAGTCCACAGGGATTTGCTGGGTGGGGAGTTGTCCTCTAGGAGCCGCAAAGTGAACATATGGTGGAAAAGCAGGTTGTGTCCTGGTATGAGAATATTGAGAATATTAACACACTTCACCCAGGAATTCTCAAGTGAAGGGTTTTTCAGTGTGTTTTTTACTTAGGGAAAGTTGTCATCTAAGCATTAAGGGGTGTGGGGTGGGGGCATGATTCTCCCTTTCCCCTACAGATGAGGAGACACTATTGGCCAAGATCCATGATGTGAAATGTCATTTCACAGACTTCAGGTCTTTCTAATGAGTCTTCCTTCTTTTTAGTCAAAATTGTGAAGGGACAGAGCTCATTCCAGATCCCTCCTGCCCCAGAATTTACCAGAAGGGCTCTGTGAGCCTAAAAAGAGAGATTTAGTGAAAGACATATCAAGCTGATGCCATTCTGGTCCGACTCCTTTCTAATTGGCCTCGTCTGTTCTGCTTATTTTTAGAACCATGACTGAACCTTAATTAAGAGCGACGTTGCTTTGAGTAGATTGTGGCCTCACTCTGTCGAAATCCTAATAGGCTTCTGAGTGCTTTACTTTTTCCTTCATCTCCTGCCTAATAGCTGGGCAGAGAGGCTGCAGCCATGCATTTGGATGTCTGGAAAACATCTCCTTGTTATGCTCCCGCTCCTTTAGATGTGTCCATCTTGGAGACAGGTCTGTCCCGGTGAGAATTCAGATGGTTGTTGCTGCTTTCTGTTGGTGCAGGTGCACACTCACCCTGGAAGGAGGGCACAGGTGAATTGCTGGGATCAGGATCTCTCCATGTACAAAGATCCTGCTGCTGCATGCAGCGGGATATGGCTCAGGACAGAGTACCCCTGCCACGTGGATTTTATTAGGTTACAATTATCACCAGCTTGAAATCTTGACTGCTGTGAGGATGACGTGGTAAGGATGGGCAGCTGCCCTCTTGGCTTTCTCTCTTGTGACTCAGTGCCTGGGATCAGATCCAGGAGGCATGAGCTTTGCACTTGCATCCAAATTTTTCATTTTTCCTGTAGCAGGAGGGTCTCTGCTTCAGGGCCCGCATCCCTTCCCACCTCCCCACGTGATGGACTAGGCTATGGCTATCCCTTCCAGCTCCAGCAACCTCCCACACAGCCACCCAGCTGCACAGCTGCTGGGGGAAAGCACATCCACAGGGACTGTGGTTGTGAGTGATGGCAGACTGACCCTCTGGCCTTACGTCTCTTCTCTGCCCTGTCCTATCTTCCTTGGACATATTATCACCAGCCGCTCGACAGAGCCATCCCCTCAGGTCATGGAGATGTGTCCTTGTGACCACTGCTCATGCCTGGATCTGCAAGTGGATTCTGCTTGCCTTGGAAGGTTTTGCTGCCTTCATCTTCAGCGTTCCTTGTCTCTGCTGAGGAGGAGTTTGGAGCTTGTGGGGACAGAGAAAAATGAGCACAAGGTCAGTGGTACAAGAATTGTTCACAGTTCTCTTTTCAGCCACCTGGATGATGTTTCTGATGGACGTGAGAATGATGAAAACAACTCCCCGTGAGCTCTGTGGGAGTAGAAAAAGATGAGTTTATTGGGGCATTGATGACCCTGAGTGGTTGGTTAATCAGCCACAACATCCCTCTCTGGCTTTCAGTCTTTAGCTTTCCAAGGATGTGGAAAAAATGCAAATGACAATTTGAAGAAGCTGGGTTGCTTGCTCTGGTTGAAGATGGGTCTTTTCACACTGAAGGACTTGCACTCCTGAAGGATGCTGGGCTTGAGGTACTTTTGAACTTGCACAGCACTCAGGTTGTGTGTGTACTCCAGAACTGGCAAGGAACAGTAAGTGAAGAACAGGAATCAGACTGAACACACTTCTCTGGATGTTTTTAGTTTGTAACCTTGAGAAAAAGATAACTCAACCTTTCAGTTATACTGTGAAGAAAGCCTCAGATGCTGATTCATTTGTAGAGTTAGTGCCAAAGTGTCTTTGTAGAGTTCCATTCCTGTTTTGCATGCAATATAAAAATAATCCCTGGAGATTACAGAGAAGCGCACACTCAGCTCTTCCTATTAAGAGAGAGCTGCAGAGCTGTTCCTGGTGAAGGGCCTCAGAGATGTGACTGTGGTCCCTGGAGCCCAGGCTGCTCCCAGGCTGTGCCAGGCTGCCACCGAGGAGCCTCCGCTGGACCGGCCATGTTTCCATCGACAAACACTGGGACCGGCACAGCGATGGGGAGCACCCAGGTAACGGCAGCTGGACGAGGTTAAAGACTATCCCTTTCCCTTTGGTTTTCCAGTCTGCAGTGGGAACTGGCAGTATCTGGTCTGTAGCCTGCGTTACAGCTGCCATTTAGATGCCAGCCTTGCATCGCATCTCGCTGACTTCTCCAGGTACCTGCGCTCCCAGGCATTTGTTGTGATGCCAGCCTGACCCGGATGCCCAGGTCATCTGATCACTAGAGGTGTCCATGAGGAACCAGGAGTGTCTTTTTCCAGCCTTGGCATTTACAACACAGGGATCACTTTGTCTATTATCTGAAGTGGAGAACTTTTCAGTAATAAGGTTGTCCCGACACCTTCACAAGTACAGTACAGAATATATAAAAGATAAGGTGATGAGGTTGGTTTGTTATTGTTGTTGTTGTTATTACAGTTCTGCATTTTTAAATCCTACAGCCTCCTGAGCCAAAGTGTTGGCTGTTGCTCCTGGTTTTGTCCAAGGCAACTTAGCTACACCAAAGTAACACCAGTTAAAGATCTAATGATTTATTTGTCTTCGCTCAAGTCAGGCGTTAGCTGCTGCATTTGCAGTTTTATCGCTCAGCCACTTTGTCTGGAGTGAATCAGGATCTGCCACATTTCCAAGACTGGGCAGGTGTGGAAATAGTGCAAGGTTATCCCACACAGAGCTGGTAAGCTGGTGCCGTGTGTCTTCTGACTGAAATTCAGAGCTGTCCATGTGTTGTATCATTACAAGGATATCAAACAAAAGGCCTTAAAATACCTGTGGCTCAGATGATTGGCTACACAGCTCCCTCATGGTTTTTACTGATCAAATCAAGGGAGAGCATGCTTTGCATGGGATCATTCATTTTCCCAAGCCAAAAACTTGCTGAAGGTTTGTACTCCACCAAAGTACTTAAAGTCTTTGAATGTCTGCAGTGGAAAAGGCAAGAATGCGGGTTATTCTTAATAGACAGTTTTGTCAACTTCCCATCTGGCAGTGTCCAGGTTCCTTGTTTTCTGGGCAAGGAGCTTAACAGAAGAGCTCTGTCTTAAACACACCTACACATGTAAAGGTAAAATGGTGTTGGGTTCAGCTTGCCCTTTGCAGACCTCCAGTCCAGTTTTCCTTAAGATGCTCCTGCCACAACAGATGTTAAAGGGAAAAGCATGTCCCTTTTTCTTCCTTCTTTTAGCAGACGATGAGAAAACAAGCAGCACTTCTGAAATCTGTATGGAAAAACACTGGAGAAATGGCTCTGCCTCTCACTCTCTGCCTATGCTTTTCCATGCTATAGAACATCAGCGGGCGCTGATGTTAACTGGTACTAGGAAAGGACCTGACCCTAAAAAGCATTTTTAGCTTTTTGCAGTTTCCCATACCATTTCTTTTCCCAATCTTAAGCAGTACTGGGAGAATCCTCTCTCAGTGTCTGTGTTACGTCTGCCAAGGGCATTTTAATCCATGTACTGATGTGTTCAGGACATGCTGTACTGTGAATTTTCCAGTGAGAGGAAGACTAAAGAGGTGTCATATCCTCCTCTTGCATTTATTTAGTCACAATTGTACTGCAGACTGTCACATTTCAGTAGGACACAGGTCCAGCGCTGCTCCTTGTTCTCCCAGGGAGAGAGTGAGAAACTGTGGACATGAGTGCTAGAGCAGGGGAGAGATCCCTCATGGAAAGCAGCAGGAGGATTAAGGACAAGCCCAAAGGCTGGGGCGAAGGAGAGTCTGTGTGGCCTCTTCAGGGGACTTGATCACTAATCCCCTGCTTTGACTTTCCATTGCACCACTCTGTGCTTTAAATAAAGTGTCAGTGGGTTTTTTTCCCTCAGGGCTGACAGACACTGGCCTTGGCGCTGGTGGCACCGAAGGGCAGCCGTGCCGTGCCGTGCCGTGCCACGCCTGGGGACACACCCTGGGGACAGCTGTCTGGCTGGGTGGGATGCAAGGGACACATTGCCAGCCCTAGGTTGTCACGTCTCATCCTGCATTTTTAGCAGCACCAAGGAGAGATCAAAAGTCCCTTTGCAGGCTTCTACCTCCTCACAGCATTCGGTGAGCCACTTGTGCAAATCCGAGAGGGAGCTTGGAGTGTTGTGGGAATGTCAGGGATATTCACACGTGCTTACTATGGGATTTGCTTGGAATGGATTAAAAAGTAGCAGTGCAACACAAATGAGCACAAGCACTTTTAAATGTTGGTGTTAAGTTCACATCCACCTTCCTTGGGAGAGCTGGCCTGTTGCTGATGTGCAAACTCCTGCTTTCACCCAGGCGGAGTGAAACTCCAGGCCGACCTCACTCCTGGCATTCGACCAAACTCGCGGAGAACCAACCCGATCCCAGCATGATGCAAATATCTCAGGGTACGCTTGGCATCCCTTGGCATCAGTCCTACCACTCCAGGTAAGCACCACACAGCTGTGGAGGGAAGGGAGGGGGCAAAGGTGTGATGGGAAAATGGTACCAGTTGCCTCCATGCAGCTGGACAGGTTTACAAACAGCCAGAGTTCGGCTTAGAGTTAGGAAGGCTTTGGTTCCTGTTTGGTTTCCCTGATAAAGTGGCTGCGTTTTCCTCCCTGAGGTGATTAGCAGCTAGGAAATTAATTGCTTTAAAAATACCCCTTCCTACAAAGATGGGAGCCCACTGTCAGGATGCTGGTAGAGCTTTCTGTGGATTTCCCCATATAGAAACACAGCGTGGTTGTTTTCCCAGCAAAGGAAAAGAAATCCAAAGTCTAAATTACCCTGTTGAAGAAAAAGGAAGAAAAGGGTGTAGGTAGCAGAGCCTGTCAGCGTAACGGAGCAGCCAGCAGCGCATCAGCGACAGTGCTCCCAGGGTGAGGAGTTCAGGGAGGGATTTCGTGGTTTGGCAGTGGCTTTCTGCAGGAGTCAGCTCTATCATAACTGAACGTGCAGGGCAGCTTGAGGAGGGACGAGTTTAAATTCTGCCCTTGAAAGATTTTCCCTGGAAAGGCAGAAGGGTTTTAAACTCTCCATTATAGCCTCTGGGATTGAAACATCACTTTCTTCTACAGGCAAGACTGATCCTTGGCAGAGGAGAGGAAAGAGAAAAAAGAGCATTAAAGAAAGTGAGGAGATGGTTGCAGAAAATAAAGTGTGTTGGTCTGTGGCCTCAGCACAGCTCATGCTGGCGTGTACTGCTTTCCCACCAAGGGGCTTTGCTTCCCAGGCAGTTCCTGGCAGAGCCTTTGGCAGCATGGCTCTGTCTCCCGGGTGCTTGAGGAGGTGCACGGGGAACATCTAGTGGCCAGCTGGCTAGGGCTGTGCTGGGCATTGCCAGGGAGATGGTTATTTGAATCCAAAATAGAGTGGTGCATTTAAATGAGTAAACCGGCTTTGTCCTGGGATTTGCCATATCTCTTCTTGCCTGTGTTCCTCTGCATCTCTCTGCAGAGCTGCTGTGAGCAGGCTTCCTTCTGCCTTTCCTCGTCCTTAGCAGCCTTCTCCCCTGGGTCTGTCCCTTGTCTGGGATATGCTCTGGAGCCAGCTTCCAGCTCTGAGCCTTGCCCTGCCGCAGCCCGTCCTTTCCTGCTGCTTCCCTGTGGCTCTACCAGGACAGCACATGTAGTTGCAGAGGGAACTAGAGGAAGTGGTACCTGAGGAAGGGAAACTGGGAAGAGAGGGAAGAAGAGTGAAATCCTCAGGCTACACTCTCCAGCCCACAGTGTATTTGCTTGAATCTGGAAGGGGAGATTAGCCAGGGCAACCTCTGCAGACATTTGCGATGTCCCCTTATGAGATGTGAAAAAGGGGCTGTGACTGGCACAAAGAGCTCCCTTCCCACGGATAGAAAGATCTCTGAATACCCTTCTTTTTTGATCACTTCTCTGGTGGCTATGAGTCCTCTTTGGACACCTTAGAGGAAGTGCCAAGGTGTACCTGCACCTGCTGAGCTACATGAGGAGGTGGCAGTACAGACTTCCTGGGAATTCTCAGACTGTTTCTATGGTTGCACCCCACTTTCCTCCAGGCACAGGCACATGCATCTCTCCTCTTCTTGTCAGTTTAGTTTTCTCACAGCAAACAAACTATCCTTGGGACAGCTGAATTTCCAGGAAGCCTGCCAGGGCATAGCCTTCATCTCCATAAAAAGAAATGAAATGGGGAAAAAAAGAAAGAGATTAGGTTCCCCCCGGAATGCCCCTCGTGCTCCTCTCCTCCTCCTTGGTGGCATCTGTGCTCATTCAGCTTTCCAAGGGCTTTGGATGGGTTTGCTGGGTGGGGTTGATCCTCCCTGGCTCCAGAGATGCACCGTCTTTCTGTCTGTATTTCCCTCCCACCCTTCTGTGGTAAGTAAGAGCCATGTGTTGCAATGTCAAGCAGTTCCTCTTTGTGAACTGGGATGACTCCAAACAGGGGATGGAGCAAGGCCCAAATATGGGTTTTCATCTCAAAACTAAACATCTTGTTTCTGAGCTCACTTATAAGTTGTGCCTCTCCTCTGCTGGTTTTCACTCTTCTCTCGCTGTCCCCCAGCTCCTCCACCAGCGATCTCTCTGCATACGAGCATGGCTATCTGAGGAGGAGTCCCGATCAGTACAGCTCCCGGGGCAGCATGGAGAGCTTGGACCACTCCTCCCCTGCCTACCACCCGTGCCACCTGTCCCCGGCCAAATCCACCAACAGCATCGACCAGCTCTCCCACCTCCACAGCAAGAGGGACTCTGCCTACAGCTCCTTCTCCACCAACTCCAGCATCCCCGAGTACCCCACGGCCCCGTTGGGGAAGGAGCACTCGTGCTCCCCGGACAGCGCGCAGTCCCGCGGGGGGCCGCCGGAGGGGATGAGGCAGGCGGACATCCGCTACGTCAGGACGGTGTACGACGCCCAGCAGCGCATCTCCCAGGAGTACGAGGTGAAGCCCTCGGCCCTGCTTCCCAGCAGTGACGCCCGGGCCTCCCTGGACGGCCGCAGCCACGGCAGGCTCCAGGCCTTCAGCCGGCACAACGCGGCCTCCTCCTGGGCACAGCCAGCTCAGGGCCCCTCGGACAGCAAGAGCCAGCCTCCCAAGGGACCCCCCCTGCCTCCCACTCGCAGCGACAGCTACGCAGCCATCAGGCACCACGAGAGGCCTGGCTCAGGTGCCGGCCTGGAGCCAAACAAGCCCGGCCGTACCCAGCCGAAAGGGGCCTGGGCACCTCTCATCAGCTCCCCGTCCCAGGGGCCGCTGCTGAAACCGCCCTTTGGAGAAGGGCACCTGCACACCGTGGTGGAGAAGAGCCCGGAGAGCAGCCCCACCATGAAGCCCAAGCAGAGCTATTCCCAGGCAGCCCAGCCAGGACAGCCCCTGCTGCCCACCGGCGTCTATGCCGTTCCCTCCCCAGAGCCGCACTATGCCCAGGTGCCCCGGCCTTCCGCCAGCAGCACCGGGACGCTTTACCCAGCTCTGGCCAAAGAAAGTGGGTACTCCCCCGCTCTCCCGGTCTCTTACGACAAGGCTGTAGCCAGCGGCACCCTGGGCTTGGATGAGAATGGAAACCAAAGCACTACAAACAGGTCGACCATCTTCTACCAGCCCCCCGCCACTGAGAAAAAGCATGAAGCCAAACTCGTCCAGCAGAAACCTCCCAGCACAGCTGGCCCGGAGCTCTGCCTGGCTGCGTCGCGAAAGGAGGAGCTGTTACCCCTTTACAAGGCAGCACACAGCCACCGGGAGACCCCGGGTAGCACACAGGCCTCCCAGCCCATTTTCCAGGCTCCACAACCCCAGCTGAGGGATGCTAGTGAGAGGAAAACCCATTACCAGCCCAAAGAGGACTGGACACCTGGATCCCAGGACGACGAAAATGGCAACGCTCAGGTAAACGAGAGAGATGCTGCTGCGCCCCACCCATGGGGTCACAGCAAGGCCAAGCAGTATGGCTTCTCTTCCTTGCAGAACATCCCAGAGAGCTCCAGGAGGCAAAGCAGCTCCGAGCTAAGGGAGACGCAACCGGGCGAGGGTTACTCCAACACCAAACTGTCCTTCCTGAACAGCAGCAGCAGAGAGGAGAAGGATCACAGGGAACAGGGGCACAGACAGTGGAGCGATGTGGACCCACGGGCCTTCACGAGGCAGGAGGAGGAGGGCACAAGCGTGGCTCCTTTCCATGCTGCCGAGCCAAAGTGCAAAGAGCCCCCTTCTCCGCAGCTCCCAAAGACCTTGGATTTTGGGAGGAGCCGGCTCAGCTCTAGCAGCACCCAAAGCTTTCCCTACAGCAAACCAGAGGCTGGCAAGCTCCGCTGCTCGGTGCTGGAGAAGGTCAACAAGTTTGAGCAGCGGGAGCAGAGCACTCCCCAGCCCCAGAGCGCTGGCATTCCCAGCTTTGGCCAGCACTATGGGCCGAGCAGGACGAGCCAGCCCTCCGTCACGAGGTGCTCCATGCGCAGCCCAGAGGACCTGAGGAGCAAGCTGCCCAGTGAGCCAGGCAGGGGCTCCAGCCCTTTCGTCAGGAACGGGAAGCTGGAAGAGGCTGACTGGCGCCCCGTAGAGCTGCAGATGGCGGCTTCAGTGAAGCAGGCAAGACCCAGTGAGTACTACAGCCTGTGTCCTGAAAATGAGGTGCAAATAAGGGCAGCTCAGCTACCGCGGAGTAAAAGCACATTCCAGCTGGGAGGCGAGCCTGAGAAGGAGATCCTCTGGAAGGATAACATCCAGGATGTGCATGGGTCGCAGCTGGACACGTCGTTTAACAGGGCCTACAGGAACAGCATTAAAGATGCCCAGTCCAGGGTGCTGAGGGCCACTTCCTTCCGTCGCATCAGCCCCCCATTCGGGAGCACGCCCAAGAGGCTGCCCCAGAGGCCTGCCTCGGCCCACGTGGGCCTGAGGAGCACGGCAGCATCCCCGCACACGCCCAAGGAGAGGCACAGCATCACACCCACGGAAGGCGGCTTCTCCGGCCCGGACTACACCAGGACGCAGCACGTGCTGCGCATCGGGGGCCGGAAGCGGCTGACAGCGGAGCAGAAGAAGCGCTCCTACTCGGAGCCCGACAAGATGAATGAGGTGGGCATCTCAGATGGGGAGCCATCGCCTTTCTCCTTCCAGAAGAAAAGCACCCATTTTGTCTTCCCGGAGAACACGGTGGCCGACCGGCGCAAGATCTTTGAGAGGGATGGCAAAGCTTCCTCCACAGCCAGCTTGTCCAAGCCGGAGCTCAAGCAGCTCCAGCAGAACGCCTTGGCCGACTACATTGAGCGCAAAACGGGGCGACGGCCGTCCTCGCAGGACATCGGGCTGCTCCGGGAGCGCTCCCACAGCTCCTACCTGCAGCTGGGTGGCCCTGACAGCCAGAGCCTTTCCTCCGCCTCCAGCATGAATTCCCTCCAGGACCAGAACCTCTACCGCCGCAGAGAGTCCATAGAGCGGATATCCAGGACAGGACGGATGTCTTCCACCCTTCCCCCTGGGCTGATGGACTACTTGGACACAAGTGGAGATGAGAAGGTGCCAGGGCGCCAGGACAGCCTGGTCACCAGCCGGCCCAAACCAGAGAGGTGCCGGGATTACAGACCCAGATCAGATCTCACCAAAGGCACTCAGACAGACCCGCTGGGAATGCAGGGCCAGCCCCGATACAGGAAGCAGGAGCAGGTCTTTGAAACACCCTCCAGGAAATCCGGGAAATCGGTGTCTGTGGAAGACTTGCTTGATAGGTACGACAATCAGCCAGTCCCTGTGCATGTACGTTCCAGGTCGTCTCCCACGGCAGATAAGAAACACCAGGTACGTGGCAACGGGATCATGAGCGCCCGTGAGCGGGACGCTCGGAACCAGGGAATGTGGGGGGATGTTGGAGAACAGGCTGACATCCAATCATGGCTAGGACTCCGTTGATTAGAGACAGGTTCCGCACATGCTGAGGCAGTTTAGTGCACCTTAATGAAAAGATTGCTGGTGGGGTTCAGCTCTCTCCCTGCTAGGCTATGTCAGGGATGCTGGGATTTCAGTGCATATGCTGGTGTGCTGTTGCTGCTCTGGCCATCCCATCTAAGGTGTCCTGTCCTTAACTGCCAGCAGCACCGGAGAAGCACTGAGCACTTTTCTGGTGGAGCGTTCCACTAAGGTGGTGATTTGCTGTTCTGCCTCAGCCCATTTTCCTGGTGCAAAGGAGAGAGGATTAGAGGCTGCTTGGAGTTGCCCTGGCTCCCACTGTGCCTGACAGTGCTGGGAAGTGCTCAGCAGAGGCACTGCCAAAAAACCATTATGTTTAGCCTCCAGCCCTGGAGGGAAACATCAGAGAGAAAACTGAACAGAGAACCTGGCCCTTCCATGTCCCCTGCTTGGTGGTTGGGAACATTGCACTGATGTCACAAATGGAGAATTCAACTGACTCTGATGATGGTAAACAGTAGAACCAGGCTAAATTCTTAAAGAACAACTGCCCAGGCCAGCTCTTCAGCTGGCTGAAATCTGTTCAGACCTATTTAGGCAACTGCAGCTGGTCAAGCTGCATGGATTTACAGCAGTGCTGGGTCTGCTGCCCCATCCCTGTTGCCATGCCAGGCTCCATTCATCACAGAGAGAGGGAGCAAACAGCCAAAATGTGTAGACAGGCTCCTAGCCCCAAATAGGCTGAGTGTTTGGAGAGGCCCCCATACTCATAGGGCAGCTGAGATCCAGGACATCTCCTTCTACTCCTGCGCTCACTTCTGGCCCAGAGCAGATTATCCATGAGCAACAGAGTGGTCCTGAGTCAAGTGACAGAGGAGGCTCTGGGCAGCATCTCACAAACGGGTGGGGGGAAGAAGCTGCCCTCCCAAACTCATTGTGTGCTTCAGTCTACACATCCTCCCTCGGCAGCCCTCAGCTTCCACACCACGTCTTTAAATAGAGTGAATTAAAAAAACAGCTTGTGAATATCAAGTGACCGGAATGCACTTCCAGAAGCACCCCGTCTCATCCCACCATCAGTATTTTTCCACCCCAGCCAGGCACCAGGCCCATCTGTGCCCTTTTGTCATGCTTTCCCCTCAGAGCAGCAACAAAACCAGACATCCAGAGAGAAAAAAATCACGAAAGTGTACTTTTCAGTGACAGGTTGGATGACAAGCAGCCCCAATTCATTTTTCCTCACCCAACTGTATCAGGCAGGAGGTACAGGGCAGTTCTTGAGATCTTTATTTCCCGCTCCGGGCTCATTTGTAGTTGTTCATACATTCAGCAGCCAAACCAGAGTTTCTGCCTGTTGGAAGCCAAGTTGAGGAAGAGGGTGAACAGCACTGCAGACCTGCTCACAGAGTCTTAATTCTGGTGCTGAAGAGGGATGAGCCCTTATGGCTGTTTCCCAGAGGGATTTAGCTGTAACCACCTGTGGAGCAAGGATTAGTGCCATACGCAGCAAGGCACTTGTGAAAATCCTGTTCTTAAATCCTAACTTGACTTCCAGCATATACACCAATCCGTGGGTCTGTTCGAAAGGGAAGTATACGTTGAAGTGCTTTCTTCATTAGGTTTGTTTCTGATCCATCTCCAGTGCAAATCCACAGCTATAAACATGGGGGACAAAGCCAAACCAACAGGGTGATTTTTATTATTACTATTTATTAGATTTCCTTTGGCCTTTTCAGATTTTTTGGGGGGAAATGTTTATTTCCAGTTTAGCAGCAGACTTCTCTGCCTCACTCACTGTTCATTTTTCAAGGCCTTGTGTACAGTGCTTAACGTTCCTTTCAGGCTGCACACAAATCACGTTGCACTGTCACTGCAGGAATTTGTTTAGAGATGGGAAGGAGTAGATAGCCATGGGGAATGACTTGCTCTCAGGCTTTGGAAGGCATTCTCATCCGTGTTTTGGTATTTTGTTTTGCTTTCTGCTCGCTGCTGACGCTGTCTTGGTACCCCAGGAGCTGCTGAGAAGGGAGAGCAGTGAATTCGGCCCCATGGTGAGGGATCCCTTCTACGTGGTCAGCGCAGGAGCCAGGTGGGTGTATGTCCCTGTCCCCTTTGTCACTGCAGGGCCAGCTCTGGCCATCCCCCTGCCAGCAGCAGTTGTCATGGGTTGTCCAGAGCTAAGACCTGCACAAACACAGTTCCAGGTGTGCTGTGCCCAGCAGACTAAGGAGGAGTTGCTACAGGCTTTTTCTTTCATTACAGCCATTAATTTACTATCAAGTCCTCTTCATGTCATCTTGGAGCACATTTATGCAGCAAATTTCCACTTACATAACTTCTAGAATGTGTTTGATCTGCTGTTGGAACTCACATTGGATGCTATCATAACTGAAGGATCCTAAAGGAAAAAATACCTAGATGTTGCACACTGGCTGGTTTCATCCACCCCAGGATGCTGCCTCCCCAAAAGCGAGGGACTAAACCCAGGATATTTCCTTGATCATGCTCAACTGGGAGCTGCTTCCTTTGGGCTGCTTCCCTTCATCCAAGCAGGATGTATTGCTCAGCAACAGGGGAGAGAGAAATGTTATTAAAAATAGAAAAGTGTAAGCACAAAACTTGGCGTCTTAGAACTTATGTAAGTCTTCACTTAGCCCTGGATTGTTTTGACGTTAACGAGAACTGAAGTTGATCGTGCTGTATTTACATTTAAATAATAAATAGATGTTTGCCCTAAGCCCCGAGTGCCCAAACAGCTAACTCCCATTACAGTAAAAGCCATCAAGAGGGACTAAAAGCATTGTTCACAGAGGAGCTCTGTTCCTCGCAAACTTGCAGTAAATGCCAGCTCTCTCTGTGGTCACAGTGGGAGTTAACACTGCTGTCTCCAAAGGTTTCTCCATGCAGCTCTGGGTCAGGGAGTGACAGCTGGAAGCAGAGGAAGGCTCCTATTCTGACTGATCTTACTTCTGGCCATTTTTGCCCCTAAGAACACATAAATGTTGTTTTAAAGGGACTCAGTCTGCCTTCAGGCACATCCTTGTAGGATTACTTAAAACACCCGTTTACTTTGATTTGGAATAACTTCTTCCATGTTTTTTCCTAAGAGAACAATGCAGCTGTTTCAGTTCCTCTTGCCTCCCTTCTCTTCTAGAGATGGCATTTCATCCTGCTGCTCAGTCACTACTTGTGCCTTCCTTTTATTTTTTTCTTTTCCCAACCTATTTTCCAAGTAATGGGATTGAACACCCAGACTGAAAACAAGTTTATTGGGGCACGAAATGCAGGTTTCTCATTTTCATGCTTCAGTGCACAAAGATTATTGGTTACTAACAGTTTTATGATGTTTGTGCAGCAGAGGCATCCCGCATGCTTCGCAAGCACGTTTCTTCTGGGAGATGGGAGCTTTCTCTTCTTGCTCGGAACTGGATTTCCCAAAAGATGAAACAGAAGGATAGGAGAAGTGTTTGCCATGCATGGACCCTTCAGGGAGGCAAGGCAGGCAGTAGGAATTACGTTTCTAGGTTTCCTTGGGACACAGCTGCCCTATGTGCTGGAGAGGAGATGGGACCATCCCTGCCACCTCTCATGCTGGAGGAGGAAAGCGGTCAGATGGTTAAGTTAGGAAAACCCTGGTCAGCAGTCACTTGGTCCGGTCACACATGCTCTTCCTCTGCTCCCCAGGTGTCACACAACATTGGGAACTGCTCCACCAGTTTTAGAATCCACAGTTGCTTCCACAGTAGGAGAGATCTCTGAATTAGAGAATCACCATCTGGCGTTCCCGACAAACACTGAGCTTCTGAAGAATACCCACTGCTACTGTCCAGGAACCACAGACAATACCAAGAGAAGCCTGTCTGGGAGGTTTCCCCACTCCCAGGCACAGGCTGCCAAATTCTATTCTCAGTCACACCAGAATAAAGCCGGAACAACCCATGTCTTTGACAGAGTTATTCTTAATTTGTACCAGTACATCTGAGAACAAATTTGGGGCCCAAGTCTCCAGCATCACAGATGGGCAGTGTGGGGATTATTTGACAACACACGTCAAGAACAGAAAATGCACTGGCGGTATAGCTTGATTGTGTTTTACTGGTTTATGGTATGGCCTCGTGGTTCCAGGCCACCTTCTCTTGCATCTGCCAGTGCCATTATTAGTGCTCAGTTTGTTTTCCAGCTAAATAGCCAGACAGGCGAATAGGTTTGGCTCTGGATTCCAGGCAGGATCCTCACTCCAAAGCCCAGACACTGTTTCTCAGGCTCCCATGAGAACTCCCTAAAAGACTTGGAAGGAATAATTCAATCTGCTGGCTTCGCAGCCTTAACATCCACTTGCAGTTGGAATGTGTTGGCTTTAGTGTTTGTCACACCTGCCTGTCTGAGGGAGCTCTTTCTCCTAACAGGATTCCAAGGCTGCAAGAGCTTTTTTTAATTTTCTCAGTAGTCAAAATAGTGCATTTTTTGGCCTTGCTTTGTTCTTGGAGACAGTTGAATCATTTTAATGGCACCTTTCCAAAAGGAGCAGATAACATTGTGGGAATATTTGGCCCATAGAGCTGAAATTCTTAAGATTACAAGCAGTTGAGAATGGAGTTTGGTGATAGATAATGTCAAATGGTGCATCTTACAACAGTTGCTACTGGCCCCATCTGTAACAAAATTGAAAGCAGAGCATTAGGTTTTCCTAATATTTTTTTCACTGAGTTACTGCTGTGGCGCTTGCTATGTGTGTGTGATGTAGCACACACTGAAAATGATGGGAGATGGTAAGAGGGAGTGGATCTGGCTCAGGATTTAACTTCCAGTTTCAAAGCACAGCTGTACCTCACCTAGACCAGCAGGTAGTGGCGCTGGCCTCTGATAGGGTTGGTAACTTGCCCATTAAGGAGGTGCACAATTAATTTTCCTGCTCATTGATTAGTTATTAATCTCACCATGGTCTGTCTCTTGGTATTTAGGTCTTTCAGCAAGCAAGAAAGAAGCCACTCAGAGAAAATGGCGTTCACAAGTTACTATCCCCATCCCCTCTGCAGCACCGAGGTTGTCGCCAGGCCCACCACACTGGCTGAGAACCACAAGCTCTCAGAACTTTCCAGGCCAGACAGCAGGACTTCTGCATTTTTCCCAGCCCCAGCAGAGGCAAGGAGTCACTACCCTGAGCAAAAGCAAGGCTTTAAACCCTTGTTGCTTGACCTTACTCCTTCTGGGTCTGGCCACTCTTCCCCTAATACACCCACCCAGGCTCCCTCAGGCTTCCAGAGCACAGGTGACAGCCAGGCTCCGAGACAGCACCATGCCAAACAAGAGGCTGTTCCCCCTGAGGGCAGCGGGAACGCTCAGGCACAGCCTTTGGATGCTGTCCAGGATAGATCCCCCGAGACTCCCACGGAAGAGAAGATGTGGAGAAGGAAAGCCGGGCTGCTGCACAGGTCCCTCCCGCCCAAAGTAGCGTGGGCTCATTCGGCCAAGGACAGCAGCTACGCGAGGGCCGTGGTGTCTCCTCCGGCAGCCGGGCCGAAGCCCTCCCAGCGGTGGCAGTCCCTGCCCACACAGAGCAGCACTTCCTCCGACCCAGAGACTCCTTCTCCCCAGGGCATGACCCAGCTCCGGATCTCGGAGTCGGGGCTGCAGCTCACGCCCCCGCCGTCGCTGCAGGACGAGGAGGACGATGAGGTGTTTGTCGCGCCTTCTCAGCCACCCTTCTCCCCGCCACCGCCATCCCGTCCTCTTCGCGAGCTGAGCTCTTGCACTTCTGCCAACGGCACTGAGGAATTTCCACCTCCTCCCCCACCCATTGAGGGGAATGGGGCAGCTGGAGACAAATCCTCCCGGCTCCCAGAGGAGGCCAGCGTGAGGTAAGGGCGGGCTGGAGTGCGGCAGCTCGGGCAGTGCAGGGCCATATACAGTAAGATATGCAGGGCTGGGACAGATGGGGCTCATCCCACGTGCCGTGAGACCCCCAGCTGCCAGCTGGGCAGGGCTCTTGCACGTTGTCAGGGGACAGGGACACAGGGACAGACAGACTCACTGCCAGTCTGCCAAGAGCAGCCTCAAATGATGTGGCCAGAGCAGGGCCCACCAGCAGGTGCACTGACAGGTGCTCCCCAAAACCCCGGGACAGGGGACTATGGAGGAACACTCGTGGGCTGGTTCTCCCTGCAGATATCAGTGCAGTTGCTTCTTACTCTCTCCAGCACAGAGCTGGAATGGCTGCTGGCTCCTTCCACTTACTGGATTTTGAGAGGCAGCTGTGAAAATCCATGATGGGTTTTTCCAAACAGTTAGTATTTCTCAGAATATATTTTAGATCTGGCACAAAATAATGCTGTTATGAAACAGTGACCATCTGCCAAGAAATGACAACGCAAATATGTCACGGTCAGGCTGTATAGGGAAATTCTCCTGAAGGATAGGACTTTGGGCGAGATGCCCAGGTGGTTTAACTCAGCACAGCTTCCCTCACTCCCAGGGAGCTGCTCTGATAGCCATCTGGGAAGAATCTGGCCAGGGCTGTAGTAGTGATTGGCTTTTCCAACATGGCAAGGACTAATGGGTAGGGGCTGCTCAGGATGGCACTCCTGGGTAGAGAGGCGCAATGTCCCCAGCCTGCCAGCGGAAAACAAAGTGACTTGGTGTTCACTAGTTCTTTCTGTGTTGGAAGGGCAATCCAGCAGTGTCCAGGTTGAAGGGACAAAACAATTCTGGTGCCAGTGGCTTCACACTATAGACCCTCCATATTGGAATGAGAAGCAAGACACAAAAACAAGCGAGAGAGAAGGAAAACTAATTTCTTGTAGGCCTTTACCTTGTGTTCACAGTGATCCTGGGTGGTAGGTTTCTCTTCATCTCACAGAATGTTTCTGTCCATAGCAGCTTCAAAAGCTTTCCCAAAGCCCTGGCTGAGAGGGAGATAACAGGGTTGGGCACCAGCACCGGTGAAAATAACTGGCCCCTCTTGCCAACCCCATCAAAGAGAACTGGCTCTCCATCTGCTGTGGATCAGCAGCACCAGTCCCCTGCTTCTTCTGAAGGGCCTCAGAGCACTGACAGACAGCCCATAACACAGCCTGAAGGTAACCCCAGAGAGCCAGCATTGGAAAATGCCAGCCCGGACTCCGGGATAACCAGCACGGCACCCCCAGTGAAGGCAAAGAAAAAGACCCCAGAGGATATTAAGTCAGAGGCTCTAGCAAAAGAAATTGTGCATAAAGACAAGTCTCTGGCTGATATCCTGGATCCAGATTCCAAAATGAAGACGACCATGGACTTGATGGAAGGAATTTTTCCCGGTGGAACCAGCTTGCTGAAGGAGAACAACATGAAGAGGAAGATGTCGCAGGCGCAAGCCAGCAGGACGGCAGTGGCGGATGACACGTAAGCACTGCTGGGCTGGGGTGAGGGCTGGCAGAGCTCCCTGCTCCTTTGCTTCTCGGGACAACCTGTGCCAAATTTTTTTGCATCTCTATAGGTGAGAGTGAGTTTTGCAGTTCAGAGGTGGGAGGCCTGGCAAGGCATTTCCAAACAGCCTTTCTCATGAGCTGGGCTCTGTGTTTGGGTTCTCAGCTCACCTCTCTGGGCTGTGCAGAAAACGGTGCTGAGCTTGGGAGTAGAGCAGGAAATGAAACATCCCTGGAGATATAATTGGATTTTGCTATCTGAACCTTAGTAATCTGAAGCAGTTCGGTCCGAAGCACAGGAACAGAGATACAGAAGTAAAATCATGATGAAAATAATGGCAGGCACAGGGATAACAAGAGGCCAAATTCTGGAAGGAGGGATGAGGGGAGCTACTTATTACAAGATCAGCCGAAGTCCCCCAGTGTGGGTTTTTTAAGACAGAGACTTCCAAGTGGCAGCTGGAGAACTGTCCAGAAGTCAGTTGTACTGCATGATGCCAGGTAAGAGGGTCAGTCTGGCCACCTCCGGCCGAGCTGTACTGGCTGACCTTCAGCAAGGTAAATCCTGGGCAGAGCTGTGTCCAGTCACCTTTAAACCCAGTAGCTGTGCTGTGCTGGGACAGCAGCTGACACGCACCCCCTGATGGCAGGAATCTGCCTTGTCCTGCTGGGTAAGAAGGTACCAGACAGGGAGTCCTGGAAAACCATGGATCTAAGCACCGGGAAAAGTCAGACTCAGACTGAACTCTTCCTTTTTCTTCACTGTGGTGTAGGAGAGCGGAAAAGGAAGCTCCTGTCACTCTGGTCACCTGTCCTGCTTACTACAGTGTTTCAGCACCCAAAGCAGAACTGCTGAATAAAATCAAGGACTTGCCAGAAGAAGTAGGTGAGGAAGAGGAGCTGCTGGACATCAATGAGAAAAAGGTAAATCCAGCACACAGCACTGTTTGCTGCTCACATTCCTGAAATAATAATAAGCCCTAAAGTGAAGTGCATTTCTATTTGATGTCAGCTTTTGGCAGCACCCAAAATTGCGTGGGAGCGATTAGGCTGCCTGTGAAGCTTCGTTAGAGTGACCCAAATTGTATACGAGAATTAATGTGAATTACTCACTGCAAATTGAGTACCAATCTTGCACCACCCTGAGGCGGGCCTGGATCATGCCAAATGCTGGGTGTACAGACTGTCAGGAGCAGTCCCTGTTCTGCAGCAAGGAAGGAAAAGGGAGAGGTGAAGCAATTCATGCGAGGCCAGCTTCGGTTGGAAACAAGAAGAGAGTCAGCTATAGTGACCGCACTGAGTGCAGGAAATTTTTTCCCAGGATTGTCCTCTTCAGTGAAGTCAATTTACCCATTTCACCTGCTGTCTGCATTCACAGCATCCAGAGAAACACTGGCTACTCTTTTTCCCCCACATGTTATTGTTTCTGACCCACTGAAAGCCACGTGCACCTCAGCGGCTCAGCACAGCTTCCATGTGATGGCTTGGAAGGGAGGAGAGCAGGCAGGAGGGAAGGACACATTTTCCTCTCTTACTGAGGCTACATTTCACTGCAGAATGGCCCCTGCCACTCTTGCCAGAGGCTTCCATGCTCTGCTCCCAGGGCTTTTGCAGGGCTTCTAATTTGCCCCTGTGGCTGTCTCACATTAGTTATCTGGTAATTACAGACATGCTGCTTAGCTCCCAGATCCTAGGGGGCCACAGGCAGGTGCATGTGGCCTGTCTGTGCCTCCCTTACACACCTCCTACCTTCCTGTCAAAAGCAGCCATGCCTGCCTATGAGTCTAAACCATCCCACAATGCCATGGACAGAGTAGCACAGCCCAGATTTAATTTTCTGTTCACCACCTCTTCTTTCTGTGGCCTTACACAGATTCTGGGTCGCAAATACACAGGTGGATCACTAATCAAAAGCATTTGCCCAAGGCCTTTGCCTGCTGCTTTCATCATCTGGCCCAAGCCACTGGTTGTGGAGATTAGCAGCTCCTGCCACGTCCATAGCATTCCTTGGAGGGCAGGTCCCAGGCCTCACAGGTTACATTTGTGTGGAAAGCCAGAAATAGATGGGAGTGATTAGACCCAGACAGCACGATCTGGCCTGTTTGCTCATGGTCTGTGTGCAGGAACATTTGCACAGGGGTTACCTGAGAAGGCAGCTCATTTGGATAAACCTCATTTCCACTGTAAGTATGCAAAGGAGCTCTGTTGGCTGGCATTTGGGACCGCAGGAGAGTCACTGATTAATGAACACAAATGTAAGTCACAGGCCCCTCTAGCTCCCAGGCCTTCAGAACAAAGGTGCTTCACTCCCAGCAACCCCGTAGCCTCCTGCCACAGCTGGGGGGCAGCTCTCCTGGAGCAGGGAGGAACAGCTGCCAGTTCCCAGCAGCTCCATCTGCCTGAAAACTTGCCGAGGTTAATGCCAGACTTTGAGACCACCCCATGGAGTCCTGCCATAGAGATTTCCCCACGGCACTGTAATCATTGAACATGGATCCTTCCTTTTGCTCCTCAGGATTTTGTCCAGCAATCAACTGGTGAGGATCTTTCTCTGGAAGGGGGCATTAGCATCATGGCCCCAGGGAAGAGCAAAGGTTGGGTTTTGTCTCTGGGTACTGCTGGGGGAAGAATGCCCATAAAGGAGTTTTGGTTGACCCTGAGAAGGTGGGATTTAGTGCCACCTTTGCCCCCTCTCCCCCTGAACTACTCTGCTAGCCAGTGGAGGTCATTCCAGGGAGCAGATGTTTGTTTTTTGGGGAATATTACTGGCCTTTTGCTCAGCCTTTGCATGTGTGTGGCAGCTGGGAGCGGGCTGTAGTGCAGCCATGGAACAGTGCACGCCAAGTGTTCCCTCTAGTGGTGCCTGGCCATACAGTACCATGTGCTCCCTGCTGCCAAAGCAGCCTGGGAACCCCGCTGCCAGGCTGCCCTGGGCATCAGGGCCAGCTCAGTGACCCCAGCCTGACTGGTGTCTGAAAATCCTTCCTCCTCTGAAGCAGACTGCCTCCTGCCTGGAATGACACTCAGTTGTGATGGAAAGAGGACTTTGAGAGAATATTTTCAGGCCACCTTGTGAGTGACTTGTTTTATCCTGCGGTGTTTGTGTGCAGAGGAGATGAACACACAGGTGTTTGTCCATCAGCAGTGCATGAACTGGAGACACTGAAAATCCCCACCCCTTGTATGGAGAGCTTCTCCTGCTTGCTGTGCTCTCAGTTCCAAGTAAATGGAAGCAAGAATTGCAAGCCCCAGGCCAGAGACTTGCTTTTGCATATGTCTTTCCACTAAATCCTAACAGAAATTAGGATCTCCGGCACATGTGCAGCACTGCTCTTCCTGGAGTAACTGAACCCCGGAGGCCTCCTTTTCTTTGGCAGGGAAATAGGTGTCAGTGTTTTTTGCAAAATGGGTTTGTGCTCTGTGTTCAGACACTGAGTAAATCCAGAGCATCTTTGGTGTAGACTCTTCCTGGATGCCTC
Organism: Ifrita kowaldi; assembly: GCA_013398055.1. Classification (NCBI taxonomy): domain Eukaryota; kingdom Metazoa; phylum Chordata; class Aves; order Passeriformes; family Cinclosomatidae; genus Ifrita; species Ifrita kowaldi. The sequence goes on from VZRS01004252.1 coordinate 210,530, forward strand.
TGTGTGCGAGGCACTTGTTTGGTGCAGATCAAGGCATTTCAGGCTGGGGCAGGGCATGGGGAACACATTGGGGATGTGGCTGCAGCTCTTCTCACTCAGAGGTTTTGAAGAACATTGATCTGTAGGTAGCTGGGTATGAGAATACAGTACACCAAATTAAAGATCTCTTTTATAAACATTCATTGAACAAATACATCCTCATGCAACCTGGTGGGCTACTTGGGTTATCTCTGAGGTGGGGAATTTCAGCATTTTCTCTGTTTCCTCCCTAATGTCTTCTTTGTCAGCCATTGCTGACCTGACCCTGCTCCTCAGGAACTGCAGCCATATCCTCTTGTTGTCATCACCCATATGAACGGGGTGGTGCTGGTAACAACCAATGTGGCAATACTTCCCCTCCAACAGGCTGAGCTCATTGGGAGCTTGACCCACAAACTGGAAATCCTGAAGGAAGCCAAGGAGGGCCTGCTCGCAGACATTAAGATGAATAATGCTCTCGGAGAGGAGGTGGAGCTGTTGATCAGCACGCTGTGCAAACCCAACGAGTTTGACAAGTACAAGATGTTCATTGGTGATCTGGATAAGGTGGTGAACCTCCTGCTCTCCCTCTCGGGACGCCTGGCCCGCGTGGAGAACGTCCTGAGCAGCCTAGGGGACAATGCCAACAGCGAGGAGCGGGTACGTATTGGCACAGCCGTGGCCTGCTCAGGGTGTGGGGCAGCAGCCACCACCACCACGGCCTCACAACGACCTCCAGGGGCTGCCAGGAGGGCAGCACAGGGCTCTTGGTGCTTATGTAGGAGCAGTACGCTGTCCCTGGGAATCTTAATCCCCGTTTGTATAAATGGCTGAGATCCTGCAGCTTTTGTCTGGACACAGAGCAGCTGTGTTGGGGACATCGATATTTTAGCACTCCTGGGGTGGTTTTGAAACCATATTTTCCTGGTAGTTTTTGCTTTCAAGTGAGGTTTCCTGACTTCATTGGAGCACTTCCTGCCTCCCATTGGCAAGGATGTTCAGAGTCCAGTTCAGTGGGTTCATATTCACTCCATAATGAGGAATTCATCCTCCTCTCCCAGGCTTTTGATTGCACATCTGGGAGCTTAGCAGCTATCTCCAGAGGTGGCAGGCGTGGTGCTGGGAGGAAGGAAAGGGGGGATCAGGGTGTGTGGTGCTGCTGGTACTGAAGGCTCTCTCTGGTGTGCAGAGTTCACTGAACGAGAAGCGGAAGCTGCTGGCTGGCCAGCATGAAGACGCCCGGGAGCTCAAGGAAAACCTCGACCGTCGGGAACGGGTGGTCTTGGACATCCTGGGCAACTACCTCTCTGAGGAGCAGCTCCAGGACTACCAGCACTTTGTGAAGATGAAGTCCGCGCTCCTCATAGAGCAGCGAGAGCTCGATGACAAAATCAAACTGGGCCAGGAGCAGCTCAAGTGCCTGATGGAAAGTCTCCCCACGGACTTCACGCCCAGGGATGCAGCAGCAGCGGCTGCCCTGGCTGCAGCACTTGCTACCTCCTCCGGAGTCGGTGGTAAAACACCTCCAGCAGCCTCTTCCTCACTCTAACCTATCCCAGGTGGAGCTGGGATACAGCCCTGCCTGAGTCCCTTTAATCCAAGTACGTGGCAGATGGTTCTCTTCAAAGACAATGGACAGAGACAGGTCTAAACTAAGATTTTAATGAAGGAAAAAAATAGCAATAACAAAGGTTTTATTTTCCTTTCCTTCCACTTCTGCTTCCTGGAAACCTAAATCAATGTGGAGGGAAATCTCCTCCTGCCAGAGATGAGGAAGAATCTCACAGGAATTAAACACATGACCTTTAATAAAAAACATGACCTCTTCTCTTCCCTCCCTTTTCTGCCTACCTGGCACCTCATTAAATAATGAAGGATCTAAGAATGAAGCCTTAAAAATAAAACCAACCAATTTTACTGAACATTATTGATATTTATATTTTTTAAAGAACAAGACAGAATGTGTAAGTTTTTGTACATACTCTAATCAGTTACTTGATTCTACTTTGTTCTGTATGTAGAAAAGACATTTAATTTTGTATTTTGTGAAGACCTTAACAAAAAGAGGGAACCCCAAAGATAGTAATGCAGTAGCTTGAAACATCTCATCGTGGTTTTGTTGCTGTTGTTGTGGTTGTTTTTTAATATAATAAAGGGCTACAAGAAGCAGCTTCACCCTGTTTCAACACATGCTAAAGACACCATTAAGTGGCCTTACAAAGGAGATTTCGGCCACGAAGATACAAATTTTTCCTCTTCTGGATCCTGTGATCCTCTGAGTCTGCAGTTCGAACATCTTTTATGGAAACCTGCATCTGAGGAGTCCAAGCTAGCGTGAAGCAAGGAATTCACTGCAGGAATGTGGGCGAGATTCTGTCTTTATTTTGAATACTCATAACTGTGGTCTGTGTTTCTGTTGCAGCCTGAAAGATTTCAGTGAGGTGTGACAGGGATCTCTACTGACATGATTTATAGGCCTGGGTTTGAGTGGAGTTTCAGGGAAACAGCGGGGGGAGCTGTTTCAATCCAATCAACACCTTTCATGTGCCCTGAAAAAAAAATCCTACCCACTGCTGCAGCTTAGTTTATTAGCTTTAAAAACAGTTTTAATTCAGATCCTTTTTTTTTTTTTTTTCTGCAACCACCCTTCAATCTTACACTTACCAAAACAGCTCACAAAGACATGGTAGATATGGGAGGTGCTTGTGCATTTTCCATTCAGTGAGTTCTTTCCTGAAAAATACAAGTCCTGCAGTTTATCCCCAGGTCAGGAAGAGGCTCCATCCAAACAGGATCTGCCTGTTTGCTCCAGGAACCCACAAGGCTTTGGGGGAGCACCTCCAGCAAGTTCGGGGTAGGTGAGGCAAGTCCTGTGTGTGCTCCCACAGTATACAGAAACATCAGCTAATGAGGCAGGTGATAGTCATTGATGTTTTTATAACAGCTTATATTTTCAGGTGAGAAATGAGTTAAAGCCCCTATTTCTGTGGTAAGTGCAGAAGAACTCTCTTTGCATAGTTTTGTTCAAAAATCACCCTCCTAACTGCAATTTTACTGAGTTTGGTAGAAGCACACCTTGATATGTATTTAAAGGTAATTAAACATCAGCCAAGCCTGAAGATTTACTTCTCAGGCAAAAAGATTTACTTCTTTTACCTCTGAAAAAAAGGGGAGTACATTCATTGCTCTTTATCCCATTGCTCTTTATCTTTTCTCTTGGGGCTATGGAACTAGAGGATAATGGAAACCCAGAATTTCCCAGGCTGATTACATTATTTCATGGGACAGGAATACCAGGGATAGAATTTTACCCTTATTGTCCAGTCCTTGTAAACTTTCTGACACAAATCTGCATTTTGGTTCTGGCTACATGAGATTTTTAGATCTGAACCTGTATTGCAGTGGAGAAAGTCAATATACCAGATATAGTGAGCACGATCTGCTGTGCTACTCCTTCACCAAAAGTCATCTCAGAGAAGGGGTTTTCATCAGCCTGGCAATTTTTGCTAAAAATGAGCCTTATTTTTATAACAGAAACATCTGTTTGGGATACTGGAGTGGAATGCTCTACATCCCACCATGCCACAGGGATGCCAGCATGGCCTGTTTGCCAGCCTGGGTGGCCTCTGTCCATAGGTGACAATGGGTGGGACTCCTTCCCAAGTCAGTTATGGTACCTGGGTCAAGCACCTTCTCCAGAGCTGCCTCCAGGTAAGTCATGGACTGTTGAAGGATCATGTGACAGCCACCTTCGCTGGCTACAGGCACAGTGGGAAAGCACGGATCTCCCTCTGGTAGCTTGAGGAAAACCCTGGCAAGGACAAAGCAGTTACACTTCTGACACGTGGTGCCAGTTCCAAGTAAAATCTCCTTGTAGAAAATCAATTCCATTACGTTACATTTGCACGTTAGTTAGGAATAGCCTTTTTCCTGGGTCAGCATCCCTTAAATTATTATTTCCAGTCAAAGCAGGCCAGCTCTCAGTAAGGCCTCACGTGCTTTTAGCAACATGCATGTGATAACAAGCGCCGGGAAAATCTAGTCATCCAACTTGAAATTGGCCTTTTTTTATCAGAGCCCTTGGGCAATTGACAGTCACAAGGAATTCACATCAGATGCTTTCCTCAAGACTAAATCTAGTAAAGAGTGTTTACATACAGGGTCTGTTGGTTGTAAGTTTGCACACAAGATCTTTTATGAAGGTTACCTATAAAATCGGTCAAACCCAGAGCACCACAAGAGTTTACGTGTCAGTTTATCCATCACCTTTACAACTCAGCTGCTGTCGTGATTGTTTAGGCTGGTAATTAAGAGAAGCAAGTAAAGCAAACTGGATAGCATTCCATACTCACTCCACATAAATCCTGTCCTTTGCAAAACAGGGAACAGAGCAAGCTTTTCATCAGAGAGCCCGTGCTTTAAATCAGTGTGAGCAAACTGAGGCGCACCTAGAGACCCCATTGCGGGTTTCTCCGTGCCTCAACCATCCTCCAAGGCAGTGTTTACATAAGAGCTGTTTATCCCTTTATACCTCTCCAGAGGGGATGTGTCCCGACCATGGCACAATGTTACGGCTTGGCTGCGTTCCCACAGGACTGCTGCTCGTGCCTTCGCACACGAACCAAGCGTCATGCAGCTCTGGTGTGTTACTGGGTTTTTCTATCCATGTGTTACTGAACAATCAGCCTTTGTGTTGTACAACTGCATGTGTATCTGTGGCCAGCCTTTGTGCAGCTTGGTGTGCATGAGTGCCAAAAATCATTGCAAAAATCTGCTTTCTTCTTGCCTGTTTCAAGATGTCGGGGGGATGGAGCTAGCCAGGCTGAGCACCCTCAGACAAGCTTAAGAGGGGTGTCAGTGTGGCTCTGCCTGCTTTGGGATTAGGAAAAAGGACTCGTTTTCCCCTACACCGTATAGGAAATAGGGTACATGTGAGCCAGGCAGCTTTCTCCTCTGTGGTTTGCATCCTGAGGCCATGGCCTTCTGGTAGGGCTGCACTGAGAAGCAGGGGGACTTCAAATGAAAAAGTCCAGCCATACTTTTAAAATTCTTGTTCATTTTAGTACTAAATGAACTTACAGAACTGAAATGCAAAAGAAAAAAAGAAACCAAGGACATAATTCAGCTGGGGAGGGTAAGAGCTGGTGAAAGTGTGATGGAATACTGGGGAAACTGCTCATGAGGTGCTTGTGCTTTTACTGAGGTAGAATAAACTTGTGATTTAAAAAAGGGGAACAAAAACCACACACAAGAAAAGAAACGAGTCAGGGCAGCTTAAAAAGGGTGAAATTGGAATATGAGAAGCCATGGCAGGAGTTTTTGGGAGAGAAAAGGGGCCCTGAGCAGAAGTTTCTCGTGGCTCTCTTCCCGCCAAAAATTTGGCGGGAACTATTTTACCTCACAAAGGGCCCCCCCGCCACTGTCTTAGGGGGCGGCTGAGGGGACGCCTGTTGGTGAGGGACTGTGGACACCCAGCCCTCACCAACACTCCCAAAAACCCCCCCAAAACCCCGAAAAAGCACAGCAGGGCTCACTGCCCACCCCTCCTGCTGTGTTTTTATGGCAAACACCTGTGTGGCATTTAGGGCTAATGAGGGACAGCTGGGCTGGGGGCAGCAGGACAGGAGACCACTCCTGAGGCCGTGCAGGAGGATGTACACCTCAGCCTGAAGCCTGCTGAGAAAAGGCAAGTAAAGCTGTATTTCTATGCATTTTTCTTCTCTTCATGGGGCAGATTGGCAGCATGTAGTTGGGTTGGGGATTTGAGGGGGGGAAAACATCCCAGTTTGTTGGAAAGCAGGAGCGTCAGGTGTTTGGTTTCCAAAAGGAGGGAGCGTGCTCACACCGTGGGGATTTCAGCATGGCAGGACTTGCTCTCATCCCTCAGCTCCTGCCCACAGCCTGGACAGGACAGGTAGAGGGTCTGTACTCCTCTGACCCCAAGGATATCCCACCCCAGAGGCATCCATTCCTGGGAAATGGAAAGGGGGATGGTGTGGTTATGGTTTGCGATGTGCTGCCCCAGAACAGTTACGAGGTAACCCAGCAGCACAAGGTTTGAGGCTGACGTTCTGAAGTGAGCGGTGAAGTTTCCTTTGGTATGTAAATGTTGGAAATGCGGCTGAGGGAGTGGGAGGTGAGGACACAAGGGAGGAGCACGGCAGTCACCTCTCGCAGTGTTAACGTCGTCATTTTGTACTCCGGTTGTTGATTCATTTTGTACGTGTATTGTTTGGAAGAAATTGTCAGGCAACGTTTTGCTTGTAAATTCCATGGGAAGCGACCCTGCTGGCTTCTCGTGCCGCACCAGAACCTGAGCTGCCCCTCAGCTTCCCTAGCACACAGTTCCTGGCTGCACAGTGTCCTCTGACTGTCTTTTGAGGCTGTGACAATCAGTGTCACACGGAGGCTCATGTAGCCACAGCCACTTGGATGGCCTATTTCTGTCGAGTGAAGTTAATGTGAACTGCTCAGGGAGAGGTTATTTTCTGAGAAGACAAAGCTGCTGGTCTGTCTTAGCCCTCACTGCTCTTCTAAGTCCTGCATGAGATCTTAATTCCTGTCCAATCTATTGCTTCCAAACTCATCCTATTTTACAACTAGTTATTTGTTCTCATCTTCCAAGGTGTGAGGTGAAAGCACACATCACTTAATCTGTGTTGATAAAATCATTTAGGTTAGAAAAGACCCTTAAGGTCAAATGCAGCTGTTAACCTAACACTACTAAAGCCACCACTGTGCCCCCAATGCCACATCTCCACCTCTTCTAAATACCTGCAGGCATGGCGACTCCACCACTTTCCCTGGGCAGCCTGTTGCACTGAAGAAATTTCTCCTCACACCCAATTAAGTGTCCATGTTATACCACAGCCTCAGAGCTGTTTTGTAGGGGGTTTTAAGGTCCCATTTTCCCTCACTGTGATGCTGTAAAGAAATAAAATGGTGACTGCCCACTGAGCAGGATTTAAATTCAAAAAAGAAAGAAAACCTGCACCCTTCGGCCATGTTGTGGTGCTTTCTGCTCCTCCCCACAGCAAGCAGGACTCAGGGTTCTCCCAGGAAGCTTGACATGAGTTCCCTGTGTGGTTCAGGAGAGCACACTTGGAAGGGACAAGCACCACTTTCCCATTCACTGTGACCCTCTCCTCTGGGAGTTCTGGCTTTCCCGATGGCTCCAGCAGGAGACAAAGCCTTGTCACCACTCCAGGAGCCAGCCAGGGCACTCTGCATTTACTGGTGTCACTTAGAGGAATGGGATTATTTATAGCTCTTGGACATGGGAGGAAAGACTCAAGCAGCAGGAAATGCTGGCAAAGGGATGCTTCCTTCCTACCCTTTCTCCTGTTTTACGGTCTCCTGAGTGGTAAGTGCCAGCGCTAAAAACCAGGATAAAGCTAATTAATTCGTGTGGAAAGTCTGGGAAGGGGGGTAGCCCCCGGAAAGGTGCTGTTTGTACCCTGAGCACTGCAGTCAGGAACACTTGTGGCTAACCTACCTGGCAATCAGGACTGCCAGCTTAAGGGCAAAAAAATGGGATTAGCTTTATTCTTGTCAGTTCTGAGACACACAGACCTCACCTGACCAGGGCAGCCTGGAACAGAGACACACACGGAGAGCTGTAAGCTCGCCTGTGTCCCTGCTACATCAGGGCCTTGTACTTTTTCAGTGTCGCACACCTGACTGAACTTACCTTCAGCCAGGTAATGTGACAGAGGGGGAAAACAAGACAAAAAGTGTTCTCTTCTCCCCAACTCCCCACCCCAAATACCCTGCAAAACACAAAAATCCCAAGGCTTACTTGACAAGGCAAAGCACCAGCAAGACTTGTCTCACCCTTTCCCTAATAAACACACTCGAGTCTCTAAACACGTAGCCTCCTATCCCATAAATGACACAGTAGATGCAGGACAGGAATGAAGCCCTCCATAATCCATGCCCCTGTCCTGCAGTGTGGCCAGGCTCCGGCTGTCTCCCCTGGGGTGCCCAGCTCCCAGCAGCTGCTGTAGTACAGGGTGGGACAGCGCTGCTGACATGAAGGCAGCCTGTCAGCCTCTCCATAAAAAGCCTGGGATGGCTGAAATACTCCACAGAGTGGTATTGCCCTACCCAAGCAGCTGGCCCAGCTGGTCAAGGAGCAGCCGTGCCTAGATTAGCCAACAGGGATCACATTCCAGCACCAGAGCAGTGTTTGGCTAAGAAGGCCGCACCTGCACAGGCTGTTACTGACTGAGCCACACCAGGCAGCAGAGTCACACATCCACAGAGCCAACCTGCCCAGGCTCCCAGTTCCTCACAGCATGCAGGACTTCCTTACTTTCCATCAGGTCCTCAAATGCCACAGCAGTCCCTGCTCCAGTCCTGTCTTCGGTCAGCATGACCAGCAGGCTGTGAGGAAAGAGCAGTAGCAGACACACTCCAAGGCATTGCATGAGCAGAGAGGTTGCAAGCAGAAGAGACTCTTCACTAAGCTTTTTTTCCCTTCTTTGTCTGCCTAACTGCACTTAGTTGTGTTCAGTGCACTTGGGATTAAATGCCCCTGGCAAGTTTGTTGGATACAGCCCTTTAGGGGGCTGACACTGCCCCACAGGCTGCCACAGGGTTTGTCACCCGTACTTGACGTGTTGCTCAGCCCCTGACTTCATGGTACCTCATCCTCTGTCTCTGGCAATGTCAGCACCTCAAGCCATGAGCAGCAGGGACAGCCTGGATTCTCTCAAGACCTCATTCCTAAGCTTTCTGTCAGGCTTCACCTCTCCCTTCATGTCTTTTCCCCAGCGAGTGCAGGTAGCCCAGCCTACGTGCTCTTCCTTGCTCCTCAGGTACACCAGTGCCAGCCTGCAATGCACACAACTGCTGAGCACGTTCTGGGAAAGCAAAGCTCTTGGCAAGAGCACAAGCCATGCCCTGTGTTCCCTGTCAGTTCCCCATCCCCAGCAGGGTGCAGCATTTCGTGGTCAGAGATGGCACAATGAACAACCAACATCCACTTGTTCCTGGCTCGGACTAGGCCTACACTTCAGAAACCAGACAGCGACCACTCGCTGTATCCTGCAGGGTGAATGGAGCAACTACTTCTAGGGCAGCTTCAGTCAGTCAATCATGCTTTGCCTGGCTCGTGTCTACATCAGTACCAGCTGCAAGGCTGCAGTGTAAGGAGGAAAAGGGCTGGATACACATCCCCTCCTTGCCCACCCCCCATAGCACACACAGGAGCAAGCAGATTAGAGCAGGAAACAGCAGAGGAAGCAGCCATTGCAAGTTGGGGTTTATTTCACTACACAGAGGGCAGAAAACAAAACAAACCAAGCTATAGCTGTTAGCTGAACTTAATGGCTTTGACTTTGAAGTCACCCTCCACAGCCAGGTATTCAATTTTGTCCATGCCCAGCCGATTTGGGAACTTGAACTCTGCCTCGGGCAGCTTCACCGTTGCCTCGGTTTCATCAAAGGAGATGCACATCTGTAGAGAGCCACGAGAAGGAAGGAAGGAGTGAAGGCTGACACATCACAGCTCCCAGGCTTTGCTCACTCCCCACCACCTCCCGTCTGGGTGCAGGACAGGTGAGGTGGCTGCTGCTGCCAAGCCCGTGCTCAGCAGCTCAGCCTCCTCCCCGCCCAGCAGAGGCATGGAAGGAAGGAAGCTTCTGCAACTGTGGGATGAGACAGGCCCAGTCTGAGTCTCATCTTAGTGCTGTTACTGCTCTGAGGTGCTCGGCTTCCAACAGGACGCCGGAGCAAGGCACTCAACACATCCGAGCTGCTGGGCACTGACTTGGCTTTAGCTGCCAGACTCTTCCCCTGTGGCTCATTGCCCTTTCCATGCCTGCTCCTTCTGCACCGCAGAGGCACGGGGCAGCATTAAAAAGCTGTGCCCTTGGCCCCTCAGTGCCAGGGCTTTATACATGCCCCTGGGGCCTCACCTCAATCTTGTCACCATGCTGGAAGGGAAAGTCAGTCTTCCTGTCCTCCTCCCCCCACATGCCATCCTCCTTGGAATTGCACACGATGGTGTTGACATCCCCGTGACAGTCAAAGCGAGGGTTGAAATGCAGCATGAGGGTGTTGCTGTCCTTCCCGACATTCACAGCAAACCTGGGGAAACAGAGCCAGTGCAAAGGGGGTGCCTGTGCAGCAGCTCCAGCTGACAGTGCTGACAAGCTGAACACAGCAGGAGCTCTGGCTTCCCCCAGTGCCACATCAATCCATTCACCACCTCACTCACCCTTTGGCATCAGACTGGATCTTCCCTTTGATCTTGATGCACTCACCAGGCTCAACGTCCAGCTGAGTAACAACCAGTCCCTGCAGGACCAAACCACAGGAGTTAGTCTATCCCAGGGCAAGGCTTCCAGCCCTGCTTGGGCCAGGGCACAAAGCAGCTCTGGTAGACCCAAATATGAGCTCTGTGCTAGAGGAAGGGTTGAGTCAGGCCAGCTGCCTGTCCCAGCAGCCACTGGGGTCTCCCACTCCCCTAAGCAGCATCAGGTGACAAGGAAATGTGGTGGGTTGGCCCTGGCTGGATGCCAGGTACCCACCAGAGCCACTGTGTCACAACTGGATGGGGGAGAGAAAATACAACAAAAGGCTCATGAGTTGAAACAAAGACAGGGAGAGGTCACTCACTGATTACTCTCACAGGCAAAACAGAGTCAACTTGGGGAAATTAATTTATTACCAATTAAAATTAGAGCAGGATAATGAGAAGTAAAATAAGCTTTAAAAATGCCTACCCCCCCACTCCCTCCCTCCTTCCCAGGCTCTGCCTCCTCCCCCTCAGTGGTGCAAGGAGACAGGGAATGGGGGTTATGGTCAGTTCATTCACAGGGTGTTTCCACCACTGCTGAAGGAGAGGAGTCTTGACCCGCTCAGTGCGGGGTCCCTCCCGCAGGAGGCAGTCCTCCCCTCCAGCGAGAGTCCTCCATGTGAGCTACAGCCCATCGCTAACTGCTCCAACATGGAGCCCTTTCCACGGGGTCACAGCCTTCTCCAGGCATCCTCCTGCTCCAGCACAGGGTCCTTCATGGGCTACAAGTGGACTTCTGCATCCCTGCTGACATCTATGGGCTGCAGAGGGACACCTGCCCCACCCTGGCCTTCACCGCAGGTTGCAGGGTGTTATCACAGAGGCATTCCTGCCACCGCTGATGGGCTCAGCCTTGGCCAGCACTGTGTCCATCCTGGAGCCTGCTGGCCTTGGACATGAGGGAAGCTTCTGGCAGCTTCTCACAGAAGCCACCCTGGTAGCACCCTCTGCTACCAAAACCTGGCCACACAAGCCCAGTGCAGGAGGTGATTCACCAGCTGCGACAGGAGCAGTGTAACTGAGCTCTGCTTAACCGTGTGCCGGGTCAGGGAGGGAGGCCAGTTGCAAATTAGTTTGCTTGGGCAGCGCCCCCCAGCCCCCTCATGCTGTCCTTGCCCTCGTGCCTGCTCCCTGCTCTGCCCACACACAGACTGCCGAGGTCAGGGTTGCTCGAGTCACTACACTGCTCATCCCCACGGCACTAACTCCGGCTCTGGAATGCAGCCTCTGCGCCCGGGGGGATCTTTCGAGGAAAGGAAAGCTGCGGGAGCAGGGGTGGGTTAGAATACACTGCCCGCCTGCTTTCCTCTCCTGTTGCATTAACAGTTAACCCACTCCTGTACCCAAAAGGCATTATTCCAGAAGGAAAATACACAGCTTAAGGGAAAAAAAAAGTATAAAGGGTCTTGAAACTGTAGAGTTGCAAACGGACCCAAACCTTTAGAGTACTTGAGAATATAAGCATTCCTCAGCTTCCCCACTTAGATAACATGCTAAAGAAGAGGAGAAGAAATAGGGCTGGTCACCCCTAACTATTCCTCCCACAGCCATCTATCAGCCTTGCATTTCCTCCCAGCTAATCCTTTTCTCCTCCTACCTCTGGCACCAGGCCCAAAACCCACAGGCAGCCCAGCCTTAGTCCCAGTCCTGCTTGGCACAGCACCCCGGCTCGCAGGCGGCACTCACTTTCTCCATGCTGCAGACACCAGCCCCAGCAGGCTGAGCACCCCCGAGCCCCTTCTGCACAGCACGGAGTGACGCAGCGCTGAGCTCCAGCAGCTGAACTCACTCGGGCAGGACCATCACATGATTGGAGGGGAGGGCGAAGAACGGGATTGATCAATCGCAGCTGTGGGGGCCAGAGCTTCCCGGCCATTTACAGGGGGCAGCGGGAGATCGCTATTGATACTGTTCTTTGCAGGCACTTTGTGCATGATTTTAAGAACTAGTGATTGTTTGCTTTGCGTGATCCTAGAAATCCTTGCTGTAAGCTCTCCGAGCTGCTATGCAGCGTCTGTTGGCTCCGATCCCAGGAGCCGGTGTGGCTCTGTGCTAGGAGCGAGGTGGCTGCTTTTTGTTCGGCGATCTCTGTCTACAATCCGGGTTGGGAGTCCTCGTATGTTACTGCTGCAAAGTGGTTGCCTCTGTGGGTAGGGGTGTATGTGCTCGCCCAGCCCAGCCTCGGGCCTGCAAGGAGCCTGGATTGGCGGGAGACCCTGGCTACAAATCCGCGCTGCTTGCTGCAGTTAAATGAAAGCCAAGGCTTTGGTATAGCCCATGTCAGCGTTTGAAAAGTGCCTAAAAGGTTAAGGGTGGTGGTGTGGGGCTCTAAGTGGATGCGAGAATTCAGGCTGCGGCTTTTGAAAAGCAGCACGATCTCGCTGGTTCCATTCCAGTTGCAAAAGGCTCCGGAGAGAAAAGAGCAATGCTTAGTTAGGGGAGGAAGAGGCCGGGCAGGGCTGTGTGCAGCCGGCAGGACGGGAGAGGAGGCTGCTATCCCAGAGAGTGCCCAGCGCCTGCTGATCCCCTTCCCTGTGCCCCCGGAAAGCACTGAGCATGACTGCCCCGAGGGTCTTTGCAGGGCAGGGAGGTGAAGGTGGAGCGGCTGCAGTGCTTTGTGGGGCTATGTCACTGGATCGGCTTGAACCTTTGCATGAGCTTTAGCAGGGTCCTCGGGCCTCTGTGCCTCAGTTTCCCTCGTGCCTGAAGTGACGCTAATGACACGCAGCTTCCCAATCCTGCCCGTAAATCCGCAGTGAGAGCTGCCATATAAGCACAGTGTGCTACTTGCTGGCTGAGCCGTGACCAGCCTGCGAGGTACCTGTCTGCAGGTCACGTTTGGAAGGGCTGCACAGGGCATCTCACACCACAGCGCAGGAATGTATGGCTGGGTTGCGGTGGGAAACACGCTGGCCTGCAGGAGGCTGCTGGAACTTCATTAGAGCTGTTACAGGAACAGCATCCTGACTCCTGACGCCATCCTTTGCCCCAGATATCCCCCACAGCCATTTCAGAATATTCCCGTGGCATTTCAGCAAAGCTGAGCTGCGTTTGAACTAAAAAGTCACAAGCTCGGATTGCCGCCCTGTGACTGGGGTGCATAAAAGAGGGCAAAATGCTGACTGAAAGCGCTGTAGGGAAAATCCTGCACAGGCTGTCACCTCCAGCCAACTCCCTGGCCGTCCTATGCACACACAAGAGCCATACTGAAGTTAGGAGTTGACTGTGGGAGCAGAGTTGGTGTAGGTAGCAAATGCCACTGAGAGCAGGCCCCCTCCATGGAGAGTTTGGAAAAATCCCAACTAATTCCACCTTAAGTTAGCCCCGTTCTCCAGCGGGATCACGTGTTAGAGACGGGCTTTAGGCGCCTGCTCTCCGCGCCTGAGTTACTATGCAGTTGTTCCCCTGGTCGCTGGCACGTGTGAGGGGTTGAGCAAATTCTGTTTGGCCGGCTGGGTTTGTGCATTTGTCTTCCGTTCAGGTCTGTGAAATCCCTGGAGACTTCTCTCCTCCTTTCCGTGCTGGGCCCTCTGACTCCCAAAATGCACGTTTCATGTGAGCTGCTCTTCTGGCCTGAAGTTTCCTCCTCTGACCCTTCAGACAGTGAATTACTTTTCTAATAACACACGGAGACTGCACTGTTTGTTTTCCTTGAGTGCTCTGCACTGGCAGCCTGGTTGGTTTAGCAGCAAACACTTTGGTCTTTAGATTTAAAACACTCCTTGTTGTGAACCCTGTGAAATCAGCAAGGTGTTTATTCTGAGGCTACAATGCTGAGTTGCCCCACTGTCCTGCATTTTTCCTAGGCATTAAGTGGGAGAAAAGTAGGGGATGCAGTGGATGTCCTTCCCTTTCAGAGGGCTGGTAGAGGAAGGCAGGCTGCAAAGCAGGGCCACACTGGCCAATCCCACCCCATCAGGGATGATCCCAGCCTCCCTGCACAACGTGAGGCAAGGTACACCTCGCACTTCCCGCAGAGAGGGACTCGATGCACTCACAGCAGGCAGGCAGAGGATTAGAGTGTGTTTCAAAGGCCTGGGGGAGGAAGGGAGAGGCACTGCCCTATGCAAACCACTCACACCCCAGCTCCAGCAGGGGATGTTCTGAGAAGAAACCCTGGGCAGAAGAGCCCAAGTGAGCCTTACCTGGGTTGTTCCAAGGGACTGCAGTAAGTACAGGCCCTGAGGGAGAGTAGCTGGGGCACACACAGTGCAAGTGTTCCCATTTCAGGTGTGTTACAGCTCTCTACATGCTTTTGGGGAGGAGTGTTGCACCCACTGGCAGCTCTGGCAGAAGCAGGGAGAGAAGAGTCATCTCCTGCTCATCCAGAGGTGATGCACAGAGGAATTTTTGCCTATGGGGAAAATTAAGGCTGGCCTCCCAGTGCTTGGCCTTGCAGGCTTGCTTGTGGAGACAGGGTCCTGCCCAGCACCAGGTCCCCAGCCCAAACTCTTCATTCACCTCTTGGTTTGCACAGGCTGAAGGCAGACAACTGGCCAGTCTGATTTTCTTGTAACTCTCTAGAAACGTCCCCGATTTGCTTCGGAAGCAAAGGGTGCAGCATGCTGAGTGTCACTCTTTTTAATGTCCTGCGAGGAAAAATACACCCTAGTCATTGGTGAAGTCATATCCCTGGCTAATCTCTGCTGCCATTAGAAACGGCTGTCCCCTGTTTTGGGACAGTCTGAGGACACACCCTGCTGCTGGCTACCTCAAGGAGGCAGGGTGCGCTGTGCCCTGTGTGACACAGGGTGCGGAGGCCGGCGCCTGCTGGCTCTGCAGTCGCTGTGCCTGGTTTGTCTCGCACTGAGCCCACACACACTGGTGGTTGTTGGTGCTGCACCTCCCGAGTCGCTCATGGCTGCAGCTGAGAAAGAGGCCCCCCTTCTTGCACAAAGAGTGAGTAGAAGGTTTCTCCTCCTTCGGAGAAGGCATCCAGCCCCAGGGCTGGCACAGCAGTTCTGTGCATGCGCCACCCTGGGAGGGCACCACTGCTTCAGCCAATGCCCCTCAGTCACTTACACTGACCGAGCAGGGAGAAGAACTGCTCCAATCCAAGGACTGTACTGGTAGAATAATGACAAGAAAAACCCCTCACCCTTTCCTAGTGTGAGAGAAAGCTTACAGTTTGCTTTAAGTTAGGGTTGTTTTTTCACTTTCTGTAGGGAAGATTTGTTCTTGTCTCTGTAAGTTCATTCTCAGTTCATCAGGCAAAGGCTGCATCTTTCTCTCACGCTGTCTTTAGGGAATATTTGTGTCAATACTGTCTGGATGGGATTCTGTTCTCAGCAATAGCCCCCGGTTACTCTTACAACCTAAATATTATTCTGTTACAGCATAATAGATATATACATTGTATTTCTAGATACACTCATGGCCTGTTTTCTTTCTCTTGGTATATCTGGGGACTTTAACTTAAGCAATCCTCTGCTTCTGCTGTTGAAGTGTTTGGTTCTCTCTGTTGCTACCATAGCACATTAGTTTGTCTCAGCTGAGGAACTTCTGCCTTTTTGCTTGGGTAGTCATGAGCACTTGAAGAATTTAGTTGCACACAGTTCCCCTGGGCCCTTCTGCAGAGCTGGCTAAAACAATGCTCTCACCACCATGGTATCTTCCAGCCCCCTGCTCTCTGTGGGGGAAACTCAAGGGCTCGGCTGGATACCACAGAGGAATAGAGCCAGACTCTCAGGAAGAAACTTCAGCCTGCTCTTGAAAGACAAAGTGACTCAGGAGCCACAGTCCTCTGTGGCAGGAGGGTGAGGCCCTCCCAGAGCCTGCCGGCACTCAGGCTCCCAAAGCACTGCCTCAGAGGGAAGTTTGTGCCAGGAAGGTCCAGTCTGCACTGGATACCAGCTGGGGTTGCCTGGCCACATGTCACTACAGTGTTTTTATCCCTGAGGGCTTCCTGATTTCAGCTTTCCCTACATTAAAAGGGAAGCACCTCTATTGCAGGTTAATTATAAATGAAGTTAATTATGAAGAACTTCTTGCACTAAGTGATGAAAGGAGTTGGCTGATTGTGTCACTGGAATTTAAAGTATGTCTCCTCACTTTATTTCCCTCGTTAACACTGACCCAAGCTGATAATCCATGTGTTTCTCTCATCTCTCAGTGGATTAGATTTAACTAGAGCAAATTGTTAACTACGCGGGAGAACCAGGCCTTTGTTTTGTTGGACTCACTTCACTTCGGCGCCTCCCTCCTTAACCTTTTAAGTTTGCAGGTGGCAAACACGTCACCTCAGAGTTTACTGCCTCATCTCAAAGGAGTTGTTTGCATTTGCTCCTCACTGGATGTCCCCACTACTCTAAAATTAAGAATCCAGGTCCCTCCTCTTTGCAGGTCACTAGAGATCTTAGTCAAGCAGCTGCTGCAGTGGGAACTCCTAGCGGAGCCCGTGGGTTACTGACCCTTCAAGTTTCCCCGAGGTCTGTCAACTCTGGCAGCTTTAAGTACTCGTTTTTCTTAGAAGCACAGTTGTTTACTTTACGTCTGTGACCGCACTGCAAACTTCTGCAACAGGGAACAGACCCTGGAACACTTTTCACCGGGATATAGCAGCAGGATAGCGGCACCTCCCAAGCCTTATATATTCCTGTGGTCTAGCCCCAGACAATCTGGGTTTGATTTGCACCTCGTGATCAGCTGCAAGGGGACTTGTGTGGGGGCTGAAGATGGGGACCTATGGACTTTCCTATCCCTATCCCACTGAATAAAACCTGTACAGGTCTTGAAGGTGTCCACATGGTGGACAGGAGGTGAGGAAAGGTAAAAGGGAGTGCAACTGCATTGCCCTCCGCAGGGTAACTCTAGCAGTAGAGCTGGTTAGCTGGGTCTGGAGCCCCTGTGAGTGAAACAAGGTCTCAGTGAAAAAGGATCATCACTGCAGCAAGCCTTCTGGGCAGCTTTCATCTTGAACTGGGGCGTCTGCACCAGGCTGGGGTTCTAGCCTTTGTTTTGTTTCCTCTTCATAAATCAGCTTTTATCATACCATGCCATCCATAAAGTTAAAGCTTCTGGGGTTTTGCCAAGTAACCTGGGATGCTCTTCTGAAAGATTTTCCCCATTTCAGGCCACAGGACTGGATCTGTGTTGTCATAGTAGACACATCTAGGACACAGTAGACACATCTGTTGATCCTTTTATATTATCTCCTTAGAACTGTAAGGCTTGATTTTCCTTATATCACTCTAATTCTGCAAAACCTGCAAGGCAGAGGTTTCCCTTGTAAAGACTGTGAAGCGGTTTCTTGTTTTGGGGCTTTGCTTAGTGGAGGAAAACCCCTCACAGTGGCTTGGACAGGGTGGGACCAGTGTCCACAAAAGCATTTCAGCAACCTTAGGCTGCACTGATTTAGAAGAGCTCTCTTCTAGCCTGACATAGCACATACAGCATGCCAGGATGCCTTAGAAACTCAAGCCATCTGGAGTTCTTTCCCGCAAAAACATGTGTGTGCCAGAATTGGTCTCCTTTGAGCCACCCACAGTGAGAAGGGATTGTATTTAAGCTGGCTCAAGTTTCTTGAATTCGATTTTAGGCAAGAGAAAATTGTCGGCAAGTATTTGGAAAATGCCTTGGAAAGAGCATGCTGATTAAGAATGTAACAATCTTTGAAGGAACATTAACACTGTCCATTCGCAGCCACAAGACACTGAAGAGCCACCAAAATGATATGTAGGGTGAAGTGCCTTCCCCTTCCTGCCACCTTCTCCCCCAGTGATTTGTCAGCCATATTTAGGGCTTACCCGAAATGAGTCATGAGGACTCCCTTAGTTCACAAAACACCTCTGAACTTCTCTGGCTGTTGAGGTGCAATGAACAAAGCGACACTCAGGTTTAAGACTGAAGTGCTTTTATACAGCAGCTGTAAAAAAGTATCAAGCACAGGCAAGTCATCTGATTGTCTCCCATTATTCATGACAGGCCATTTCACAGGGTGGCATCTCATCTGATAGGTAGAGAGGAAAGACACGGTTAGAAATACTCACATGCACACACAAATTTGGAAATGCATTTCAAAGTGGCAGATCAGTAAGTTCTGCTGAAAAGCAAGAGCACCATTCCCAAGCACTGTCGGCAGATCAGAAACCCTGCTCCTAAACCCCCTGAAGGCTGTGGTAATCCTGGCTGGATTCATAAAAGGATTCGGGCCCCAGTGTGGTGAAACGAGGCAGCGGTTCAGAGCCCTGAGCACTGCAGGATGCAAGGGAAAGGGAGGGCAGAGAGGATTTGTCACCCTGACAGGAAGGGTCGGGAGAGTGTGAGTGATGGCAAAGGCCTCAGCCATGCCTCAGGCCCAGGGCTGCCCCCTCAGTCCCACGGAGAGCACAAACCCAACTGGCTGTCCCAATGCAGCTGCCACCACAGCGGCCAGCAGAGGTGACAGACTCCACTGAGACTCTGTCCTCCCATGGCAAGTGAGAGTCTGCAGCAGGGCGTGCCCAGCCCCAGAGAAGGAACAGCCTGGCAGCTGGGCTGCACGGAATCCCACAGCGCCTGGGGAGATCTCAGACCAAGGACAGGCGAGGAGCACAGCACGCCTGCCAAAGTCTGCAAGATACCAAAATCCAAGGGAAGCACCACTGCATCCGCCCTCCCCTTTGGCCACAGGCAGGAGTAGGACTTTCCAGATGGACATACAGATCCATGGTGGACTGCTGCTTGTCTCCAGCACAGACCATCCAGCAGCTAAAAAGTCACCCAATGTTAAATCAGCAGGCAACCACTATGAGGAACAGCAACCTTGGGCTTCTTGTGAGGCAGCAACGAGAAACCATGGAGAGGGCAGAGTTGCAAGATCTTTGCTTAAATCATGTACTCAGTACTTATAAAGCAAAGAGATGAAGAATCCAAATCACATGCAAATAACTCCCGAACTCAAGCATCTACATTTCCCTAGAGCATGCCACTCAGCGTATGACTAAACCAGTTCTAGTGTTTATGCAAAGAAAAATGTGCAACTTCCCTTGGCTATGCCCATCTGTGCATCTTAACCTGCAGACAAGACTGCCGGGCTTAGTGACCTCCTGGAGATGGTATTTATTAAAGCCGCTTGCCTGGAAGCCTCCCTGCTTTGGCAAGAACTTTTCATTCCTCTTTTTTTCCCTCTAAAACGCTCACGCCACATCTAGTCAATGAGATGTACAACTCTGTCTGGTGCCATGCAATGGCTCATCTTTTTGTGGAAGCAGATGTGTTTTGATATATACATACCCTGTGTTGTGAAACAGTGTTGCTCATGCCCCCTCTTCCAGGAGCCAGTCTTTATGTGTAGGGATTTCTGATGGGTTATGTCGGCTTCTTGTGCTTGCTGTGAGCTCACATCTCCTCCTTGCCTTTGCCTGTGGACTGTAGCGACCAGGACTCAGATGGGGAGAACCCATACAAGTTAACAGCCTTGTGGCTTATAAACCTCCAGCAAAAAGTATGTTAAAACAAGAGTCAGGTTTTACATTCTTTGTCACTGATGATATGACTCAAGCAGAGCTGGAAACTCAGGTTAAGAATTTTAATACAAGGAAGGAAAAGAGCAAGATTATTTCTTAATGCATTAGACTGTTTTATACACGTTTTCTTATGTAAGAGTTAATCCCCTTCCAGTGTTTGCATTTCGTAGTCTTCAGTAATATTCAGCATGTGCCCAGCAGAGGTCTTCCTGCCTTCGGGGTGACTTGATGCCACTTGGCACGAGCACAGACACTGGTAAGGGACCCAGCCTCGCTCAGACACGGGAGGCAGTGCAACTCTGGGGTCAAACCAGGGTCACAGCACAGAGTCCCACCTTGGTTACCCAGCCTGTGTACATGGGCTGAATCAGGAGCACTGGCATGGCCAGGCAGGGATATGAAGCAATCCACAGTGACAGGCAGGCTTTCCCTTGGCTAAAGTCACAGGGAAACCAGAGCTGCAGAGTGGAAGCCTGTGACGGTGCAGGGGACGACTGCTGCTGTCCCCAAGCTCAGCACAGCCTGCAAAGCCCTGCAGGCTGCAAATGGGCAGCAGCGTTTGCTCCTCCCTTGGCCCCACGCTTTTCCCTGCCCACTAGCAGGCTTGCAAACAGCCTGGCTCTGAGGACAAACCCTGCCCTCATCCTTATCAGCTCCCCTCCGTATCAGCTCCCTGTTTTGTTCTAGGGTCGCTTTAGATACCATCACCAGGCAGTGTGAGAGCCACTGGGGAGATAAGGAGGGTGCAGTGTTTGTGGATGGAGGGAGCACAGCTCTGCATCCCTGTAGCAACAACACTCCCCATTGAGGCCTCGGAGGTAATTCTTGTCCTTTCTGGAAGTGAGACTCAAGACCTTCCCATTTCCCTTAAACATTCTCTGCTATTTACCAGTGGCATGCAACTCCCAGGTGGACTTTGGACAACCTGCAATAACACCTGCCCTGTGCTTGGCTGTGCAAAGCTATTTATTCCCTACGGAATTACTACGGAACTCCAGGTCTGACACACGCACCAATTCAAGTTCTTCTAATTCCCACTTCCACTGAAATATTCTGGACTTCATTAAAGTCTATAAAACCCCTCTTCTGGTATCAAATTCATCAGAACATTCCTTCACTCTAGAGCTGTGATTCAGGAAGGCCAAAAGAAAATATTTTAACCAAGAACTCTCTTTACAGAGGCCCTGCAGCAAGGGGGAAAAAGGATTTTGGTCCTTGCTTGCCATGGCAGCATCAGAAATGCAAACTGAGGCCAGTCCACACAGACTGACATGCTTGTGTGGAGGATCTTGCCAATAGTTTTGATGGGTGTTTCCTTCACAACAGAAACTAGGACTTCCTAAACAATTAATTTTGAATAGCTTGTGGCTTTCGAGCACATGGAGCATGGCTGCCTATGAAACACTATCACATAGCAACGAAAGCACCCAAAATCTTTATCAGACCCATCTGCCTTGAGCACTTTTGTGCTTTCCTCCAGTACCATTGGAGCTAAAAAAACTTAAGAGCAGTGTAAAGATATATTTCACAAATAGATTTTGGGTTGCTTATATTTTATGACAGGCTGTACCGTCAGGAAGTCCTGATAGGTATGAGGAGCTTATGTGCCTTTGCTGAAATCCAATCCAGATATAAAAGACCATGAGCCTTAGGCTTATTTAAACCATCCAAAAAGTAGTTTGCTCTACCAGCTCAAATTAGCAGCTCTAAGGAAAAAAACAACCTACACAAGATCACCCATCTGTGTCCTCACAGACAAGCTATTGCACTATGTGCTCAGTTAGGTATTTAGCACAACAGTGCCTTTGTACCAAGCTTTTCCTAAAATGTATTTCTTTTAGGTAATGGTAAAACACATTTTCTGTGCTTAAACAAACTCATGATGGGGATGAGGGGTATTAACTTAACCGAACTAAGAATTCTACTCTTAGTGCTTTCCAACGTGACTGAGTTTCCAAAGACAATATTTGTTTTTCCCTGAAAGGCTAACAGTTCTCATTTACTGGGGAAATTTAGGCTGTGCTGTTAATTGGGGAGTTTCTGATTCTAAACCCCACTCCGCTAACCTGCCATCTGGTGCTACTTGTAGCAAATGTAGTCATGAGAAATTCTACCTTTAACAGGATTTAGTAGCAATTGGGATTGTCTCGTTACTTGCCGCAAGTGTGCAACTTTCTTCTCACTGTGGAGTTGTATACAAACTATTTAATTCAAATGGCATTCATCACAGTAGGAAAAAAAGCGCATTTTGTGTGATGGACTCTTCAATTCTTTTTTTTTTTTTTTTAATTCTACAAGTTCTGTTTCTCTCTGCTTCATAAAGTGCTGTGATATAAAGTGTGCCTGGGCCATTAGCTTGGGTTTGCAATGTTCTGTGCTCTTGCTCACCTGCTTTGCCCAAGAACACTTTTTTAATTGCACAAAAGCCTCTTGGGTAGTTTGAGCTGGGCTCCCACCATTGGTCCAGCCATGTCCAGAGG
>VZRS01004254.1:4502-65458 GCA_013398055.1 Ifrita kowaldi
TAACATCTGGACAAAATTTCCCTCATTGGCAGACTGTGGGAAAGGAAGTAAGTGTTAATGGATATGCCATCTCAATTTATGGGAATGGCATCCGTATCCCAAGAATATCCAGGGGTTAAACTGTATAAAGTAGTACCTGAGAAGACCAACTCCAGGACCGCTGCCAGCAAAGACCAGGGTGAAGAAGGACCAGCAGGATGCCAAAGGAATCCACGTGGTGGTGTTATCCTTCTACTGAGTCTGTCTTGTCTCTCTGTCTCTCCCCCCACCCCTCACCTGCCCCATCCTATTTGTTTCTATCTCTCTACACTTACTGTTAAATAAAATGCATTTTATTGACTTCAGCCTGTGATCTTGTTTGCACCTTAATTCAGATGGGAGCATCTCTTTATAAACAGATCATAACAACATCCTCCTGCAAGAGATTTTGGGAAGCATTAATGCAGTTGGATTTTGGTTTCGGGGTTTTGGTTTTGGGGAGGTGAAGGATAGCCAATCTTTGAGTAGATACATCAGCAACTAATAACCTACCACGTGTTTGAATGTAGAGCTCAATTTTTGCTGAAAAATTAGCAGCAAAAAATCTTCTGCAAAGGAACAAATTTGACACGTTATAAGTATCTTGTTTGTCTGCTGTTTCCTTGCACAAGGGACTTTTTTACATCCAGCATTATTCCAGGAATCTATAGCTTTCTTTGTTGCAATAGCCTGGCAGAGTCCCCTCTAGATACCAGGAAAATGAAAAAAATCTTAGTCACCACTTTTCCCACTTTTGAAAGGAAAATATTTTTTAAATTTCTCCTGAATTACTCTTAGGTCTATTTTAAATTTAAAAGTTGCTGATACATGACAAGATAATCAATGTTTTAAATTCATTTCCAGAATGCTGGCTTTTTATCCCTGGAAAAAACCACAGCTTCGGTGTATCTTCACTAGTTCAGGTAAGAGGTACATCTTGTTCTCAATTTATTATGGTGTTTCTGAGAAATGCTGCAATCCAACAGGCAGAAAAATGAAAATTTGTGAGAAGCTGTTCCATTAAATTGTGGATTTAGTTGGACTCAAAACATGGATCAAAACATAAACAATTTTTATTTCACTTTTCAGTACAAAAACCTTGCAACTGAGCAAAAATATACTGAAAAATAGGGAGCTGCAAACATTTGATATCTGAGGTTACATACAACCAGGTTCAGGAGTGCTACTGAAACAGTCTGACCATTTAAAGATTTTGTATGCAGTGTCTAAAATAATCCTTGTAAATTCACCCCTGATTATTCTGTATCATTTTTCTATAGTTTTTTAGTTAAATTTGACTTTAGGCATATCAGCTCCTTGCTTAAGGACAACGATTTTTTTAAATTTTTTTTACCTGAGCCTATACCTTAACTTTTATGCTCTTTGGAGCCATTACCTCCTTCATTACATATTTGTTGATTAGACTTTTATAAAATATTACGGTATGCCAGTCAGGAACCACAACACTACACACAAGTAATTTTATAAAAAGTATAACACAATTTGTCATATCTTTATTGCAAATATTTCACACATACAACTTTAAATATTTAAGGATGCTCATTCATTCATGCATTCAGCACTGTCCAACAGACAACATTGTTTTGCAAATTTATTACCTTTTCTATGGTTACAGAATTTTCCATGAAAGTTACCATGTATTTTACCATTTTTCTGTTATCTGCAAATGATTTTCAAGTATTTACTAAAAGCTTTCGATTAAATCGAACAAGAACAATGGTTCTATTCTCTTTTCTCCTTTTAACACATAAATATTCATGTGTTTAGTTTAGAGCTTAAGTTGTACGAGGTTTTTTCTAATCCTTTACAGGGTTATGTAAATGCTTAACATCTATCTACTGTGGAAAAGGAATGCCAGGAGACAAAGACAATTCTTGGATGAATAACAACATATGTTTCAATTGTGATTTTATTTTTTTGGTATTCATAAAAAGTTTCATAAGTAGCCAGCTGTTGTTTCAGTTTTCACAATTAACTCAATCCTTAGTAACACAAGCCAATTATTTTCACTGTAAAAAGGGAATTTGTCAATAGGTGTGGTACAATCATTGCATAATCAGTTTTAAAAAATGTACGTATACTAAGCCCTGGCAAAAATGAAAATCTTGCAAAAGAGGTAATTTTTAGTGCTATGTTTATTGCTTGTCTATCCCAATCATAGCCTAACTTCTATGCCCAGGGGAGACATCTTCACTTATGACTTGGCACAGTGTGAATGCAACAGATGGACAGAAGTAGCCAAAAGCCAGTGCTCTATGTACATTTCGGGTGTTTGCCAATGACAGGATTCTTGAACAGGAATTTTTAAACAGCTGTCAATCCTAAAGCTATAACCCTATGTTTAAACTGATACAACACTATTAATTCAGCTTTGAGATATTTCTGCTTCAAAAAATAGTAACTGCCAAACTGTGCAAGGAAAGCTTTCATTTTGGTTTCATTTGTGTTTCATTTGTGCTTTTGTTTTGTGAGGCATATGAGCTGGAACATGGAAACATACATAAGACTTGAGTCTTTGGGCAGTGCTTCCCGGACATTATCTTCTGTTTGATCCTGTGAAAATATCCCTTACTAAACACAGCTGAAAGCTGAAGCTGTGTTTAGTAAGGGACATGGTTGGAAAACAGGCCAAGACGAATGGTGTCATTTCACCACAAATAGACATATTCATGCAGCAGACAAAGGCAGTTTAAATTTCACTGTCCGCTCACGACATCAACCTTTCTGAACTGTCACATTCAACAGGATCAAGACAGCTAAAATGCATGGATTATTTCAAATTTCCTGAAGATACAACAAAAAATCTAGCTATTCCTCCCAAATCCTTTTTGTCTTTAGAGTCAAAGGATTGTGTACTGAACCTGATTGGTTCTGTCAAGAAGAGCAGGAGTTTTGTATCATCTTTCAACATCTGTGATAAATATTTGATCTGTGACATTCTGGTTCTGGGAAATATCACCAACAGGGATGCTAACAAAAAAATATTTTGATTGCAAGCAGAGTGCTGCTAAGCATTTTTGGAAGCAGTAGAAGATGCTTTTCAGAGAAGCACACAGTCTCCACAGGAGGCAATAAAATGATGTGATCAGAGAATGCTGTAAATTTTGTGTCCTATATTCTCATCTTGCTCTTGCTTCCAGTGTTTAGTTACACTTGTCCAGTCATCTATTGTCTTTCTACTGTGATATAATCACTTATGAAATATTACAATAATTTTAATTACCATTTAAAGGAATTTTTTGAGAATTAACTCTCATTTATACATACTTTGAAGTTCTAGCTGCAAGTTGCTAATAGAATAGTGTACAGCATTTAATAAGAATGAATTCATATTTCTACTTTCATGGAATGTTTGTCATAACATTCTTTATCCATGAGCTATACTGAGAAGTATATATAGGCCACCATCTATAAAATAAAATCATGACTGCATGATACTCAACAAAGAATATTTTAATAAAAAATTAAAAACATTTGATAACCTGGAAGTTATTAATGCTGAATGTATATTTCATTATTTATTTTTAGTTCTGAGCAACAATTATTCTTCTACAAATATTTTTTTACATTGCTTTAAATTTCTTTGAAAATCTTTGTGAAATGTCAGGCCTCAGTGACGTGAAAGTAAGAAAGTTATTAGAGACAAAAATTGAAATGCTAATCCTTTTGGCATACTGGGAGTGGTGGTGGTGTTATTTGTTTGGGTTTTGTTTGTTTGGGTTTTTTCTGCAGTATCTTCTTTTTACTTCACAATATTTACTACACAGCTGGCCACCTGCAAACACAGTGAGCCACAGGATTTAGCTGATTGTACAAGAACCAGTGTGAGAGAGCTTTAGTATATTTTGGGGTCCCTAAACACTTCCAAATTTGCTTTCATAAAGTCTAGATAAATAGGAGACAAGCAGTGCTGAAAATGAGCAAACTAGTCCACCAATATGCTCTGCTGCTGCTTTGCATTCTGCTTTGCTGTGTGCTACCAGCTGGGATCTGCTATTCTAAATTTACTACAAACGCTTCGAGCCTGAGCTATGGCTTGTCTATTAGACAAGAATATGGTTGAGAGAAAGCTGATCATGGGACCTGGCAAGCACAAGTCTTCTCACAAACATGTCCTTATCTCTGTTGCATGGATCTACACTGAAGAAAAGGGTAAAACCAGAAAAATGTGCATCTGGCTTTGGAATCTGGCCTTGTGCATAGGCTTTCTTGAGAAAGCTTAATAAGATGGAAATAACCCTAATTTTTACTATTTATAGATAATAGATGTGATAAAAAAGGGGACAGCAAAACTACTAATTGTGAATGCATGTGATAAAGAATATCTTGACACAGTTTTAAAAGAGAAATATAATATTGCTAAAAAATTTCATTAGGATAAATAATGCCTTGTCTCACTAGGGATCATTTTGAGCACATTATATTAAAAAGTACTTATTTTTCACTCACTTAAAGGCATTAGTTTTATACATAATGATGTAAAGCAGCTTCTTTTCCAGGACTCTCCTGAGCATGGAAAAAAATGGTACAGGATGTTCTATCTTACATTTTTGGCAAGCTATTTAACTGCTTTTGCTGAATTACATTTTAAAACCTTGACAGTGACTTAAATGGCCATGGATTTCAGCTTTGCTCCTAACATACCATAATGTCATAACTCTCTTCAGCAAGGCAGTGATGAGCAATTTCAAGCAGTGCAATGCACTCTCTGTGTGCATGTAGTCCCTCATCCCTCCTTAATAAGCATGCAGAGACATATATTTTACAAGAGACAGCAAGCCAGGGGAAAAGCACCCCATTAATCTCCAGCAACTGGAGCAGTTTATTTTGTAATGAAATTTTGTTCTGTCCTTCTAATACAAACTGTTGCCTGTTTACCGTTACTTTTTAGGTTCAAAAGAAGAGAGATCTTTGATAGAAAATTTCTCTCTGCAGGTCATGCATTTTCTACATATACAAAATACTTTTCCTGCAGAAATAAATTCAAGAAGGAAACAGCATGCTCTAAATTCATATATTGTTGCCTACTTTGCTTCTCTTGATCAATAAAGGGCAGAAAATTTATTTGTGCAAAACATGCATGAAACCCCTTGGTTTATGAACCCTGTTCCATATTCACATTGATAGAGGCAGAATACCTTAAGGCAGCTATTCTCGATTTCTTTTATTTCCTTCCAACCATGCTAATATTACTGATTTATAAGGCCCCCATTAACAACAATAACTGAAATTAGGGATCTGCTTTGATTTTCGGTGTTTAGAGAAGTAATTTTTGTTCACACCTTAGGCCTATGAAGTGGTGGTTTTCTTAATCTATTAATAAATCAAAATCATGCCCTACTATCATGAACAATTGTTGAATAAAAGTATTTTAAAAATGGTAATGCTGGCCTGAATTCAATGTGTCATCCAGTTGGTTCTGCAGGCGTTTCTACATAAAGAAAACCTCCTTTAATTCATAAATTCACTACCTCACACCTCTTCTGTCTGAAGAAGATTTTTGTAGTAGAAGACAGTTCTATATGTACAACTCTACCAGGCCAAGGCTCTGCATCTATTTCTAAACATTTTGTTTTCCGTTTCTGTGGACCCCACAAAGACTGTCTATATGTCTTTACCAGCCGGGCAAATAATTTACCAGTCAATTCAATAATTGTATAATAATTAATGTATAACAACTGTTCAAGGAGCTGCTATCGTACATGTTGAAAGAACAGTTTCTGAGGGAACAAGTAGAACAGAGAGGTGAAAGCTGCAGCTGATACAATGTTTGGATGGCCTTGTGCTAGAGATACATAATATTTAAAGGAAAAACAAAAGCAAAATTTCCACAATACAGCCTCTCTTGTTAAAGAACTAAAAGTAGCAAAACTCTCAAGGTTTGTACAGACTCATTTAAATGTCAGGCCTTTATTACAAGGCAGCAAAACTCAGTAAATAATAGAATTAATTCTTAAATACCGGAGAATTTGTTTTGATTCTAATACTGAACCAGAGGATTTAAGGTTTGAGAGACCACTGATGCTATGGAGAATTTTTTCAGAGTGTCACAACTTCAGAAATTTCATAAAAATTAGTATAAATGTTTGTTTGAATATTTACTGACAAAGGGCATGCCCTTTTGTTGTTTGTTTTTCTCCACTCTGAAATGATTCATATGCTCAAGGTATATGAACACTGTGGCATAATTCAATTCATGAACCAAACAACATAAATAATATATTCTGAGCAATTTTCAAATAATCCACATTCAAAAAACTTTTCTTCTAAACAATTCAGCTGTTGAATTTCAAAAAATTCAAAGGAAATTAGGATCCGTTGCATGCCATTGGCTGGCCAAAACTACAAGCATGATTGCAATTATTATTGTTCTTTTAGATAATTAAGCATGTAAAAAATGGATAAAGACTGCAAGATTAATATACCTCTTAACACATCAGAAGTAACGAAAATCAGCATATTAATCATTAATAAAAGTCTGCATAATTTACAGTATTTTTTTCTGTGAAGTTAAAATATGACTTTTTTCATACTTAGAAAGATTGATTTTAAAATTATACATCAATTTTTAAAGTCTTGCACATGGAGGCTTTTGGCATGAAATGTAATAGAATTACATTTATTCCATAGTGGTAATTCTGGATTAATGTTTTCATTTTTGCAGTGCATAAATGCACCTAAATTCAAGCTAACTGAAGCTTTGCAGATGATTTACAATGGAACATTAAGAAAGCGGACTCAACTGTCATTCTGGATTAATTAAACCCTAATATAAAGAGAATTAATTTTGTGAATATCTACAATCCTCATTTTGCTTGGAACCAAAACTGAGGAAAAACCTTCATGAATATGAGACTGTTTTTTTCTCTCAAATATTCTCTTCTAATTCTGTTTAGTTGCTTTAGAATCCCATTAATTCCATCAGAGGTAGAGAATTCTGCAACTGTGTAGGCGTTTGCAGAAAAAATAGTGGTCAAACTACATTTTGACATGTTAAAAACAGAATCCATACATCTTCAGAAGTTTGAACTAATGAGATTAAATTTTACTCTTTTTAAAGTATTTCTGTCACTTCCCAGCAGGTTTTTGAAATTCAAAATGTTTTTTTCATGAAGAGTGTAAGACAGTGCTCCTTAAAATATGAAAATCAGTCTTTAACCCGAAACATTTTATCCAAATTCTGTACAAGATGCTGCCCTTTTATCTACATTACAATAATGTTTACAGGTTTTGTGGAAATAATTGGTGTGACTGAAATTGTTTATTTAGTTCTTACAGTTATTGTACTGCAAGGTAAGGGAATACCCTCACTCTTGAGAGAAACTTCGTAAAAAGCTGTTCGAATGACCAAAAGAAAAAGCAGCAGTTTATAAAAGTCTGTAAAAGGAATTTAGAAACAAAGTTACCATAATGAAAAGAAACTTTTGTATTTCCTGAACTCAGTGCTGCCTAAGCTCTCAGACCATCATGACAGCTGGGTGTGTGAATCATTGAATGGTTTGGGTTGGAAGGGACCTTAAAGATCACCCAGTTCCAAGTTACTGGATTCCCTGCCACCTTCCACCAGACCAGGTTGCTCAGAGCCCCATCCAACCTGTCCTTGAACACTTCCAGGGCTGGGGCATCCACAACTTCTCTGGACAAGCTGTTCCAGCGCCTCGCAGTAAAAAATTTTTCCTAACATCTAATCTAAATCTACCCTCCTTCAGTTTAAGGCCTTTCCCCCTTGTCTTACATTAGCCTCTTGAAAAGTCCCTCTGCATCTCTCTTGTAGCCCCCTTCAGGTACTGAAAGGCTGCTACAGTTTCTCCCTGAAGCTTTCTGTTCCGCAGGCTGAACAACCCCAGCTCTCTAAGCCTGGCTCCACAGGAGAGGTGCTCCAGCTCTCTGATCATCTCTGTGGCCCTCTGGACTCGCTCCAGCAGGTCCATGTCCTTTTGTTGGGGATTCCAGAGATGGAGGCAGTGGAGTGTCATGGAAGTAGAGCAGAGGGGCAGAATCCCCTCCCTCACCCTGCTGGCCACGCTGCTTTGGATGCAGCCCAGGATATGGCTGACTTTCCGGGCTGCAAGTGCAGATTGCCAGCTCATGTGCAGCTTTTCATCCACTGGTATCTCCAAGTCTTTCTCTCCAGGCATGCTCTATAAATGTATCTATGCACACTGGGAACTAATCTGTGAAGCTCAAACATATTTAGATATGAAAGATTGTCAAGAGTTCAGCTGAAAGATTTTTTGATACATCCAGTTAACTGTATTAAAACTGTCTAAATTAATTTTCTGCTCAAAATGTACAGAAGTCAAAAAGTACAAAACTTCACTCTCTCCTAAGCAGTTAAAAACTCCTGATACCTGGGTGTCCTTTCACATAGTGTGCACCAGCTTTTCTGATCCTAGCTGATGATGCAGCATTGCTCACAGTGGGATAATAGCTTTGGGTTTATGGATAAATTTTCCAGATTAAATAGGAAGTACTCATTGCTACTTGGGAGTACAGAAGATCCTAAACAAGGTTGTTTTTGACAATATTATAGGCATATGTGCCTGAAGCTTGAGTTCAGGCAAGTTCACCTTTGTCTTGGCTGTGAGTAACTCAAGCAATTAAATACACCTAAAAGCCTGATTTTATCAAATGTCTTGCACTAGGTGCCAGTAAACCAGAGATTATATCTGGAGGCACTACAGTTAGGACTGATGATTGCACTTGTGTAAAGACATTGGCACTACATGATTATTCAAGTTTTCACACAGTCATCTGAGAAATACTGCTTTAGTATTTGATTTTCCTATGCAGACTGCGCAGAAAAAACCCAAACTGGGTTACATTTAAAATGTAAGTAGCAGGTAAATCAAAGAAGAAGAATAATGCAAAATTTAGTTTTCTTTTACTAAGAACTCCCATTGAGATTATTTGAGAATTCTTTTCAGCCTAGCTGACCAATCAGTACAGAATCCTTGAGTTTAGTTTACGTCATTACCCTGGCAAGATGCTGGCTCTAGCTGAGAACTTACTGACTTGAATTAACAGAAGAAACTAAGTCAGCCTAAACATATTACAGATTTATAAAACAATAACTCTGCCAAGCACTTACAATACTGTCATAGTATATGCATATTCTTTCATGCAACCAGATGATTAAAAGGAAAATATTTGTTCACACTTCATTTACATTTATGGAAGTGCTCATGTAGTTACCCATTCGAGGAAAGAATACATTCAGGACAAATAAGTTAAATTTCAGAAATTAATAGGTAAAAGTAATTATGCTTATTCTTGAAATTAATGAACTTCAAATCTGCACCAAAAGTCTATATTAATTTATCTCTAAAAATACTTATTTGGAGAATGTTAATAAATCATGACCTTCAGGCAGTAGGGCAAATTCAAATGGATTTACCTTGAATAAAAAGAAAATTAAATTTAAATGACATAGAGCTTATTTGTTAGCTACTACCTTTCCAGAAAGGTGTTCAAGATAACGTTCTACGTAGTGAAGCATCACCTGGAATGTCATGTAGAAACATGGTTCCCCACATTTAAGAAACTAATTTGTAACAAATGACAGTTGAATGATCAAAGAAACTATCTCAGACCTGTTTTATACCAAAGGACACTAAAATAATTTTGTCTATTTGCCCCGTAGTAGTTATGGCTGCTTTTTGTAAAAAATATGTTGGTTGTGTAATCACCATGGGGGGAGAAGAAATGCTTAAGTAAAAGGAGAAAAAAAAGGAGGGACAAAACTAAAAGCATATAGATTATATATAAAGGAAAAGATGTGTTGTGGTGATCTATTCCTGTGCAAGATATCCTATGTTTCCTGCAAAATGGGATTTAAGTTCACTGATTCCTTTGACTTTCATGTATTTCCCCTCTGTGCCGTTGGTTGCTGGTTTGACAGAGTAGAAACCTCATGACCCCTTGTGCTAAACTAAACTCTACCTATGCCCAGTTCGTATAAATCCCATCTCAGAGAATGTAGATACATGACTGAGGTCTTGTCTGAATTTTCTCTGGAGTTTATGAGAGTCATCACTTCTGTAAATAAACAATATTATGGCAGATATGCTCCCAGGAATGACAACATTTATATCTCCAGAGGAAGATGCAGAAGGACTGTCTTACAAGGAAGGTACTTAATGTACTGCTGTCAAAGAGTGAAAAATCAGTGTATTTTTTTTAGAAATACAAAGTTACTCCCCTATGCACCACTTCAGTATAAGACAGTACTAATCCTACAGTCATATTACAGACAGTGGAATCTCAGAACTGTTACTAACATCAGCAAGTTCCTTTATACCTTTCCGTATCATTCTTTGCTACTTATATAATTCTCAAAATGTAAGACTCCATTGTTCTGTCTGATAGAACGGAATACCTAAAATAGCAAGTGGCTTGTATGTTGATAACAGAAGGGCTTTAAATCCTAAATTTTTCTGTGGTTCTGTGGAGGTGGTGGAGTCACCATCCCTAGAGATGTTCAACAAACAACTGGACTTGGGAGTTTGTGCCATGGTGATAATCGGTCAAAGGTTGAACTCATTGATCTTTGAGGTCTTTTCAACCTAAGTGTTTCTGTGATTCTATGATATTCTTTACTATTACATAAAGCCTCTAAACTGGCCTATACAAGAAGATAAAGCCTTGTGTATTAATATTTGTAAATTTTGATATCTCATACAGTTCAGGTCATCAGCCTACAACTCACTGCTCTTCCATCAGCTGGATCTCCCAGCCTTTAGCAAGGTACAGATACATTTACCTGCAGAAGAGCGTTCAGCTGCTGCATGGCACAGCTGTACAAGACAGCAGGTGGTGGTGCTGAGTTTTAGTAATCACAGCAGAAGCCTAGAGCTGAAGTTCTGAGGAAGTTTGTTTATTGCTTTACTTTAGGATTGAAATAGTTTAGTGACTTACGCTATCGAATATGAAAGAAGAGTTAGAAGTGGTTTAGACCAAGGGTCTCATCGCTGTGTTATGTCTCCAAGAGTGACCTCTCCCTATTATTATGTCCACAGAGGGGACTGAGCAGCAGCTGCTGCTGCAGAATCAGTTCATCTGCCCTGTAAACAGTTCTTGAGACACCTCCATAAAAGTTAAGCCAGATGATTTGTCTCTCCAGATTGCAAATTTCAGCCAAAAGGCCTGATCCCGGATGCAATACAAACATCATTGACATTATCAACGCCATCTGCAGGTGTTAGTAATGTGTTAGTAATATGCTTGAGACCTTTCTACCTTTGTAGAAGAATATTTTGAAAAAATGGCATCTTACTAAATGAAAACACAATCCTTTAGGAGAATTCAGAACCATGTTTTCAATCTCACAGTTCTAGTTACACAGTGAATATATCAAATTACAATAAGACTGTCCCAGAATCAAATTTATGTAGTCTAACTTATGGTGTAACAAGCAAAGTATACCAGAACACATAAAAGCTGCAGCCATTGGTGCTGATGAAGACACATGATCAATATCATATGCTCAAAATAACTTCATTCTCAAGGGCAGACTAGCAATTTGTCTTAAAGCTTCGATCAAAACCTACAGATCTGAGTGTCACAAAGTTGTTTACACAAGGGGAAATTATGTCTCATCGCTTCTTCAGTCCAGAAACTTTCCTTTATTAATGGAAAAGGATTGTGTGAAGAGACAGTGAAGCTTTCTGAGAGTTTAGTGCACATGTATCAGCCACATCCAACAGGGAGGGAGGGAGGAAGGAAGGAAGGAAGGAAGGAAGGATGGAAGGAAGGAAAGAAGGAAGGAAAGAGGATGGTTAGTTTCTCAAAAACAGCATAATCATTGTCTGAGAGGTGACAAAGGAAGTCCTGCTACATATCTTATCTGATAATTCAAATTCCAAGCCTACCTGAGCCTTTTTCATTAGGTTGTATTTGGATTATAATTGGCGGGTTTTTAAAATTTTCTAAATTTCTACATGATATTTCTAGTGTTTATTAAAAATAATCAACTACCACAAAATCAAGGGCCTAATTTCCAGTGAGCACCTATATGTATATATGTATGTATGTATATATGCACCTATATGTTACATGCTATAATACCTTGGGATCACCTTTTTCTAGGATTAGAACAGATGCACACATTTCATTTTATGTTCTAAACACATTTTATCTATTTTAGAAAAAATATCTCAAAATATAGAATCCCTGGAGGCTCTTTAAAGCCAAATTTCTTGGAGGAAAAGGTGGAAATGTAACTTTCTAAGTAGCTTATTTTGGCTCAGGGTTTTTTTGAGGCAGATGTTACAAATGACGAGACGTGTGTGTTCTGGGCCTCAGTGTAGAAATTATTCACCACAGCAGACGTAGTCCTTTCAATTTTACTGCCAGTTATGAGCTTGTGGGTAACACAACACAGTGCCCTGATTAGTTTTTGTTTTTACTCCCTAATGATTATTGGTAGGACTGGAACAGAATGATAAGGATATTCTTCCTGATAAATCTGATTTTGAAAGACAGCTCACTTTCTAGTTCTTTGTTCACTTAGTTTTGTTAAATTAATCTAGCTATTAGCTCTATCAGACCTTATGAGAACTCATCTGCCTCACCTCGTATTTTCTTCAGAATGCTTTATTTCTCACAGATCTTTTGTAACACTGTTTTGACTGAGGTCTGAAATACATGAGGAAAACTCAGTGTTATTTAGGGAGCAATTAATATGTATAAATAAGTTTTTTTCCCTTTCTGTGCATCTTGTGTACCTTTAAAATCTGAATATAGGCTATGTTCTGAAGACTTTTTCCTGCGTTTTAATTGGGAGCCCAAAATCTAAGAACCAGTTGTTTGATTTTTTTTTTTTTGTGACACATATTTTTAACTATCCTGAAGTCTGTGTCCTGTTTCTACTGAAACCTGTAGAATATACTACATTTAAACAAGTCAGTTTACTCTGAGAGCCTCCTAGTTCTTCGTAGCCTCTAGCTGTAATTTCATATAAAATACCCAATAGGCAACAAATTATTAACAAGTATGACCTTGAAGATGTTCCTTTGACTCTGAGCAAAGAGGTGAGTGAGTGCAGAGGAGTAGTTATTTAATGGATAGAGATTTTAATTTGCCCAAGATCCTGTGACAGAGTCAATGGCTGAGCTTGTGAGTACAGTTCTGGTCTTACCTAAGGTGATAAAATTTGGTTTATCTAATCTACTCCAGTGCAACCAGGGCTTCAGCCCTGACTGATGTCATTGTAGATTAATTACAAGGGAACTAAGAGAACTAGTGTATGATGGTATTTCAATAATTTTCCACAATCAGAAAATTTTTATATCATGCTCTAATATTGTTTGGAAAAAGATGTAGCAACCACCATGGTGTTCATTATAATAATGATTGCTAGGTTGGTGTTCTACCACCTTCACAAACAAGATGTTCCACACTGCATTTCGTATGAATTTTGTGCCCTTATATAACTGAAAATAAAATGTCTTTAAAAATTATTTAGTCTGTCAATGTCAATATTTACATGATTTAGACTACAAAATACTTTAGACTATTGTAGAATACTCCCTTTTTGCTTTACAGTTACACATTATTGAATATATTTTAATAAATAATAAATTAAAATGCTCTATGTTTCAGGATGAGTATTTTTATTTATGTTCAGAATGAGTTTTCAGGTCTGAACAGACTGAAAATTGAGAAACCAGTTACATAAATAAATATTCAAATATCTCATTCCTAGGAAAATTAAAAATTGTTCTGTTTAATCATCTCTATGTCTCTGTTTTTGTTCTGAACGGCAAAGTGAATGAAATTGTATTATAAGCAGTCCTGAAATCCCTGCTTGTATTGCAGAACACCCATTCTTGTACTTTTGATGCAATAGAAGGGAACATGTCAGCAGTGACTCCAGAATATTTGATTTTGAAGAGCAATTATCACCATTGAGTACCTACTAACATTATCTATAGAATTACAGGTTTGTTTATGGTCTCAGAAACTGTGGGTATAAATGATAAAGGTTGTGTGCAAAAGCACCAAATTAAAAAATATTCTGACATAATTTTACTCTCCTCTCCTCCCTATAGAATAAAAAAAAATGCTTTATGAGTGATAACTTTTTTAGCTGTTCTGGGAAAATAAGTTTTGTACTGGTTACAGGCCTTCATCATGGTGCACTATTAAGAAAGTTAATATTGTGGAATGGTCTTGGTTCCTTTAACTAGATCATTACATTCTGATAAAAAGACTTTGTTACGAGACCTTATTTTTGGGACCATCAGAGTTTCCTGAACGACAGCAATAGAATGGACACTTTTAGTGTAGAGTAAAACTGAATCTCCAGAGAAGGCTTTTTCAGTTCAGAAAATATCCGTATTTTGTGTAGCAGCAACTCTACCTTTAAAGCTTAGAGAGGCACATAGAAATTATTTTGTTGTTCTATCTTGCAGAAAAGATAGAATTTCTTCATTTTTCTTGAAATTTTCGTGGCTGAAGATATGTAGCTGAGGATACATTTGTAAGTTTGTAAGTATTTATAAAGTGTTTGTAAGTATTTAAAGTATTTGTAAGTATTAAAAGATGTCTTTCTCAATGTACCTTTCCTTGAATTGCTGTGCTGAAATTTGCTTTATTTTAACCATGGAGAAAACTGTAATGTTTGCCAGCTCACTGTATGTTTGTTTCCATTCTTGTTTGCTAAATACTGATTAAGAACAAAAATTCGTTCTGAAAGCCCAAATGTTTGTAAAACTGATGGGCAAAAAGCTAAACAAAATGGTGCCTTATTTTCCCTAGCAACAGTCATGCATGATAATAAATGTCACAATGGCTTTTAAAAAAGATGGTTCATGTTTAGGTTTAGTTATCAAAATCCACAGCATATAGGCTGACAGCTTTTGAAATACATAAACTATTTCTGTCTTTTTTGTTTCCATAGCAACTGAGTGCTCAAAGCTTTAGTTCTGCACTTGAGGAAGAAAAAAACACCCTCTCAGAGTAGGATCTGGAATAGTCTGGAACAAAAGAATAATGGGGGAAATGGAAAATTAAGCAACTACACTGACATCACCACCCTCTCCCTCAAAATAACCCAAAAACCAACCAATCCCAAACATCCTAGCACAAAGCTTTTCTCCTTCACTTTGATGTTATGGTTTTTTTTAGTTGATGGGTGCTTTGCCTTGGACATTTATGTAATCAAAGGCTGGCCCATTTCATTGTGTAGTGCTTCAGGAGAGTAAAATGTTCACAGTGACATTTAGTTAGATGGTCACTTTGTTCACCTTGAAATGGAATTTCATTATAAACACAAACTTAATAGATACTCTATATCTTCCTGCATAAAGAATATTACTACTCTGAAATGTGTGATTGAGACTCTGTCACTGTTTCTAGTTTTGATTTGTTTTGCTTAAAAACGTGCTTTAAGGAGGAATGCTGTTTGTTTCAAAATATTTTGGTAAGATTTTCCACATGAGGGAGACTATTTTACCAAATTGAAAGGGATATTTATGCATACGCAGAAGTATATTTATTTAAGTTGCGAAACATTCATCGGGAACAGAATTGAAAGAGAAACAAGGTAATGGGAGTTATATTTTGTGGATAGTATATGACTAGGAATGATGCTACAGTTTAAAGAGTTTCCAAGCATACTCAATTTTGCTGTTTATTTCCTGAAAAAAAAGAGTAAAGGTAAGAGAATGTGCCTGGACTATTCATCCCCAGCAAGAAGAACTAGCAATGCACATTCAACAAATGAGGAAACTTGATTGCTTTCAGGCATTCATGGGAATGGATTTAATGTTTTCCATCTATACAAATATGCAGATTTCACCTTAGTCTTACTTGCTAATTTTGTCAAGTACGTATAATATTCATGTGAGAAGGTATCACTGCTACATAAAATATACAAACATTTTAAGTGCAGTGAAATTTGTGTGATCGCACTATTCTGTACCATTTCTCTTATAAAATTAACTTGCATGTAATAATCCTTCCCTCTGTGACAAGAGGTGTAACTGGAATAGATCTGTTGTCAAAAGACATCATACTGATTTCAAACTGAACTGTTCTTGAGTTATATTAGGCAAATTGAAGACATTAAAGATATGTATAACACGTGATTTTAAGTTCCAAAGATTTCACTTGTCAAAAACACAGCCTCTAGAACTAGAATTAAATTTGAACTAGCTGCATACAATACTGTGTACAGTATATAAAAAGCCAATTTAAAATAGGCTACAGTGGCAGAATATTAACACAGAGTTTTATCAAGGAGGCATTGTCTTTAATGCATAATGCCCTGATTAGCCAAAACAGCTTCTAAAGAGCCATTCTAGTCTACTGGTTAAAGGCCATATAAAATGGCATACGAATGAATACAGTCTGGAATGGCTTCCAGGTGTCTGTTTTGCTTTGTCGAATAAATACATAAAATATTCCTTTGAATAGCTGAAATACATACTGGTTCAGTAGACCATGAAGACATCCTATGGCATACATAATATGTGCCCTTAAAGGAGAATAAGACTTCTGAAGTACTCACTACTCTGGTTTGAATGAGGCACTCATGCTTTTTATGGGTATAGCGGCCATTTGTAGATATGTCTTTGTGATAAATTTCAACCTTCCATTCCATTTATTCTAGTGTTATCATCAGTAAACCTTAGCTTTGGTTTAGCTCAATGTGGAAGTTGCAACTACTTCTATTGTCTTATTTTCAGCTGCTCTACATTTGCAGCTGAGAAAGGAATGGCATCAATCAAAAATTGTCAGATTCGATAAGAAGGAAAATGAGAATTTCGTGCACAATATGAAAAATTTGAAAAAAAATGCAGTTAAACTGGTTAATATATCATTAAAAGCTACTTCATCTGCAGCAAGAGTTGAATATTTTGTGAACTTTCTAAATTTTTTAATGTTATCCACACAGAAATACATCCTGAAAAATCCATATTTACTATATATTTGAAAAATAAAACTGTTATTTGAGTCGTAGAATCATAAAATGATTTGGGTTCAAAGGGCCCTTGAAAATCCAACATCTGGTTGTGTGCAGGGATACCTTTAACCAGACCAGGCTGCTCAAATGCCCATCCAACCTGGCCTGGAATACCTCAATGGATGGGTCATTCACAACCTGACTGGGCAACCGGTGTGAGTGCTTCACCACCCTCACAGGAGAGAATTTTCTTCTAATATCCAATCAAATACACTCTCTTTCAATTTGAGCCCATTCTCCCTTCCCTCTCATTACATTCCCTATCTTGTAAACAGTCTCTCTCTGTCTTTCCTGCAAATTTCCTTTAGGTTCTGGACGGCCACCATTAGGTCACCCTGAAGCCTTCTCTCTTCCAGGCTGAACAACACAACTTCTCTCAGCCTTTTCTCACAGGAGAGGTTCTCCATCCCTCTGATCATCTCTGTGTCCCCCCTCTGGACTCACTCCAACAGCTCCATGTCCTTCCTGTGCTGGGACCCCAGAGCTGGATGCAGCACTGCAGGTGGGGTCTCAGCAGAGCAGAGCAGAGGGGCAGAATCCCCTCCCTCTCCCTGCTGCCCACGCTGCTTTGGATGCAGCCCAGGATATGACTTGGCAATGCTATTGGATGCTACACCTTCTCTGTAATATTGTCAAAATTTCTCAGATAAATATTCTACTGTTTTATAGGCCAGTGTTTCAGGTACACATACTTATGATGAAATTTACAGAAGCACTTGGCAACCTGTTCCAGTGATTGAAATTAGTGAATTGATGAGCCTTGTAAATTGTTTGAAAGTGCTGGATGCACCCAAAGATCTAAGTCTTTATGAAAAAAGTCTCCTATGCTTATTTTACTGTAATGGTCTATTGTATTTTTTGTGTTTGGAGAGCTCTCAGGAATTCAGATCCACTCAGCGTCTGATCATATAAACATTGTTTCTTTGTGTGTTTCTGTTTTACTAATGAAGCTTTTCAAACAACATCCTTCTTCTGTGACCTTAATGTAGAGAAGGAAAGCTGGAAGATATATTGAAGAATTGCTTCCCATGTCTCACTGAAAGATATCACAGTGTGTTGACTGCGCATGAGTGTTAAACACAGCATTCTCAAACTTGGTAACTCATAAGCACTCCTGAGAAAGAGAGTGCTGCTTCCAACAACGTGCAGCAGCACTGGTCTTAGTCAGGTATGGATGACACAATTTTGTGACATGAATGTGATTCATCTCTTGAATTGATTATTTTTAATCACTTCTAAGAGAATTCTGAATTTTCTACATTTTTTTTTCAATTTTTTTAAATTTCATATTTCATTGACTTAAGTGCTTAAGAAAATCAAAGCAAAAGAACTTTTTGGGCCATAGATAGATTTCAGAAGCTTTGACAATGAGTAAATTCAGATTTATTCTGAAAGAGATGTGCTGCAATCAGGACTGTTTGCTACCCCATCTAGGTTTAAACAAGTGGATTTTCAAATGGCTTTTCATTTTCAGTAGACACAGGAGAGCAGGGAAAATGTGAGAAGGGACAGATGGTTAGTTTATTCTTGTAAAAGATTGAGAAGTTATATTTATTGAGAGAGTACACTGTTCAGATTCACAGAGAGAGTATGCCCTCAATTTCACTGCACTATACCAGTGTTCATTCAACTGATGAAGTTCTCAACTCAAAGGGCAGTGTACACTTTGTTCTAAGTTCCTGCTGGAATGGAAAAGCTGACAGGGGAAAACTTGCACAAAGGATATTGTGCTGTTAAAGTTTGTTCAAAGCGACAGTTGTCAGATCTCTTTGAAATGAAATTGAAAAGGAAAAACCAATTTTCTTTGAGGACAAAGTTCAGCTCATTTGTTGTTCCTTACCTGTCTAATTTCCTTCCCCGTAAAAGAAATTTTGACTAGGTCTATTTGAAAATGTAGTTTGTCCTAGTACAGGCATAGCTCAGGAAGTTCATTTCCAGTTAACATTATATTGGTAGACAGTAAGTAAAAATTAATTTCTTTCTGTTTAAAATAATATAAATGCCAAATTTTGCTGAAAGGATTGGATTTTTAAGATAGGCAACATGGTTTTTAATGGGTTTTTCATTGTCTTCTTCACTAGTGAATGAACAGTCAGATTTAAGATATTTCAGGAGTAAGTTGAACTCCTAGAAAACATAAGCTATTTTGGAAAAAATTAACTATCAAAACGGGATAACCAGTAAATTCAAATCCACTAAATGTTTTTAAAGATATTCTATATATTTTCTCTATATATATTAATTTGACTTCAGGTAAGATTACAATAAAATAGAAATATATAAGAAAAATAAAATCATTATTAATTATAAAATTATACTGTATATATGATTATAATTATGAAAATAAAAGTTAATAAAAACACCACCTGCTTTATGAAAGGATTGACTATTTGGATACACCAGATGTTTGGATACATTGAAAATAATTCAAAATGTACCATGTTTATATTTCAGAGTGTGTTGGAGGAGTTGGCTAACTAGCAGTCTGCAGAATATTTCTACTTGTCCCTGTTTTTCATGGAAAGGGGTTTATCTGCTGTGGTTCTTGAAAACACAAAACATACAAATATAAAAATGGTATATTTTATCTCAGAACTAGATTCTTGAAATTTATTTATTACCCACTTCAAGACCAGCATGTTTCTGTCACTGCATATTTATCACAACCCGTTATCCCACTTCTATGTAAATAGGATGCCTATACACAAGAAAGACTAACTCAATCCATATATCCATTGACAAAAATTTTTGAAAGGGTGACTAAATTGGTTTGGAAAAATCCTTCTTTAGGTGATGGTTATGCAAGTCAATATTCCTTCTCCATTATGGTCAGGTTAACCATCTGTTTTATCGCAGATGTATATTAACCTATATTGGACTTCCTGTTTTAACATTATCCTTCAACCCTGTGCTGAGCCAATCTGCTCTGAGCTGTTTCAGTCAATACCTGATCAGCACAATCACCTAGTGGGTCTAGGGAGTTATCTACACTACAGCTTAAAATGTAATTAATAATGCTATAATAAATGAAATCTAATTATCTAACGAAAATGAAATTTGTTGTTGTGGGACTAATGTAGCAAGGTTTGAGCTGTGGAGAGATGATACTCAAAAGGATCATGGAATGATGTCTACGAGTGGATAAGCTTGCTTTTCTGTCTCAAAATAGTTTGTATGCGGACAGTTATTTCACAGTATCTGAAGGCAGGGGATTGATTCAGATGTGTTTTGACCCAGCCTTTACGATGAATGCCTTTATACTGGTATTTTCTCTATAGAGACTAATCCCTAAATTTTGTAAGGCAGCTCATCTCCCACAGCTGAAGTGTGATGCAATTACCAGTTTACAGATAGACGTCTGAAGCACAAAAGTAAATGCCGCTTTGCCTAAAATCAAACACAAGTGTTACTCAGTGTAACACTAGGGTGCACACTTGAAATTGGACTTCCCCCTTTGGTTTTCTTTCTTTTTTTCTTAAATACATAACAGATAATGAGAGCAAACAATATTTAAAGATTTACTCTTTACAGCCTAAAAAGATAAGCCGACTAATAGTAAGTACAGATAAAAGAAACTGAACGTATATGTTGGAATGTTCACAATATGTACAACACACATATTGATAAAATGGCCACAGGGATGACAAAACAATATTATCATCTGTGTGAAGTAGTTGAACTTGCTTGAGTCCAGAGCTGCATTCAGAAACTGTGGTTATTCAGGAGTAGGAATATGCAACATTGGCTTGCCATCAGTTTTCAAAACAAGTGCCTTTTCCTTCAGCCCCGGAAAACTATCTCCAGAATCATCGCCTAGAGGAATTCTTTTGTTCGGTTTTCTGATAATGATAATGGTCTGGCATCATTAGCAGAGAAAACTGTTCTCTTTAAAGGGTGATAACACATCCTGGAGAGAAAATAGAATGTCCATATCCATCCCAAAATCTTAGGATGTTGGTTCCACCTGCTCCTGGGAGAGGCATGTGTTGAGTCATGTACATCAATGGACAAACACAGTTTAATTTTTATTAAAGGTACACTTTATTTTGGTAACATGCTGTTGAGACCTGAGATATGTTATATTTTTTCATTTTTTTCTAGTCTGTCCTGCAGCTAAGTGTATTAAAAGCCTGCTTTGCTGCCAGAAGCAGAAAGTGACATTTAGTTCAACCTCTTTCCAATGGGTGAATCACAGCCAGTTCACATCATGGTTTGCATTGCTGGAAAAACATCAACAGACTGGCATAACAGAAGTAGGTTAAG
Source organism: Ifrita kowaldi (assembly GCA_013398055.1). Taxonomy (NCBI): domain Eukaryota; kingdom Metazoa; phylum Chordata; class Aves; order Passeriformes; family Cinclosomatidae; genus Ifrita; species Ifrita kowaldi. The sequence continues at coordinate 25,774 of VZRS01004254.1, forward strand.
CTTCTGTTTAGTTTGCAGATTGGCAAACAGATGAGGATCACTGGTATTTCAATTATTGGTGAGTCAATGGCCTCTTCTGGGTGCAAAAGAAACTGAAATATATTCAGTCCTGGAAAACCTCAATGGCAGTGTAACATTTGCTCTCAATTACTCCTTGTATGACAGGATTTCTGATGGAAATGGAGTTCAGAAAATATCAACGTACTATGATTATGTTACTGTAATCTGTCAGGTAGTCATAAGGCTGGAAAAAGTTGTGCTGTTTCAACCACAGAACAATTTTCTGCTTGTTAGAAACAATGTGTACTTTTAGAGAGGAGAGATTTATAACGTGCACATTCATAATGGGCACTTTGAAGAGATGCATTTTTGTGGCTAATTTTGTGCAATTAAATTTCAGGCAAGGATGTAGTTTGAACCTGAGTTTGCCAGAATGAATCTGCTACCCTGACAGTAAAGGAAAACAAAAGTAAGCCAGCAAAACTCCTTGCTTGATCTACAAATCTTACTTAGGGTTCATGCCTGTGAGGGAAAAAACATCAGCCAAAGGTTACAGGAGAAACATTATTTGCTGTGATAGGCTTACATGGTTCTGCCTACCTGGTTTCAACTGACAGAAATAGCTGGTGCATTGCTCCATTCACATTTAGTATTTTAAACATGAATTTGTTTCAGCTGTAAATCAGCTAATAGGTAACCTTCTTGTCAAGGAATGGATGACACAGGGCTGTGATGTGATGAAGCTGAAGAAGGCTTGTCTCAGAAGAATGGAGGAGAGTAGCCTAGGAAGGTGAAGACTGAGTGTGAGCATACCTGTGGCACTTCAGGATGCTGCTGATTTGATGATAAGCTGAAAAAGAGCAGCTGTGTTTGCATTTACAGGTGATTATGTCAACAAGGTTCAAAAGAAGGTGGGGGGATGAAATTAAACTGGTTGTTGACATGCATGTCCCGGATAAAACAAAATAAGTGACTTGTATTTCCATTAAATCTCAAATTTCAGTGAAGTACCAATGGAATGGGTTTACTTGGGCTTCTTTTGCGAGGGGGGATTATATTTTTTAGGCTACATAAAACAGCAATTTATAAAAGAGTCTTTTATCACCCTTAACACTAAATGATATCACCTAATGGCATAAGTTAAGATTTCTTTATGTTAAGCACATTAATATTTTGAATTCAAGCTTGAGCATGTCCTTTTCTTTTTCATTTTCCATTCAAGATTAACAGCCTGCCAGAATTTGTTTTATTGCATGGTATTTCAGTTTTGTCTAAAATGCTTTCCTATGTTTAAATCTAAGATCTTTTGTGCAATATTTTCTTAACTAGCAGAATTTCCACTGGAAAATTTCTCTTTATGCATGAGATCAGCCATTCAGCATGATATGTTTCAAACAATTACAAGTATTAGTAATGAATTTGCTGAACTCTATAAATAATAGTTTGTCCTAAAGACTTCAGAATAACTAAGAAACTATTAAAAGGGCCAGGGGAAGCAAACACTCCACTCCTTTCACAAGAAATATTGCATGATGATCTTTTTAGTAAACCCTTCTTTTACTGCTGAAACAATAGAAAAAATCCTAAACCATGAAGAGCAGTAAAAAACCTGGAAAATTTTCACTGATATTTATTGAGATTACAGGTAGGCTGTCAATACTAGTACTAATACTGGGAAGGAGAATCTAAAAAAGCAAGTAAAGTAGTCTCACTGAAAGATCTTGTCAGTCACCCAGCATTTTAAATTAAATAAAAGATTGTTATATGACAGAAAACAGTTCCAGGTAGTTAAGTGAAGATTTAGACATACATCTGGATTTCAGATACCAATTTTCTCTGAATTTTTAATGTGAAAATGTTACAGAGAACACTATAAATGATGAAAAGTTGAAGAAGCCTCAGTATTAAATTGCAAGGAGATATTTATTGGGACAAGAAGATACCTAAATTAGGACATTCTTTAATGGTCTAATGATGTAGAAGAGGAAATTCATGAGCTAATTACATCATAACATAATGATAAATTGAGGAGAGGGAAAGATAGCAGAATGTGAGTCAAAGACAGTTTAACAGGTAAAGAAAAAGCTGTGCTTACAAGCAAAGAAAACCCCAAGGAATTCATTCACTAATTCAGGCTCCATCATGCATAATGATTACTTAGAAATATAAACACCATCATTCTGAGAACGCTTCCTTTCTTCTTCTTTCCTGCAGCTGTTATTGCTGAGCACAATCTCATGGTCTGGGATATCCCTTTGGACACTTGGGGTCTGCTTTCCTGTCTGTGTCCCCTTTCATCTCCTTATGCACTCCCAGCCTACTCACTGGTGGGGCTGTATGAGAAGCTGAAAAACCTTGACCTTGTGCAAGTAATGTTCAGCAACCAATAACACACCACTGTCTTATCAACACCATTTTAATCAGAAATTCAAACCACAGCATCACACCAACAAACTGTGAAGAAATTTATCTGTATCCCAGCCCAAACCAGTACATCAAGCTAGCATTTTGAGAACCTGATTTAAAACAAATGAAATTAAAAAGAAATTAAACCAGCTACTATTATTACAAATAATAGTAATAAATAAAAAACCCTAATGATTGTTTTTTATAAGGGTTGTTTTTAAGTTGCTGTAAACAATGAGGTGCTGTAAACACCTCATGAAGTACCTCACCTTCCTCTTACAATGACTACAACTGTAGTTAAAAAAAGGTGGATAAAAGAGGTAATGGCTTCAGCTTGAACCTTTAAAAAGCTAAACATCACTGTGGTGATGGGGTAGTCCTTCACAGTGACCAGTAAAAGTCCATGTTTTGAATTTGTGCTGAAAAAAACGATAATAATACAGAGATGCTTTAGCTATTGCTGGGGAGGGCTTACACAGAGCCAAGGCTTTCTCTGCTTTTCATACTGCCATGCTGGCACGGAAGTTGGGGGTACATGGCAGATTGGGAGGAGACACAGCTAGGACAGCTGATCTCAACTGACCAAAGGGATATTCCAGACCATATGAAATCATGCTCAGTATATAAAGTGGGGGGATAAAAGCGGGGAATGTAGGAGTGATGACATCTGTCTTCCCAAGTCACCATTACGTGTAATAGAGTTCTGCTCTCCTGGAGGTGGCTGAACACCTGCCTGCCCACAGGAAGCACTGAATACATTGCTTGTTTTGCTTTGCTTACATGGGCAGCTTTTTCTTTATCTATTAAACTGTCTTTATCTCAACCCATAAATTTTCTAGATTTCACGTTTTCTTTCTCTCTAATCCCACTGGTGGGGGGAGTGAGCGAGCAGCTGCACAGTGCTTGGTTGTTGGCTGGGGTTAAACCACATCAAAAACCAGACTTTCTAACACAATATATTTTTGTGGCACCAAAGTAACAATCAATTACTGGAAAACAGAAGAAATCCTTATGAGGAAATAAAACCTGAAATATTTATATACACATGTGTAAACCGGACTATTCCTGTCACTTACTCAGGCACCAAAAAAAATATTTAGAAAAACCCTCATACATTAAAGCAAACTTATATTGTGTTTTAATGACTGATGAAGAATGAAATGTTACCATTCTTTACCCCTCTATCAAGTCTATACTTTAAAACTTTTCCCATTGCTTTCACTTTTAATCATTTGCATTGAGGAAGTTGGCAAGAGCTATCAAAACCCAAGTAGTGTAACTTGAAAGCCAATTGCACAAAACAATCAGGGTCTAGCGGGATGTATAATAAAATATGCCAGATTGTGTCATTATAATGCAATTTTGGAAAAATTATACATATTCATTCTTCTCATTTAGCAGCTGAATGACAACAAGCAGGTGAGAACATCTATATGATACATCAAGCAAGACAGTTGCCATTATGAACAAAACATAAAAGAGTGTGACAGTTGAAAAATGGAAGGAATGTTCTGTTCATACCTTGCAGGCATTGTTATTCTTTGATAGTGAAATGAAGCTTGCTGTGGAGAGGGGTATGTCTTGTTGTCATTGTAGGTAACATTTCTGTGACAAATTGCAAGAAGTATATATTTCCTAATAAAATTCTCAATAAGTTATTTAAAGGTATTCTTAGTTTAAGGAAACTGCCAGTTTCTTCTCATTTCTTTTGTTATGTACGCAATTTTTTTTTCTGCAAAATGGAGGCTAGATTCACTAATGAACTCCTAAAGCATGACTTTCTGTTGTAATAATGAAAAATAAAATTATACCATGACATTACTGAATGACAAAATAATTGACTCCTTTCCCTATTTCTAAAATGTGTTTTTGGATTGCAAAATGCTTCTTTGTGTCTGTAAAACAAATAACTAAAAGGTCCTTTCTGAACTCTGATTTTTCCCTTCCTCTCCAAAGTTTTTCAGTGCAATACTGACAAGTTGCTGTCTCTTGATCTTCAAGCCACAGTCATTCTCTGACAAATTATATCAAAACAGATCTGCCTCTAAAGAATTAAGACTTGTTGCTTTGTACAAGACTATATTAAAAAGCATACATTTACAAAGGTGTGTCAAATATTCTAGAAAAAGCAAAAATATGTTTGATGTTTTGGTCTGGGCCATATTTTCAATAACAGATATTCTGGAAGAAAGAAGTATTTACACAGTTGAAATGACAAGGATGGCATCCAGACACTGTTTGCTTTTTCTTCTGCAGTAAGACATTAAATTGTAAAATTTTGTTTGGGATTATTCACATTTCTTCAGGAGGAAAACAACATTAGATGTTGATGGCTGCTTGTCCATGACACCTGAAACATTGCAAGACATCCTCTTTCATAGCAGAACAATTAATTCTGATGTGTGATAGATTTGAAATACTATGGATAAATCTTGAACAATCTACAAAATCTGATTGGACATGAAAGTATGTATTATTATCATTTAGATGATAAATTATAATCAGTGATCACTGAAACTTAATCTTTTTTCCTTCCAATATTAAAAATAATTTGCCACGTGTTTATACATAAACCTATTTATTAGATTTTAACACCATTACCAAACTAGCCATTTTAGTGAATGTGAAAGACTCTAAAAGAAAGACTTTCATGGACATTTAGTGCAAGACGCATAAAAAGTAAAATGCCTTTTTATTTGGCATCAAACACCATTAACTGCATCTTTTCAAAACAGACGAGTGTGGTTCAAAACAGATGAGTGTGGTGGGATGCATCCTTCAGTAGCCTTTAAAACCTATAGAAGTAGGATTTGAGGAATTTTTTTAAAATTTAAAGAATGTCTGAGAATAAATATGACTTTAAGATCTTACTCTCTGTTCTTGACATTTTCACCTAAGATTTCTCCCTTCAGTAAAAGATATTTTTCTCTCTTGATCTACAATTAATTTTCTTTGGATGGAAACATTTGCTTTTTTTTCATCTCATTTCTTATCTTCCTGAATCATAAGTGCAGATAAGTAGCATTTCCCCTTCATATTTGTTGTGCCTTTTATTTTTCATTCTTTATATTAAGGAGAGACAAGCATCAAATCTGATTGCATACTGACTGTATTTGGTGTTCAGGCCTAAGTGGCAATTATAAGATCTGCAAACAGCAGATGGGTAGAAGAATTTGAATTGTTTTGCCATACCAGATACGTGCTGAGAATTTTGGCAAGCTTATGAACTTTTTGAATAGGTAATGAAAACACTGGGCATGGGACAAATGAAACAAAATACTGTGAGATAAAACAAGCTACTCAGTCTACTCAGTATGTGTATCTGTGGTGGAGGAAAACAAAAGCAGTACTGAGAGCAACGGCATAGAATATAGGGTCCTGATAAGACTCAGGATATATATTTCAAGACAATGTTTGTGGTGGAATTTCCAGACAGTAAGGCAAATGATTATAAAACTTATCATAGGTTTACAGAATCATTTAGGTTGAAAAAGATCCTTAATATTAAGTCCAACAATAAACCTAACACTGCCAAGTCCGCCACTAATACCTACACAGAAAATGATTGACATATATCATGCCCCACCTAACCATTCGTATGTAATGGTGCACATCAATACATAATGGAAGTCTGCGGGTAACAAAAATCAGTTTCAAAACTTGATAGCTCAAGTTCAGAAACTGCCTTTGAAAGAAAAGTAATGTGTTTCTGTGTTCTACATGATGGGCACAAAATAAAATCACCTTGATTTTCTGAAACATTCAAGAATATACAGGCTATTGCTGTATTCATTTCTATATTTCATTTATATGCTTGCAGCATTTAGTAGATAGAAATATTTTTAATTTAATATATTTTATTCCTTTTAACTGCCAGTGATTTTTCATTGTGCTCTCAGTTGACCTCCAGTGTCTATAAAATATTCCGTCTTTACATAGCAGGTATATAATTTTTAGATCAGTATTAGTTTGTCTCAACATTTTTCATTCTTTTTACATCAAATTTTATTCTTTATTTCTGCAGTTTTCAGCTAAAAATACATATGGTTACTGAAAAGAATAATTCCTAATATGCAGGATTGTAGCATAAGGATAAACAAATGTTAATTAAGACACAGTCACTTAGACGATCCTTTCAGCAAGAACTCTCAGCAAGAACAGTAATGAATTAATTACAAACATTAAAATTATAAAATAACAGCTGATATGTTAATGGAATTTTCCAATTCTTTGTTTTACATGCATGAGTTACACATTTATTTTAATTGTATTTGTGTTTTCTATGGGTCTTTGATTTGGTAGATTGATTTAATTTGTAAATAAAACCTAAATCTTTAGTGTTATTTTGGAATTATGGTTCTGTCCGCTGGGTACTTCATCAGTCGCAGACTAAGGATCTGCAGAATATATTCTAATCTCTACCTGCCCCTTTGATATTTTGGATGGATTAATACAAGGTCAATATATCTCAGCATAGAAACTATCTGATATCTTACTCAAATCTGTAATCGATCACATATACTCTACCTATTTAGACTAAGTACACTTATTATATTACTTTTTGTATGCACTGGCAATTGTTGGAATATTTCTGTTAATGCATTACTGGGAACGCTGTACGCACACCAGCGAAGTGCTACACTCCTCAAATCAGCCTCTGGATAGTGCGAAGTTAATAGAGCTAATGACTTTACAGTTGAAGCTTATTAATTCTGCACTTCAAGAATGACCACTGTTATGTATCTTCTGCCAGTGAATATCAGGTGTGCAAACTTAAAGGAGAAAAGGTAGCTACATATTTTAACATTTGGATCTACAACCTGCAATCATATTTTCTGTTACGGTAAGATTTTCTGGATTAACTTGAGGAACTGGAATGATTTAGGGCAGTATGTCATTGTAGTCCTTGACGTAAAAGCAGGTAAAAATAACTGACTCCGAAAGTTCCCATTTGGCAGGAAGCGTGCAAGCAAATATTCTGGAAGTACTTTTCCAACAGTTCAGTGATTTATTATAATAATTTATTTCCTCACATGATTTCTGTATACCACATCCCCTTGGACTTGTTTTACAGCTGGAGAAGACAGGAAGGCCAATGGCTCCATTGAAAGGAAACCTGAAGAAAATTGAAACCTGATCTGTGGTTTCCTTATCCCCTGCTGGAATATATGGCCACCACAGCTGAGCTGGTCATCTTGGAAGCTTCCAAACTAGTTAGAGACTTATGGACTAAATGTCTTTATACCTAAACCCTTTAAGGACTTTTATCACTAGATGTGTTTGGAGCATGTTATTATGGGCAAGGAACAGACTAGCATCCACAATAATTTTCATGCAAAGACATGCAGACCTCCATTAAAGAACTCTGGCTGCTGGCAAATATATTCTGAAGGCAATTTCTGGCTATAAACTTAAAGCAAGAAAAACAAAGGGTAACAAAAAACCAAAGTAATGAAATAAAATAAAACTGAAATTAGTTTCAGACCATGATTGAGATGTGTACATGAACAAGGTAAATTAAACAGTTGTTATGGACTTATGCATGTCATATACTAAGTAAATAGGTATTCTGAATGGCTCTTGTGCCTCTAAACACTTTTCTGGACAGATTATTCAGTGCTGTTGCAAAAATAATAGATTTGTTTCTCTTTTTTTGGACAGAGCTATCTTTTCTGGACTTTCTAGAACTGTACATGTTGAACACTAGTGGAGAATTTCGAGTACCTTCTGGAGCCAAAGATTACATTTAGAAAAAAGGAAAATACACTTATATTAGAAAAGAACCAATTTTCTTCAAGAAAGTTTGAAGAAAAGAATACATCAGTCAATGACCTGAATAATTGGAATTTTTTTTCACTTTTTCAGCAGAGTGCATGATCAGAAACCTATTGGAAATATCTATTGTAATACATTTCTGTTCATCATACTAGTCATAATCTCGTTAGTGCAGAAAACAGTAATTTATGTCTTTGAGTTGAGACCAATGGTGTAGCATCTACATGTAAGTTGCTGTCAGGGCATTAAAGAAGCCAGGAACAACAATAAAACTTATATTTTTAACTTATGTTAAATCTATTTTTGGTTACTTTGCTGAGAAGCAGCTCACATCTTCCAGGCCTATAATATAAAATTTGACCAGTATTTCTTTTTTTTCATCATTGAACTTATATTTGTTTTAAGGGAAAAAAGTATCTTACACTAGTCTTGACTTATCAACAAGATATACCATATTTTGAAATGGAAAATAAAATAATGTGAGGATGTGAATCACCTTGGAGATGAATTAAATTGCTGTAAAACAAATAATTTACATTTAAATAACTTATCTCCTTTTCGCCTAATTTAAAAGTAATCTTTACTCTTTCTCAACTAATCCCTAAATTTATGAGCTAGTTTGATCATATTTGTGCAATAAAATTGAAAATTTTAGGTATGGTAGGCAATCAGTTTTAGTCTCCTCATCTGTGTTTCCAATCTCATTACAGATTGCAATTTTCAGTGTAGATTACATGATGACCCATCAGAGGCTTTGTTGTTTCTGAATTACTGATTCCTCTACTATTGCCAGATAAGAACAAAGACTATGCATCAGTCTGACAGCTTGCAAACAGAAAATGGGCTTGTAGGATTGGATTTAAATCCCAGGTGTAGGGGATAATTACCACATCAGTCATGCAGTAACTGAAAAATGGTATTTCAACAAGAAAAATTGCATTCCTTTTATAGTGCCAACAGAAATCATTTTTTGAGGCTTCATACTGATTCAGTCCATCATTACATGTGCACTGTACTCATTAAATGTAATGTTTGTTACAACCTTAAAAACTTATTGTTTCAGATACTTTTGTGGCTGAGTTAGCTCAAATCAAGATTTGTGAAACCTTGACAATGTTGAGATCATTCAAAGGTATAATATACATTATACAAGTGAAACAACAGCAGAGCCCAAAACATCCAAAACCTTTTCTGCTTCAGGGAAAAAAAAGAGACTAAAGTAGAAAAGCATAAATCCTACTTTAGAAAATCCTGTGGGGTTAGACCCTTTGATGCAGGCCTTTCATTAAAACAAATAGAATGGTAATAAGAGGCTATCATCATTTGTGTGGGCTTCTTTACTCTATACTTTTCAGTAAACAAGATACTGTTATCAATTAATTATTTTCTAGGCCAAGAAATCAAAAGCATGATAAAAATAAACCATAAGCAAACTAAATCTTTAATGTCACACCATTGAAGCAGAGATTTACTGTATCATTTATTTTATAGGTTGACTATGGTCAATTTTAATTTATTATTAAACAGGCAGTAAAGCAATAAGTAGGTCTAACAGGGTACTCTGTGGGTCCAGAAAATTAGCAACTGGCAATTTGAAGGAAGGAGAGGGAAGATAGACTTGTTTGTTATGTCAAATGGAAATACTTTCCCTTGTATCAACACTGAACGTCTGAATTTTGCCAGCCGTGCCATCAGTGCTCTGGATTTCCCATGGATAACTTTGGCAAGCAGGAATACTTGGATTATTTAAGGAAACATAAAAGGAAGACTCAATCAGTTCCAGGCTAGGTAAAAGGGTCATTTCAATGAGACAAAACATGAACGTGCCATCCCCAGAGCTTTTCATGTAGCTTTCCATGCCTATCTTCTCATGTAGTTTGCCTGGTTTATCTTTGGCACTCTTACAATTATGTGTTGGACACACATTAACTACTGGAGAAACTGTGAGCAAAGGCAACAGTTTACAAACAACTACCAGTATGTAGACACCATTATTGGATTTGTAGAAAGTCAGCCGGAGTCCAACTTCTCTTTATCTCTACTACAGAAAGAAACCATGTCCTTTCATCCACCTGAAATTCATCTTCCTCATTGATTTGGGCTTTTCAAACACATGGGGAATGGACTCTCTGCCTACAGAAGATTTCAGGGCTATATACTTCTACCTCGAATGAGTTTCATGCAAAAGGGTTAAGGTCCCCCAAGGTACTTTTTGTATTCAGCACTGATATTATCACGGAGGACCTCTGCTAAATTATCTCCAAAACTGGCTTCTGCATAGGTTCAGGAAAAATACAGAATGCTGGAAAAAGCAATTGGGAAATGTGCAAAGCACTGGCAAGACTTTTAAGCCCAGGGAAAATGCTGGATGCTTTTTTCCAGTGTATTACATTCTTTAAGAGATAGGTCCATAATATTTTGCTCAAGGGTCTCTTCTTGTAGAAATTGAGCAAATCAAAACTTTCTCTTATTGTTTGGTACTGGTAACTGAGCATTGCTCATGATGCCACTTATATCAGTTTTGTGGGGAAGGGGAAGAGGTGTGTCCGATATTTTGTGTCTGAACCTCTAGAGAGGGTATCAAAGACCCCTTGACATAAATCTTTGTTGGTATTTTCAGTGTGAGTACTTCAAGAGACTTTAAGAGAAGTAAAAAAGAGACTGTCTTAACTTTAATTAATTCAGTGTCCTGAATGTATAGAATGAAGATTTGCAGGTAATAATACTGCCATGTACTTCAATAGGAAGAACACAAGATGAGCACTATTGATTTCCAACTTATTATTTATCTTTGTGTCTTGCATTAATTTGCACTGTCTTCTGAGGAGTACTCTAACAGTTGCGCACAAAGAAAATTAGTTACACAGCAATAGTTTCAAAGGATAATAAGGAAAGCTTGAAATGGTAGTGCTTGATCCTCAGAATAGTAGTGTATAGTTACTTGCAGATCAGGTGGTAGCATCACTGCATTGCTATCTCACCAAGAATGAAACTAGAAATTAGTATTTTGTTCTGGTCTGGAAATGCCGGCTCCTGTAATGCTGTGGAGAATGGAATTTAACTGCATGATTGCAATAAGTGACTTACATGTCATAGATAAATTGTGAGGTCAATACAAAGCAGATTTAGGGATTATAAAATATTTTGCCATTGCACAGCATTTTGAAGACAAATGTCTTTTATATCTGACTTTCTTTTTAGTTTTCATGGAGTTTTTTTATCTCAAGCATCTTAACTATTTTGAGCTCTCTTTGTTCTAAATGAAATGTATTTTAAAAATTTAGCATTAAAATGACAGGCATGCTCTTGAAATTTTTAGTTATTTTAACTGCGCAACAAACAGCATCAATCTTCATGCATATATTCTGAAGCATTGGCTGTTCTGGGGGATAGTACTAACACCATATGATTTTAATATATCCTACAAATATGTCTTGCAGATATTCAGTGGCATGAATATTACCTCTCTAGTATAGGAATGAAAAATATTTCGATTTTTATTTCTTCTCAAGATTCATATTTTTTTTTCCTTTCATTCTTTTGTTTGTACCCTAAGACACCAATTATCAGAGAGTCAGTTAACTTGAACACAACAAATATAAGGACAGCAAACAGGTAAATGGGCATGCAAAACACTAATTTACACTTGCAAAACAGGTAATTTCACGCACTGGTGGTAGCCTGCACATGCAATTACTCATCTTGTTCATGCATATGCATGGCTTCAGCACAATTGCCTTTTTACATATGTGCATATATTTCACAGGCATAGTTTAGTCACCGATATTTAGTCATTAAGATTTGTGTGCATGTTTAAACCCTGCTGTGTTCATTCAGAATAGAATATAGGTTCATGATCCTTTTGCATCAGGTAGCTATATCATATCAATAAATACTGGTCTGCCAAGAAAGACAGCTTCAACAAACCTCAAGGTTCAGTGCATTCCATACTACTCAATCTCTTTTTTTTCAGTAGCAAATCTCACTTTCACAAAACATGCACCTCTGTCATTACACATTAGACTTCCATTATTTTCAAGGAAAATATATGAAACAAAAGCACAGGATGTGGTGGGGTAACAAAATATTTAAAATACGTTATACTGCCATTTTCACTATATAACGTTATAAAAAAGAAGAGCTACAGTCTAGTTGTAATAATTGCAGATTCTTAAAATTTCAAGTGTTGCCATTTTGTTTTGCAAAATGAGATATGCCAAAGAAGTATTATCAGACCCATTTCAACAAAAAAGGTCATATATAACTTCTCTTACAGTGGAAATTACACTATTATTCTGACTCCTTCCACATAATGTGGAAAAGCCAGAGGTCTCCCTCTGAAACATGCCTGAAATACAGTTCAAACTATGTCACAGTCATGCGCCCTGTTGATCTGGACCCTGAACTTGAGGCAGATAATGAACTCCCCAGCTTGAGCTTGGATGTGCTTATAGACTTGCCCAGAAATTGGGGTGTTGTGTCTGACCCTCATTATGGTCTCCAGGACTGGTTCTAACCTGGACCCAGCGACTTAATTTCCCAGCTTTTCCTCAGACAGACCTCATCACTATGGCTTTTTCTTAACAATCTGTCTGCCCTAATTTGTCCCCACCTACCCTGCTCGTGGCTGGGACAATGGGACAGGCCCTGGCTACAAGACACACATGGGGAGCCCATATGGTTTGCAACATCCAGACTGTAGGGAGACACCGGCTTGCACAGCCCCCGAGTCTGCATAATTCAGCACTCATGGGCTAGTAGCATTCTCTGTGCCTCTCTCAAACACCAGGCTAGTGAAAAAACAAAGGTCTAGGAAATATAGTAGGTGTTAAACTCAACAAGCATGACAGCACTCTCGTCAGCTAGAGATACTGTTTTTAGATCAGAAAGAGGCCTACCTTATACACAAAGAATCTGTTCTATATTTTACTATACCTAAATTCAGACACAAGAAGAATACACTGAAGAGGACATAGTGATTGCGGAGGAGATCAGTCCATCCACAGACTGTGAACTTATAAAGTTTGAATCTCATACCTGTTCCTTTAAACATGGGTCTATTTATGAAAACAGCAGTACATTTCTTATTTTAAAATGGGAGACTGGGGTTAAGCCCTCTCCCTATTCCTCTCTGTTCCCACCAAATTATATTCTTTAACAGCTAGCCACTTATTTCAGTGTTTCCAAAATTCAAACAATTACTTCTGGGCCATTACAAGAATGGAAGCTCTCAGCCTGAGAAATAACTGCTTCGGAAAAAAAAAAAAAAGAAAAATGAGAAAAAGCTGATTGAATGGTTCAAATAATTTTTTGTCAATTTTCAGAGGAAGAAAAAGGCAAATCTATTGCCATATTTTGGTTAAACAGCTTCAGATATGAAAAAGTGGGAAAAAAAATAGTTATTCTATAGCTATGATATTGGGTGGGATTTTGAAAGTCATCAAATATTTCCATCATCCAAGATTATTGTATGTCAGTAGAACTTGGGCACTTCCTTCCTTTCTGTGTATGAAAACCGACTAATTGCATTTGAGCTAAAGGAGTGTAAAATTCATGGCCTTGCAGTGTTTTAAGGGAGCCTACAAGGCTGCTGGAGAGGGATTATTTATGAGGGAGTGTTGAGATATGACAAGGGGTACTGGTTTTAAACTGATGGAGGGTAGATTCTGGTTAGATATTAGGAAGATATTTTTTACTCTGAGTGTGGTGGGAGAGTGGAACCAATTTCCTAGAGAAGTTGTGGATGCCGCATCTGCTCAGATACACAAGGCCAGGTTGGATGGGGCTTTGTGGAATCTCATCTAGTAGAAGATGTCCCTGACCATGGCAGGGCATTGAAAAAAAAAGTTTTTTAAGGTCCTTTCCAACCCAAACCATTCCATGATGAAAACTATGTTCTACTAAAACTTGTATACAAAATAATCACTGTCTTTTTTTAAATAATGCCAAATCTCTTTATATCCAAATAAGTTTTTTAAAAAAAGAACTCAGGTAAAGGCCCTGTAGTTCTTTCTTACTTTATGAGTCCACGAAAAATTGATTTTAAAAATTTATGCTCCTGAGACTTCTTTTTTTTCCCCCAGACTGAACTATGCCCAGAGGACCAATTGAAAGAAGAGGAAGAAGAAAAGAAATCCTTGACTTTAAGCAGTATGAACACTCTTGTCTGCTTGCCCTTGTCTTAACTTTAGCTATAACTAGAAGAAATACTACACCATTAAAAATAGTAACAGAAGTTCTTGGTGCCAATCAATACCCGATCTCTTCCTGTATTTGGGGGTGTATAGCATAAAGCAATAAACTAGGCAGATATATATATATTCCAAACACTAATCCCAAACCCTAACCTTGTTTTATGGTTAGAAAACTCATCAGTAGAACAATAGAGAATATAAGTCCTTGGCTTCAGCTGACACCAGCATTCTTTCTCTTACAAGCCAATATCTTTTGTCATTTATTTTGTGTAGATGGGGCTTTTAATTTTATCTATATGTTAGGATTAGGCTTGATGTTACAGTTATGGATTGGAAATCCAGCTCTTCAAATGACCAGTTTGTTCTGGATACTGCCATGATTTCAAAGGTATGGCAAAAAAAAATCTTTTGAAATGGAAATGGAAAGTGTTGTAAGAGTAGCTTATTCCAGAGCCCACAGCCCTCAGAAAAAGCTGATAACAATGGAGACAACTTTGTTTTCCTTTTATCTAATTGGAGTAAGTTTCTTCTGTTGGATTAGTGTTAGGGTTTATCTGGAGGTTAACTTTCAGTTTTAGAAACTAAAGCATCAAGATCTTTCTTTCCTTTCAGTGTCCCCAAAACCTGAACAATTATAAAGAGGTCTGGAAAACTAAGATGTCAATGACCGAAGCCCTTTTTTTACTAACTTAATAATACGAAGACTTTGCCACAGCCTGTTAGTTTGGTGTTGTCATAGCAAGACCTCAAGAGTATATGTCGTATGCTTTTGAGATGTAGTATGAAAATATAGGGGAGTTTTAAAGCATAAAATTCTACAGATCCAAGAGAACCAAAACAAATATAAATATTCTGGAAAAAGTAAGGCTAGCTGTTGAATACAGTTAAACTAAATAGTCTGAGCATTAAAGGTGGCCGTGAAATTCGTATTTTATGATTTTATAAAACAAACTGGGAATACATTTGAGGTTAGGCTTTATATTTGCTGCATCCAAACACAATGTTTCCTTCTCCTTCAGATTAAATGACAATCATAAGACACTAAGTTATGGAGGAGTGACATCTGGCTTCTCGGCAGACACCTCAGGCAACTGTAGTAATAGCTTTGGAGATGGCTGTGTATCTGTAATAGAGTTAAGTTTGTTGTTTGGATTGTATTACCCTCTTACTCCCTTAGACATTTTGTACTATGGCTCATATTGGAATTACTGAACCACTCATAACCCTGATTTAAAAGCCTTTTCGTGTGTTTCCATCTGCTACTGTTGTGTTGGTTTTGTTGTTTGGGTTTTTTGCCCCTCAGGAATCTGTGAGCATACTTTGAGAAACTTTCTAAAAGAAGGTTTTTTCAATTGGAAAAAAAGGAATAATTCTATTAATAAAAGTTAAAAAGCAAACAAAAGTAAATACTTCTTGCAAGATGAGTCTGTATGAAAGTATAAGGGGAAACATAGCAGGCAGTATTTCTAACTCGGAGCTGAAATATTCGTGAATGCTATCAGGTCAAAATAGTTGTCAATTTAATGGGGAAAATAAACTTTCTTCACTTTTTTTTTTGAGGCAGATAATAAAACCTGTGTGATCTATTAAAATGCCAGTTAGAAATCCTGCATTTTGAAACAAAAACACTTTTTAGCTTTCTGTCTTAGATTGTAGCTGATTGACCTATGGGATGTATAAAACCTAGAAACCCTGATTGGATCCATTCATTTCCTGGAGAAGAATTGCATGTACCTCAGGCAGATCTCCTCAGTGTATGAGAATCATCTACATGGCATAAAAGACTACTGTTGTCATATTTGCAGCCATTAGATCTGGAGCACTTTAAGCTTTCCTTGCTGGTATACAACTTATGCTTCAAACGTTGTCAGCTGGTAAAAATTAATTTAACACTTAGGCAACATCTTCTGTGCTGATTATGAGGGAATTTGCCTTCAGAAGGCACCTGAAGTCAGTGGAAAGAGGCGCAGCACAGAACCTATATGGTCAGATAGCAACAGAACCAGTGCGATTCCTGATCTCCTCTGGAACAAAAGACCATGAGGAGATATCTTCATGTTTTTCTTTTGATCTTAAAAGCACTGTGAAGTTAGAAACCTATCTGCCCTGTGATTCTATATTCTATAAATTGTACGACAGCACTATGCTTCATCCACTTTTGTGTCTGAACATGAACACGAATATGGACTGTGTTCTGTGGTGGCAGAAGTGACATATTATACAACTGGTAATGTCGCTTTCATGTCAATTTAGGACTTATACCATCTAGAATATCACCTTCACCAAGAAAATAGCTATCAGTGATAGTCAATCCAGTAATTCAGATGCATTAATGAGACAAGCATAAACAATTTTAAGTTCTGGCCCTTAGACAGAAAGATTACACATCTTGTCTGAAATGTATTAAAGTACACAGATCCTACTTGCAGTCTGTACTACAGTTGTGCTGCATGTCCATCATTTTGCCTCCTTTGGAACTATTTAAACAATAAAATAAATTTTAGAAAATAATGCATTTGTTTTTCTAACCAGTGGGAACTCAGAAGTAAATTTATAAGTTAGAAGAAACTTGTTATGAAATTCAAGATACCTAATGTTGAAGATACACATTATCATTTACCAGAGTCTCAACAATTTGTACACAGATCCCAACACATAATAAAAATGTCTAATTGAATTTGTCAAAGTTTTCATAACTCTGGAAAACTGTTTTCTTATTTTTCAAGTCAAAAGAAGCACCATATAGATATTATTGCCTACATTAAATGCCTTTCAGTTATGAGTTATTCTCAGAAAGAGTGAAATCTTTTCAAAAGCTGTCAGTCTCTTGCGTCTTCCTCAACACAAACTTCAACCTTATTAAAGAATCAGGGCTGCTAGTAAAGGTGTGAACAGATGTTTTATCGGCACATTTTGTGCATAAATGCAAGTACTTGGATGTAAATTGATCAAACTGTTGAAACAAATCATTTAAGATTTGTGCAGTGATTAATAATAGATGCCAGTAATCAAATCTCCCTGCCACCAGCACATCTGTTACAGAGAGTTTCTGGTTTGTCCTATTATGCAAATGTGCAATAAAACAAATAAATTACTTGATTTAACAGCTGGTTGAAAAACATTATTTTTAGGTGATTTTTTTAATGTATTGTTTTTACCATTGATAGCCACTTGATGTAGACTAATTCAATTATGCTACGTAGAGTGTCACAGAATGGGGCTGGGGGGTTAGAACCTACCAACACTACTCAGAAACTGCTGCAGAATTTTAAAGGTGTTTAGAATTTCTCAGACACTCATAGCTTCTAAAAGAACAAAGTACACAGGAGATTTTTCCTTGAATTTAACACTTAAAAAATACCTTCATATAATTTGTTTCTTCAATACCAGAAGTGTCACTTACATAAGTAAACCTTTGTGGGACCTTGAAAAGACCAGCATTTGATCCACACAAAAATGAATATGATCTCAAAAAAATGTTTCTGAACATTTTGGTTGATAGGCTCATAAACTGAAGAGGGAAATATCAGCCCAGAATTATCCTTGATTTAAGATGTACTTAGACCACATTGTTTGGTCATGGATACTGCAGATTTCAGCAACCTTTAGCACCAGGATCATAGAATTATAGAATTGTAGAGGTTGAAAAAGACCTTTAAGATCACCAATCTAACCATTAACCTAACACTGCCAACTCCACCACTAAACTCTGTCCCTAGGTGCCCCGTCTATATGTCTTTTGAGTGCTTACAGGGATGGATGAACCACATCCCTGGACAGCCTGTTGCAAAGTTTGACAGCCCTTTTAGGGAAGACATTTTTCCTAATATACACTCTAAGTCTCTCCTGGTGCAACTTGAGGACATTTCCTACTGTTCTATCACTTGTTACTGAGAGAACTTCCAATTTTTTAAAGTAAGCAACATAATTTTCTCCATTTTCTGTCTCAGGGGTTTATGACACGTTGTGTGAAACTTATTTTTTCTGCTGTTCCCCAAGTGTATATTGGAGGAACTAAGATTACTTTTACTTCTGTAAGATGAAAGAAAATCCAAAGATGGGAGAAACAGAAGTATTAAAATGTCTACCTAAGAGAGAACATTTTCAGAACTAGCTCTGAAAATGTTTGTTTCTTTTTTTTTTATGCAACTCAACATGTTGCTCCCAAAATTTTATATGCTGAATTACACATTTTATGGAGTAGTGCTATAAAACCAGACAAACAATAATTTCAAAAAAACGTCATCTTTCAGGTCCCTGGGTTACCAAAGAACCAGCTGTGTCAGCAACATATATTGCTCTAGAGGGACGCGTTTTGATATAGTCACCTCAGAGCAGAATATGTTGCCTTATAAACCAGATTCAAAAACAGCCAAACAGATAGACAGAAGTACATAAAACTCACTGATTAAAGGCAGATGAAGTATAAATATTTTTGCCATTCTCAATGACTACCTAGCAAAGTTGTGAAAAAATTTTCATGTCCTTTTATTCTGTATGACAAAGATATAGGTATATGGGAAGCATATAAGAATATGACACACAGTCCTTATTCCATTTTGCTGGAACTAGAAATTCAACTTGTGTAGTATAATGTATCTTTCTCTCTTGAAAAAGTGATTATCAGAACACGTTAACAAACATTTTGATCCTAATGTCAAAGTCTGTCAGGGTTTTTTTTCTTCTCTACTAATTTTTTTCTGCCTTTTTATATGTGTAGCAGGAAAGAGAACTGATTCAAAAGAGAACTTTGAGAGAAGGCATTGCAATTAGCATAAATAAAGAAATTTAGAATATTGTCAATTATTCACTAAGACAAAAACCTGAAAAATATCTGGGCTTGTTTGAATTTCAATAGATCTCCTCAGCTGAGGAACCAAGTATCAGAAATAAGAGGAATGGAATTCCTCTAAGTCCTTGTCTTGACTGTCCTGATTTTGGGAAGTCAAAAATCTCAAGTAAAATCTTCCCACCAATATACTTTTTACAGTCCTAAATGAAAACCAAGAGTATAAAAAGGGTTAAACATTTTTAAAATATCACTAAGTATGTGTCTGTGTGTGTTTCCATTTTGTGTTTTCAGCATGATGTGTAAAGCAATGATACTTCTTTTTATGGAAAGAGGTTGGCAAAGCAAGGAAATAAAATTTCTTCTTGAAAAGCACAGAATTGATCATGGTCTCTGTAGAGCTATTTAGTGTCAAAAAGTAGGTCTCTAGTAGTATTTCAGATGCCTTAATATATTCAATCACATTGGATTGTGAAGATATGGCACTGACACAAATCAGTCTTGCTCCCTTCTGGAAAGTCAGCTGAAGAGCAGACATTAGGTCTTCTAAAATAGTATTTGATGCTTGTGTTACCTGATTTGTTCCCTTGTAATCTTATGCTTGATACATCATAGAAAACTTCAAATTATTATGTAGTTCCTTTTCTGCATTCTTTCTCCTAGGGCCTTATTTTCCAGACTACTGAACTGATTCCATCTTTCAGACAGTCTTTGCAGGGAAAAAAATGTTGAGAAAATACCACACAAGCATATAGCGTTTTACATAGTTTATGTAAAACTCAATGGATTATGTAGGGGAAAGGTATATTGTCCAGACCTCCTCAACCAACTTCATGTATCACTCCTGCCAGCAAATAAGATTATAGAATTTAAGATAAAAAGATTATTATTTAAAACTGCAAATATAACCAGTTACGTTAGCTTGTTAAACTTCAGTGAATTTTAAGACAGTTGTGTGACTTTGAGATTTTAACAATACTTCCCATCTCTCAGTTTGTAGATATGTGAACAAAAAATTACTTGTAAAAGCAAACCTTTGGTGTAAAAGCAGTTTTTAGGAGAATTTATCAGCATCAAGATTCAGAGTACAAATGCATTTGATCTGCTTTAACAAGGGCATTGTTATCGTTGTATTCTAGGACAAGAACATGGAGAGGAAGATATGTGACCTGAGCATTCTTATGTCCTTACAGTTTTGCATCTGTACAGTGGTATAGAGGTATCATTTACATCAGTTTCAGAAGCTTGGACAGTCTTCAAAGAAATCTTATGTGAACCAGAGAGTCACCCAATTTAATACAAAAAGCAGAGTTGCAATCCCCACGTTCCTGTATAGATGGGGTTTGAAAAACTCACCACTTTCTTTGAGAAGTAATTAATAAATATTTATCAAGCAACATAAGTAATCAGCAGGTTGATGATAATCGCTCATGCCAACACATGAGATCTGCTAAAAAAACCCAAAACAACATTTGTAATTCAGTATTCAGTAAGTTAGCAGGAATTGAATAACAGGAAATATAAAATAAAATCAATACCTTTGTGGAGTTGCACCAAAACAGAATGAAAAAGAATATGCATTTTTAGTGACAAAGTACAGCAAAAACAATGATTTGGAAGGGGAATCACTTGATCAGAGATAGGAATCACTTGATAGGAAATAAATCACTTGATCAGAGAACAGAATTACTTTGATAGGATCAGCGAATTATAGGAAACGACTGAACTAAAGTTACAGACAAAATGAAAATTTTGTATGTATGTAAAAGATACCTACTGTGTAACTGGGGAGGGCACTGGTATCATAAAAGTGGCCACAGAAGCCTGTGGTTATAGAAATTGTAAAGAAATAAAATAAAAATGAAACCTTTCTCAAAAAAAAATATTATTAAATCAGTGAATCAGAGACAGTTGAATACTATTCAACTGTCCTCACCCAACCATCCCCCTCCTCCCTGGCCTCAGCTGTTCGCAGATGTCAGTCAGATGCTCTACAAACCCCCCATAAAGTACATTAAAAAACCCATATGGACTTGAATTTTTTCTCTGTTGGCAAGGCAGAAATACAAAGGTGTTTTTCAGCTAAAACTCTCATGAACTGACTGTATCTTGTTCACCTTAAGTATCTCTCAATTTAAGCACTGTATCTTGTCTTGCTTATTGTTCTTCAGACTACTCTCTTTCACTGATATCTGCAGGTTTACAAGGGAAAAAGTGGTTACCATTTCCTCAGAAGCGGTACATTAAAATCCGCAAGGTCAGTTTTACCCTCCTACCTAAGTGCAGGTCAGTATATGAAATGTAATCAGCTGTTTGGTACTCTTTTCCCGTGGAAGAAATGATCAGGCTCTCATTTTTTCTGTTCCCTATATAAATTTTAGTGACAATTTAAGCCACCTATCACCACAAAACACTCTATTGCAAAACAAGTTAAGTTTGGATAGAGAAGCTGTGTATTGATCTGATGCTAACCATCACACAGCTTCTTGATGGTGGAGAGGATATCATGTTTGCAGATCCTCCTCAGCATTTGGCATAACAAGGCACTAGTGGCTGCTAGCCATAACACATAGCAAGACCAAATACCACTCTGTGGAAAGACTGACACAGCCTCTGTGAGAATAATCAGTATTTTTTCAGTGAAATCTACAACAATCCAACTGGTGGCAGAGAGAGTGAAATAGACTGCCATAAAGAGAGCACCTGTGTGTGTTTTGTAACATCATTGCAAGAAGCCTAATGATCCTCTTTGGCACAAGTAAGATTATCTATGCAGCTGACATGCACTGCTGCCCAAAACAAAACCTATACTTAAGCTGAATCAGATTATCACTATTTTCCCGGTGCTCTGAGATGTATATAATTGAAATAAAAATAGCTTTTCTTCAGTTCTGTAATATAAGAGATTTTCTTTCACCAAAAAATAATGAGGCCAGTAAGCTTCTTAGAACAAGTTCAAAACTTCCATCACAGTGCACTTCTTAGAAAATTCAGTTTAATATTGCTTCTGGTAGCTTCCTTTAAAGCAAAATACCAAAAATATCAAGTGCAAAGAGTGTTCAAAACAATATACTTCAGAACATAAGCATTGCTCTGCAGAATGCCATTGATTCCAAAATGAGGCTTTGGAAACAGTATTTAAAAATGTTCATTTCCTGCTGAGTTTTGGCGTCACTGCACTTGTTTGGGAATGGATAGTTCATACAGAGAAGTTTCACATTATATTGAATGAAAGTTACCAGAGAATTACAGGATGCTGTTGGCCATGTAATGGAAACAATCACTGTTCTATTAGGGACAATCCTGGAAGACATCAAGGCAGTCGCTGCTAAGGCAGAAAGCACACAACAGATTGAAGAAGCATGATGGTCTTTTATGGACACATGACTGACTTGGCTGACCGAAACAATGAAAAAAATCTCTCATTACAATAGAATACTTTAGAAAACATCAACCATACAATTGTAAAAGTTAAACTTGTTGCTTAGGTAATGATTCAAAGGAATGAGCACTTCCGATATTACAGAAAACTTTCTGTAGTAAGCTATAGTGTCAACAGAAGTGTTTAACCATCTGTCAATAAAAATGACAGACCACAATATAATATGTGGAAATGGACTGCTCCAAGGATAGATTTAGGACAACCTTGAGAATGGTAGAAGTATGACATACTAATAAAAAAGAAAGATGGTGCCAGTGATCTAATTAGGAGCATAGAGCAGCCTAAAACATTAACTCACTTATAGAAAATATTATACAGTGATGTCTGTTGGAGGGACAACACAGCAGGGCATAAACAATGCAGGAGGTTCCTGGACTTTGTTGACGATAACTTCCTTCTCCAAGTGATAGGGGAGATGTGCTGGAGCTCGCAGTCTTCTGGGTCTTGGATTAGGATTTCTCAGAGCAGAGCTCCAGCAACACACAGCAACCAAGAACAACCACCCCAACCTTGGCTCCTCCCAGGGCTAGATTTATAGGGCTTGTGCCCGCCCTGCAGCTACAGCTGCTTGGAGGAGGTTAACAAGCACTTTAGGTTGAGGTAGTTCCAATTGGATTCAGGTGTAGAATCCTGGTCTTGAGTGAGAGTTTGGCTAGTGCACACCATCAGGGTTTAAATACATATTACTACAGGGAGACAACAAGGAGAGCTGTAATGCCAGACCTTGTTCTCATCAACAAGGAGGGACTGGGTGGGGAGTTTGAAACACAAAGACAGCTTTGGGTGCAGTGACCATGAAAGGTTGAAGTTCAAGATCTTTAGGGCAACAAGGAGGATGCACAGCAAATGGGTCCTGGAGGTCAAGAGAGCAGGCTTTGTCCTTTCACGGAATCTACTTGATTCACAGGAAAAGCCTGGGAGAACAGAGGAGTCCAAGAAAACTGGTCACTTCATTCAAGGGTCACATTGTCCAAGCTCAGGAGTGGTGCCTCTCAACAAGGGGAAAGTCGGCCAAAATGCCGTGAGGCATGCGTGGATGAGCAAGGAGCTCCAGAAAAACTCAAGTAGAAGAAGGAAGGCTAGAGAGGGTGGAAGCAGGGACAGGTATCCTGGGAGGAACACACAGAGATTATCTGAGCAGCCAGGGATCAGGATGGTAAAACTAAAACCCTGATACAATTAAACCTGGCCAGGGATGTCAAGGGCAATAAGAAAAACTTCTATAGGTACATTGGTTATAAAACAAAGACTAAGAAAAATGTGGACCAGCCCTGGAAGGAAATGGGAGATCTTGGTAATTGGGATAGGGAGAAGGCTGAGGTACTTAAGATTTTTTTGCCTCGGTCTTCAATGACAAGTGCTCCAGACACACTAGTCAAATCACAGAAGGCAAAGGCAGGGACTGGGCACAGCCTCAGAAGGTTTGCCAACGACACCAAGCTGTGTGCTGAGGTTGGCATGCTGGAGGGAAGGGACGCCATCCAAAGAGATCTTGACAAGTTTGAGAGATGGGCCCATGAGACCCTCATAATATTCAACAAAGTCAAGTGCAAGGTCCTGCAGCCAGGTCAGGGCAATCCCAAAAACGGACACAGGCTTTGCAAAAAATAAGTTGAAAGAAGCCCTGCGGAGAACGACTTGAGGAGTGTTGGTTGATGTGAAGCTCAACACAATGCAACTGTGTGCACTGGCAGCCCAGAAAGCCAACCCTATCCTGGGCTGTGTCAAAAGCAGTGTGGCCAGCAGGTCACAAGAGGTTATTCTTGCCCTCTACTCCGCTCTTGTGGCACCCCACCTTGAGTACTGCGTCCAGCTCTGTTGCCCCCAACACATGAAGATCTGGAGCACCTTTCCTATGAAGACAGGCTGAGAATTGGGCCTGTTCAGCCTGGAGAAGAGAAGGCTCCAGGAAGACTGTAAAATGTCATTCCATTAATTAAAGTGGGCCTACAAGAAAGATGGAGAGGAATTTTTTACACAGGCATCTAGTACAATGGGGAACAGCTTTAAAACAAAAGAGCACAGTTCTAGATTAGTTATTGGGAAGAAATTCTTTGCTGTGAGGGTGGTGAGGCACTGCAACAGGTTGCCCAAATGTGCCGGTTTGGCCAAAATCTAGCAATATATTCTCTGAGAGAAAACCAGGTTACAACCACCCNGAAATTGAGGATGTCCCATCTCTGGGAGTGTTCATGACCTCATTGGATGGGGTTCTGTTTTAATGGAAGAATTATTTCACATACATATTTTAATTTTTTGAAAAGAGACTTTTTTTGTTGACTTGTGCTAATACCCCAGGTAATTCTACTATCCAACAACATGTCATGACTAATCTAAAAAAATTGGGCAAATAAATATAAATCAAATAACAACAACATTATCCTCTTTACTTTAAACCAACATCTGAATTAAAAATTAAAAATTAATGATGACAGAGGGGATTTAGGGCATGATTTTTATGAAAAGATGACGAGAGGAAAACTTGTGATTATTTTAAAACTTTGAATGACAAAAAGTAATAGGATTGTTTTGCTGCTCTCTCAGACAAAGCTATAGCACAAGTGTTTGTCCTCACCTTTACAGGACAAATTTACATATTTAAATACTAAAGCAGCTTCACTTGCTCATTTATGAAGAAGTATGTCTGAAGAATTAAAAGCCTCGTCACTTGTATTGAACCTACCACCTGTTCGAACATTACCCATTTTATCTCAAATTTAAATTCAGAGCAGTAGTAAGAAGTGAGAAATCAAAACCAGAATAAATTGCGAAAAAACTTACCCTGTTCTGTTCTCCTTTCTTAAGTGCCTTCTCGTGGCACTAACTCATAAACACAGATTTTTTTGGCTTGAAAAGTGCAAGACATTTCCTACTTTGTGTACAGGGCAGGAAGAAAGAAACACTGACCGGTAGAGCATAAAGCACCACATATTTTATACAGCACAATAAAATTCTACCTATTATCATTTCAATTCTATGTATATCGATCAATTTGTGAACTACAGATTCAGGTTTAGTATACCAGGTAAGTTGCCTCTGGTGAACTTTAATACACTGAGTTCTGTTTTTAGAAGCATGTTTGCATGTTTCCAAAGAAAACTACAAAACATTTTCTAAAGGAGGCCTTTCCCTATTGTATGAGGACTTACAGATTTATTTCTCAAAGGCATTTTGAGCTATTTTTGAATGCTGAATACATTATTTCATAGTGATCTAATTTCACAAGCTTGGCCTCTAAAGAACATGCAATGTGTCTCACCTGTAAAAGGTCCTGTGACTCATTCTGGTTTAGAAATAAAAGAATATTGATCATTCATTAAGCAAATTTAGTGCATGTAATACCATCCTCAAGGTGGAGATAAGGAGATATGCAACGCAGTGACAATAAGACTACTTAATATTCTAATCTTAATCACTTCTCTACTGCCTGTATTTGGAACATTGCTCTCAGTGGACATGTTCTTTTGTCCTGAACTATCACTCAGGGGTGTTTTATTGTAATTCCCTGGAGACTATTTGGTTGCTTTAGACTCCTACTTGAATTTGGTACAGATTAATAAAGTTTTACAACTGAGATTACAGAAAGCATTGTTACTGTTTCATACAAGTCTGAAATTGAAGTTAGACTGACAAAGTGACCTTAGTCTCATACACAGTGATTTGGTGAAAAGATAAATGCAACTGTTTTTCATTTCAGCAACAACTCTTTCAGTGCTGTATTATTCCATTGGCACATCTGTGGTTTAGTCTTTATCTGTTCATTCTAAATAAGATCCTGTGAATGGAATTAAGGGTCCCACTTCTGGTATTAGAAGTCTGGGATAAAGGATTTAATTTCTTATTTTTCCTTCCATGGAGGTAGAAATTGGTTTGTAGGTTACTATTCACTGGAACACCCCACAGTCTTGACAATAAACACAGCAGTTATAGTCACACGCCACTAGGCAGTAGAAAATCAGATTCACAGAAAAACACTTGTCTGAAAAAATCACAGGATATTTATGAGCAGAAAAAATATTTACAAAAATTTTCAGTAATTGAGCATTGCTTAAAATTAGTGCTCAGTTAAACTGAGATCTCTAATCTATATGCTATATATTCCAGTATTTTAATTTTACTTTCACCATAACAGTTATTTTCAATTAACTTTTACATTAAAAGCACTAAAATTTACGGGACTTTTGATACTATTTCCTTATTTCTGGATCATTTTTTTCCACAGTTTATTTTCAAATATTCTAGCACCTGTAAATGTCATCAGATCTGACTCACAGTGAGTTAAGGCTCTTGCTCATAAAACCTGTACGTGAATAAAGCATGACTTAACAGTTATTATGGAGTTCAGTGAGTACACAAAGAGATGGGGTGCTTAATTCAAGAATCCATTTGGCATGAGAATATGGTAGACCGTGTAGACATCACTAGAGGGAGTCACGACCACACAAACCAGATGGGTGTATTTCATAAACACTACTGAGCAGGAATCTGGGTTCAGAGTATGAAATCTGTGCCATTTTGTACCACAGTAACCTGTGGAGACTTCTCTTTCTTTTTTTTTTTAATTTTTTTTTTGAGAAAGTGACAAACAGTCACATTCTCAAAAAAGTCACAAAAAGTGACTTTTTGAAACAAATATTAAAGGGTTTAGCAGAATCTACCAATTTCATAAGTCAAAGAGATTTTTGGGGATGACTCAGTGTCTTTCAAGCATGGAGACTCCATAACCTTTGTGGACAACCTGTGCCAGTGCTCAGTCAACCTTTCAGTGAAATATGCTTGTTATGTTTAAACAGAATCCCATCTCTTTCAGTTTTCAGCCCTCTGCCTCTTGTCCTGTCACTGGACACCACTGAAAAGAGCCTATCTCAGTCTTGTTTACATACTTCCTCCAGGTATGTACATCAACAAGGCCCCCTGAGCCTTCGTGTCCCCAGGCTAAACAGTCCCATCTCTTTCAGCCTTTCCTCATAGGAGAGACCCTCCAGTCCCTTAATCACCTTCTTGGTGTTCCACTGGAGTCTCTCCAGGATATTACTATATCTCCTGCACTGGAGAGCCCGGAACTGGACACAGCACTACAGGTGTGACCTCACCAGTGTCACCTATAAAGTTTCAAAGACAGTATAATAAAGTTGTGTATTTTTAATGAAACCAAAATCAGAAACCTGATATATGGCAACAGATGCAAAGGCCTTGATGAAATGGGAAAACATTGCCACCAAAATCTAATTTTTTTTTGTATTATGAAGAAGTAAACAGCAGTTCTCCCTAAATTCTAGAAACAACTCCAAGTAAAATCATATCTTTCTGTCACCAACATATAATATTAATTTTATTAGGAAACTTCCGGTTTGAGTGCTTCATTGTAAGTAAGATGTGTTCTTACCAGAGCTAGGCTGTTTCCCATTTTCTGGCTTCAGTAACATTTGTACTGGTTAGGATTGACAGCTTTAAGATATCCTCTTGTCTTTGACTTGAAATGGTTACTGGCTATACTCCTGTCCTTGTCTGGTCCCGTGCAGGTGCCTATGGGGATGCGTAAAGAATTTGAGGTGATGTCCTGCCTTTAAAACAGCTTTGAGGGTAAACTAAGAGGGAAGGACCCTAACCAAGTAGAGTTATTGTATAGATGTAACTAATAAAATTTCACCTGTATATTGGTAATAGGTATTCACTCAAAGTGAATGTTGTGTTTCTCCTAAGCCTGCTTCAATAACACAGATTTTCTAGTAGTAAAATGCCAGTCAAACAGTTCTGAAAGAAAGACAATTAAGTGAAGCAGTTAAAATAAGAAGCACTTTTGAATGCACTTACAATTCCTTACAATACGGGCATATGCCACTCTTCCCAAATTGATGAAAAGTACAGCGACCTAACTCTTTACCAGTTACCACTGTTCATGCAGTAAACAAACAACATAATTTGAGGTCTCTCACAAGTTATTCAAATGATAATGGAAACTAAACACAGGCGGAGGTATCAAACAAAATACTACAGGCAATTCACAAGTTAAAATTTATTCCCAAAAAATCTAAATTTCTCAAAAGTTAAAGTAATCTCAGAAACAGACTATGAAGAGAGAGACAAAAATGTGCAAATTAAATTAATAACAGAACTCAACCATTTGGCTACATAGTATTTCTGCTTCTATTTGACCTCTTCAAACCGCCTTTATTGGACACCATTGGAGACTGCAAAGAAAGTAGCTCTGTGTCCGCATAAAGAATTTTTAATTGAGGACTTAAGAAAATTTTTTTTTGTTTCTTTTAGCATACATTTCCTGCATGTATCTTCCCTTGCACTTTTAAATGCCTTTCATACAGCAATAAAAATCAGTGTTTCTTTCCTCTTACAGCTGCATTTCTTTCCCTCCCTACTATTTCGAAGTTTAACAGGATAGTTTTGAAGTGCCCTTACAGAGGACCCTTTACCAGCATCTCTGCAGAACTGTGTTTGAATAATTCATCAGACTCAATCTTACAGAGTAACTAATGTGCTAATTATACAGAAGAGTCATTTATAAGGTTGGGTCGGGTGCTCAATGCTAAACATCATTATAAAATATTCATATGGTATTTGGGAATTTTCTGTAAAATGCAGATACTATAGACATCCATAAAGATGGATAATTTCCTCAGCATTATGGTCCTGCTACTTAGAAATGATTTATCAGGTATCCAGCATCAAATCCTGCTTCTTGAAGAGGTAAAATCTATTATGACTGTATGTTAGAAATAGTTTACCTATGCATACTACAAAGGTATTTAAAAATAGCTCATCAAATTAAACAACTCCTGTAGTCAGAATGCATCTTTTAATTTACTGTAAAATCTGAATCTCATATGTGAACCGTCTTTCAGGAGGTCTTGTTAAAATTGCTGTTGAAATTTCCATGTGAAGCACGAAATTTCGCTGTATGTTTTGGCCACAGTAGTTTAGCTAGAACCGTCCCTTTAAGTTATGTTTTCAAGGGAAGAAATAGGAAACTTTTTAATTATTAGAGGAAGCGGACCTTAGTGAAAAATAGAAAGTGGTATTTCTTAATTGGTAAATTTCTTATTTCAGCAACATATTATGTAACACGGAAAGCAATAATGACCAAAAGCCTATACCAGCAGTAGAAAAGCCAGGAAGGATACAGATCCAGAGGTTGGATCACAACATTTCTGTAGCTAAATGAAATATGGTCCCATCTAAAGTATATACTCCATCTTATTGGGAATATTTTTGCTGTCTAGGTAGTATGCCAAACTTCTTTTCATAGACTATGGAAAAACTATTTTCTTGTTTCATTTGAAAATCTGTAGTTGGGAAAACTCATTAGCTGTAATTTTGTAGATTGAAGCATAGTGCCTCCAGTTGAGAAATAGTATAATTTCACACACTTTAGGCAAAGCAACTGGTTCATACTGGCCATTGTTTTGGTCAGCTCAAACCAACAAAAATATCTTAAAATAACAGACCCAGAAGGACCTCTGGGTTCTGAGCCAACCATGGCCAGTACATTCATGATATGAAAGCAGACTGCTGGCACAAAAAAAACCCAACTCCTTTTAAACATTTCTTGCAGGATCAGACCATGTAAAAGGGAACTAAATGAGCACCTTATCTCTTCCTCACAAAAGCTGCTAAATTTTTGTCACTCCATGTTTCTTTGTGCTTAGGACAAATATTTTTGTATACTTAGTATCATGGTTCTTTGTTTTGCTCAAAGTCTTCTTCCACAGGTCAGTACTTCTTCTACTATATGAAAATATCTGTGGCTAGTCTGCAGTTTGAACAAAGACCTTGGCTTCTGGTGCCTTTAGGCTGCAACTCCATACCCAGCAGGACCTCCTCTGTCAGACTGGAGGCTTCAAAACCCTTATGAGACTTTGTACATCCTGCTGCCCACAATTTTTTTTGAGCTCTGCTGTTATCATACCATCTTACTTAGTCATGGCTTAAAACTTCAAATAACTAATCTAGAGTGCCTTGTTTTCAATATACCTCTCTGTCATACCATGTCTCATTTTTCTTACTCTTGACTGGTTTAGAGATTTGAAAGGTTGTGTGAATTGCAGACGGGCTTAGATAGAAAATATCTGCCAGTAGTAAAACCAGCATAAGTTTCTCATGGACATATATGGACATCAAAAAAGTGAATGTTCACAAGAAACAGTTTTAGGAGACGAGGGAATGAGCTGGTGATGATTATTGGTGTGACGATTTTATGTTTGGAAGCATAAGGTTAACTAACAAAAGCTAAGCTCAGTGAAGACAGCCCTAAACGTAATTGGAAAACCAAGAAAAACAGCTGTAAAACCCAGCTATTTGTAAAACTCAGGGCAAGGATGATTTTTCAGTGATAAGTTTCACCTATGATTTCTAACGGATTCTCTTGCAAGAAGCCAAGGTAAAACTAGCTATTATAAACAAATGCTCATGAAAAATCTTAATCTGCTTTTACTGATTTTGAGAAGGGAAAAAGGTAGCAGGCAGCAAACAATAAATCATTTAAAATACCACAGAAGTAAAAGGCACTTTGTTTAATACATTTTCTCAAAAAATGAAGCTAAAAGCCACTTAGGTTAATAGTATAGTTTGAGATTGTGTATGAGGAGGAAATAGTAATGGTTAATTGGCAGATTCTGACTGAATAAGCAAAGAGTATGTGTATATTGATTTCAGAGATAGAGAAAAAGTGTCCTCATCTCAGTAAGAATGGATCTTTAGCTTTGTTTGCTTGTGTAGAAGAGAAACAGAACTGTATGTTTGCTGTGGAAAGGAGACTCCCATGAGCTGGGAAATGTATTACATAAGTATCCACCCTGAAGAGCTCACAAGTGAAGCTGAATCTTACTTCCTCTTTGGAAGAGCCTGTAGCGTCCTGACGGCTTAGAGTTCATGAATTTAAACTCGAATATCTCTGTTTAGATTGTTTTGAATACTGATAGCAACTCACACACTGAACGTCTTTGGCTAGCATGGATTAGTTTGCTGGGTTTGTTTACACAATATGTCTACTAAATATATGTTTTACATGAATACTTCCTTGCCAGTGAATTACAAATCTTCATTCTGTTAATGCAGTGCAGCCATCCCTTGAAAGTGGGCACATGAATGAATGATCATGCAGTGTTCATTAGAAAATCAGACATTATGGAATGTATTTAAAAACTCAATTTTTTTCATTGTCTGGTTTAACTAAATCTTTGATTATGCAGATGACTGTATGTGAATATACCATTGACTTCAGCTGAAGCCCTTTTCATATATGACTATGTAAATGAGATAAATTTAGATTCCAGTATAATTAACAGTCTGTTTCTGGAATTATTCTCTATATTGTGTCTTCATGAGCCATAAAGATTTTTCATTATAATGAGAATTTATATAAACATAGAGTCACAGAGTGTGATACGCCAGATGGTTGCACTGCTATTCAGAGAGACCTTGACAGACTAGAGAAAGAGGCAGACGGGAACATCTTGAAGCTCAACAAAGGGAAAGGCAAAATCCTGCCTCTCTGAAAGAATAACCTCAGGAACCTCTAAACAATGGGAGACAATGAGCTGGGAAGCAGCTTTGCAGAAAAGGGTCTTGGGGTAGTGGTAGACAGCTATCTTACCATGAGCCAGAAATACACCTTCACAGCAAAAAAGGCCAACAACATCCCAGTTGTGTGAGCAAGAGTGATGCCAGCACACCAAGAGAGGTGATCCTTCCCCATTCCTCAGCACTGATGAGGCCTCATCTGGAGTCCCAAGACCATCCTAGCAATCACACCTCTGCACTGAAAGCACTGTATCACAGATACACAGAATAGCTGAGGTTCGAAGACACCTCTAGAGATCACCTACTCCAACCCCACTGCTCCAAGCAGGGTGACCTAAAGCACCCTTCTCAGACTATAAATTCAGTTACTACTTCAAATTTGCTTTTAAGTTCCTTAATAGGAAGACTTTATGAGGAAGAGGTAAATTACATTATTTCCCTTTAACTGGCCTGGAATAAACATGTTTATATTGCATTGAAGCAGCTGAAGCTGGCTGGTATAATCTTTTTTTTTTCCCCCATCTAGAAGAGCTAAACAAATTTGAATTGTCATTGAGCAAGGATAGATAGAAAACCATTTACAATTTTGTACTGACTGAGGTTCTATATGAAATTATATACGTGAACATGCACACGCATGCAAAAATGCTCAGAAACTGCATATATTAAAGCAGGAATTGCAATCCTTTAAAGTATTAAAATACATAAAAGAGGGCTTTTTCCCATTAATGTTTAAGGGAAAAGCTGGAAAATTAATTTGATTGCTTGCATACTTCCACATAGTATTGATAAAAAGAACCTACAATGTGTAACATGACATTTGTTGGAAGCTATTACCATGCAGGTAGATTCCTGTTTTCCACTTTTGATTAATTGACTAAAAAATTCAGAAAAAAACGCAGTGCATGTAACAAAATAAACAAAACAAAAACAAAGAGCCAAATCAAACCCCCAAGAGATTAATTCCCAAATATTCAGGGCTCTGAAAAATGCAAGATAATTTAGTAGTTCTGGAAATTTTTCAAACTGCAATATCAGTTTCTCAAGAGATGTGAATTTAAAATGTATTTTACTTAATTAACAACTATAAAACTTACATGGCTAAAATGTAACACTTGAATAATTGGAAGAATACTTTTTCTTCTTGTGACTGGCTGCGCAGCGCATGAAACTGACTGACTCAGAAGACTTGACTTTTTGTTTAAAGTAGTGATGCAAGGATAGTAACAGTAGCAATTCAACTATGTTTGTTTCTCTTCCAGTGATGTTTATTTGTTGCAACAGCCCATTTTGCGGCAGGTGTCTGTGATAGAGTAGTCACCATCTGCGAATGCGTCTAGGGAATGGCCCCAGCAAATGTGCTGCTGTGACTGTGAGCTTCATGCCCTCAACTGAACACCCAGCCCCATTTTTGTATGTACTTTATACCAGGGAGAATTTTGAGAAGAATCTAAAATTTTGGTAAATGACTTATTCATTTCTGAGAATTCAGAGGGATTTGCAAGGAGAGGGCAAATCTTCTCAGTGGAATTGTTCTGCATTTTGCTGCTTTCATGGTCTTTGTACGGGAACTTCTTATGCAATCTCACCACATAGCACTGGCCAATGCATCTTGGGAAACAATTTATTCACCTATTCCAGCAGTGAAAATGAGTGAGAAGAGTTTTATGTCAGTGAAGAATCTGAAGATGAGTGGTAAATCCTGAGGAAAGCTTTAAGACAAAAGGTGACTATGTACTTAGCAAATATACCTCTGTCTTTTGCTTGCTCTGCTCAGTGCTACCATCCAATTTCCTCTGAGGGAATCAGTGTGCTATTTTTTTTTTTTTATACATTGTGTGCAGCTTCTCTGCGCTCTAAACCCTGCATTTGGGAGATTATGCAATCCTGAAGACTGGTGTAGCTTGTATCTGTGGAGTAAGGTCAGCAAAGTTCTCTGAACACTTTTTCTCTTATGTGTAGAGTGCAGTGAGTCTGGTGGTATTCACAAACATGCTACACTTCTGGAGGTATAACATTAATTGGCTATAAATAAAGCCAAATATATCCTGAAATGCTAATGTTTGTAACTTCTGGGTTTAGTGCTTGTTTCTTGCACTATTTCTTCATTGTCTTTTCCCACCTTTCTAGCTGCTGCCTCTGTTTGCAACACCTGTGGAGGCTTCATTAAGAGCTCATTATATAATTGTGTTTGCCATGGCTGGGGGTTCCTTGGGACCCAAGACATTTCCTAATGTGTTTTAAATCACAAAACCTCCTCTACAAGGAAAGAAATGACAAGAAATAAAATGGATTAGTTGAAGAATGGAAAAAGTGAACCCAAATGGAATATAATTATTAATCCCATATAATTTTTTCTTATTCAAATTATTAAAAATTTTAATTCATATTGTAAATAATGTCTGAAGAAATCTTTTCGGATGTTACTCAATGATTTGTTCTTTTTCTGGAGCAAATGAGATAAAATCCTATAACTTAGCTAAGAAGATGAATACAAAAGATAAAAAAATTGGTCAATTCTGGGTGAAGTGTATTGAAATTTGAAAATATTGTTTTTAACATTACTGGCCCCCATCACTATAATTTGGTTGCCTGTCACCTGGCTTTTTGTGAAGTAAATATACATTCTCTTAATTCCATGAGTTACCACACATTCTAGACAAATAAAAAGTTCTCCACATTTATAGTTGAAAATTTTTGGCTTTGGAAAAAGAATCATGAATTTGAGGCTATAAACAGAAGGTGCATACACTAAAAAAAAAAAATTCTTTCAAAATTTCCAATTTCTAATGATCCTAATTCAAAAGTGTCCTGCCTCCTTCACTTTGTGTTACTTTAACATAGGAGTGATTCTTCTGAATTTTTGCAGTTACTACTAAGTCTCAATGTCCGCATGCAGCAAAAGATAGGAACATCAGATGTTCTCTAATCAGAAAGAGTTATTCATTTCTTTGATTCATTTTAGAGTCATTCTTCCCCATCTACCTTAATTTTTCTTACAGTAAAAAATTGTATTTTGCTGAAGAAAACGAATACAAAAAGAACCTCTCACTACAGAACTTCTGTATTTTCTTTTTTTGTTTGTTCTTAATATCATATCACTCATGGAAGAAAAATATCACTTGACATCCGATTTGTAATGGAAGACTCTTCCTAGCTTTTATCAGGGCGGACAAACACTGTTGGATTAAAACGGCTGTTTTTCATTGCTTCTCAATTTATGCTTTCTAGCAGATGTATTACCTTGCCTGTGTGATGACAAATACACACTTTTCCTGTTACAAACTCATATTATATTTATTTCCTACTCTTGTTGTATTTGGTTTTAACTGTTCAGCAGCGTACAAAGCCGGCATATGTCTCTCCATATTATAAATTCTACAAATCTGTTAGCATTTTGTGAAGTATCATAATGTACTCTTGACTGATCTTTTATTACCAAAGGCCTCAGTCAGCAATTGAAGACTGAAACTGGCAGGCAATTCAGCGTGCCCTAAGTGTAACTTTGAGACAGCAGGAGCTAGAGCTCTCTGTAATTATACTCCCTGATTGTGGAATCTGCTCCCTATTGAGACTGGAAGAGCAGCATCTGTTGAGACATTTGGGTTAAATTTAAAGAGGTGCACAAGGTTGTTGATGTGTTTAACTGTGGGGAATCCTCTTAAATATTATTTTTAAACTGTTTTGGTTAAAAAAAAAACAAAAGAAACCCCATAAAAATGAAGCTGTGGAAAAGACTTCATGTTGTTATGCTAAAATTATGTGTTTCAAATTGTTAGCTAATATTTGTCCACAAATGAAAGGAAAAGAAGAGGTAATCAACACCATGAACACAGTATAAAACACCCAATCTGGATTCTGAGAAAATAGTTATTACTCCCTTATTAGTTCATTTATGCATCCTCCCCACCTCCATCCTTCTTGTCAGTACTTTATATTTGTAGAGGGTGGCATTAGCCCTAAGATACATAAGATATGAAACCATATTTCTAATTAGTTCTGTCTTTAAAACTAGTGTAAAATCACAGAAAAAAATATCTCACTTCATTTTACTAGAAAGTAATTGCTTTTCTGGGTTGCATGGGTCATTTGGTTAGTGTGCCATCAATTAATAATATTATCCAATTTTTTTAATATTCTTGTTTTTAAACATTCTGTTTTATAGCTGTTAGTCATAACTTTAGCAAGTAATTTTCTGCTACAGTATTTCTTTTATATTAGATCACAACATTCTTCTAGAAGATTTCTTTTCATCATTAACACTGGCTGTATTTAACAATGGAATTCTTATTACGTCTGTTTAGAATTGTCCACACCTAATGGAATAAATCTTGGGTGTCCTTATCAGAATTTCAACAACTTTTCCTAACAGCATTAACTTGTTAGATAAATAATTTCTAATATGTTCTATTTTTCATGTATGCCATAATAATTAAAGACCTTAAACATTTGGTAACTCTAATGCAAAGAGAGCTCAAGACTGTATAACAAGTTTTGGCCAGGACAGTTGACATCTCATAATCCACAGGAAAAGAAAATATAGATTTCCTTCTCTATATAAAATCCCTGGGTTTGGAAAGAATACTCTCTCAAAAGGTTTTAAGAATCCCCTCATGTTATATAGACCTGAAGGGGAAAAAAATTTGTAGAAAAACACCAAGCAATTTTCTTTCTCTTCTTGGAAGCAGATTGATCTTTCATTCACAGAAAAATGCTTGTAGAGTTTCAGGTTTTGGCTTAGTCTGCTCTATTAAAAATAAATTATGCAAGATTGTTTGTGCTTTCTAATATCAAAATAATCACTTTCTACTAAAGAATTGCTCCAAAAGATAATTTTAATATATCATATGAAATGAATAAACATGGAAAAGGGGTACAATTGAGGTCATTTTTCTCTATTGTGGAATGATTCCAGAATTCTTTTCTCAGTTCTGAGGACTATGAAAAGAATGAGCATAGGCACACATATTTTACCAAAGATTTGCTGATAAACAGCTTCAGAAGTGCATTACAACCCTCAACATCTATGATGAGCAACATAGCCAGTCTAAAAAAACACTTGCTTATTCACTTAAGAATTAATAACTTCTTTTATGCAAGTAAATGAGCAGTGCCATAGAAAAGACTCAGTTTTAAGTGCATTGTAATTTAAAACTTGCTGTGGATAATCTTGAGATGGATCCCCAGCATTTTCCATTCAACTCCAGTCCATGTATTTATTAAAGAAAATAACTTGCAGAATTCCACCCATACATAGGGTATTGTAGACAGGTTTCCATGACAAGTTTCCGTGACAAGTTTCAAGTTTCTGGAAAACTGAAGCTACCAAAAATCTTTCATTTAAGAGAAAGAAACAAGGCATATTGAAAACATCCACTCTTTTTGTCAGCAATATCAATCATCATCGCTGTTGAGGATGTCAGTCTGAAGTACCTGCTGGGCAAACAGTCACAAATATGCAGAGTAGTTTATTCTTCCATAATATCCATAAAACCGTATTTCCCAATGGTTTACACAGACAAATTTCTCAAAATGCATTTATTTATTCATTTCAAGTAGAAAAAATTCTCCTTTATCCTTACATCAAAAAGATTTCCTTTGAATAGAACAGCACATATCCAAGAACACGTAGTATGTACTTTGGTGGCTCATGCATGCGACCACCAGACAGAAAATTATGAGGTGTAGTGGAAATTCTTGGTTTGAAAACACAGGAAAATTGTCTTTCCTGACATTCATCCAGGACAGGAGAGCAAGCCTGTGGAAAGAAACCAAAAAGACTGAGAGATGGCTGTCTTATAGACCAGCAATGAAGGAAAGACTGAGAAACTTCTAGAGAGACTGATAGAATGCTGTCAGTGGCTGGTGACTCTGTAGATGGCAAATGCCTGAAAGCAGGATCATCACGTATTTTTGAAGTCCTAAGAAAACTTAGTGCTAGGAAACTGCTAAAGAGCTGAATGGAGTAACAGTAGTCAAATGAGATAAAAGGTGCAGGAGATCTACAGTCCAAAATGAAGTTGATATCTAGAGGTTCTTAGATTTTCCAGTTTATCAGGATTACACTGTATTTAATGCTTGCTGTATTAATTATGTACTTACTCAATGGAGGAGTAGGATTCTACATTGAGAAACAATTAAAATGAAAACTTTGCTCAGAGTTTTGAGTTTTCACTTCAACCTTCAGTATTCAATGTTGTACAAAGCTTCCACTCCCTATATTGATAAAACAAGTCTATGTGAAATGTACAGTGGGAAGAATTGCATCTGTGGAAGACAAACGGAAGATCAAAGTGACTAAAACAGATCTGTAGCAAGCGCATAAACTTGGTAGGGTGGGTGTGATTCTTCAGGTTTTCCATATGAAAGTCCTACTGGCTCAGGCCAAGGGTCTGTCTTAGGCAGTGGCCACAAGCTACACCAAGGGAAGAATAAGTCAAACAAATTATTGCTCCCTCCTTCACTGTCCTGTCATCTATTATACTGTACTTTGTGGATTTCCTAAACCTAATGTGACTTCTTTAACATCTTTGTGGTTTTTTTCTTTATGGTGCCAGTTATTTTTACAAGCACAATAACTGGTGGTCCGAAATTCAAAAGGTCTGTTATTTTTCCTATTAAGAACTAAGCTCTTTTATTTGGTTTGAGCTTAGTTTTTACTATGTCCACGTAATAATCTCTTATTTTTGTAATAGGAGTGACAGTGAACAATAATTTCCTATTCACACTCTCTGTGACCATTTTTAAGGCATTTTCTTTATGCAACGACCTCTCCAGGCTGCAGAGAATGTTTTGTCAACTATTATATGTAAGACCTTTTAAGCTTTTGAACACTTTTGTCTTTCTCTGTATCTTTTTCAGTTCTCTTGAGTGCTTTTCGGTGATAAGAAGACCAGTCCTGCACATAGTATTCAATGTTTGGGAAAAGCACAGATTTACACAGTGATTCCACTATTTTTCTTCCTCTCCCTGTATTTCCTAATATTTTCAAATATTTGAGTACATTTTTGATCCAGTACCAAGTACTGAGACTTTATTTTCACAGCAATATGCATCATAATCCCAAGGTTTTATGTCTTTTGTTATGAATTCAGATCCTTCTACTTTACAGATAACCTGGTTTCTTTTGGTATCACTTTATGATTTTCTATACTGAGCTCATTTTGCTGTTTCATTGCTATGACACTCAGTCTTGTAAGGGTTCTGTTCATTGTTTGCAGGTGGCTCTCATCTTTACCACTTCGACCAATTTTTATCATTCCACAGAACTTTCTTTAAAGCTAACATTGAGAGAGTTTGCCAATTTTGGCTGTCTAGTAGACAACTGACATGGGTGAAGTGCACTCCCACAAGCAGCTGTAGGAAAACCGTTACCTCTCACAAGCTGATTTCCTTCAGCCACTGTTGTGGTTCAAGCCCTGCTGGAGATGAAACACCATGCAGTATCTCAACTCCCTCTCTCTTCCCCCTCCCACAGTGGAATGGGAAGGAGAACCAAAGTAAAAATTGTATGTTGATATAAGAATAGTTTAATAATTGAAA
>VZRS01004255.1:314-10437 GCA_013398055.1 Ifrita kowaldi
GCCGATAAACCACCGAGAGATTCCGGGAGATTGGGGCGCTCCGGGGGCCGCCATTCCCAATAGGAACGGCCGGCGGATCAGCCGCGCGCGAGGGAGGGGACGCGGGGAAACGGCGAGGGAAGAGATCCAGGGACAATGACAATGGAGTGACTTTAGGTTTCAGATGGGGTCGATAAGGCCCTGATAGATTTGGAGAGAGGAGAGAGTGGAATGGAGCCGTCCCCGGCGTGGGCACAGCAGATGGATGGGGATGCTCCGGGAGAAGGGATGCGCGGAACGTGGGCCTGCCTTCCCGGCTGGAGAGCACACGGGAGGCTGCTCGGAGCGCAGCAGGGAAACTGAGGCAGCTGCTGAGACTGGGAGACAAGGACCGGTCCTTACTGGGGGAACTGGAGGTGTCTCCATCCAATCCCCACCCAAGAGCAGTTTGAGGCGTTTACCCCCATGGTGCTCCAGGGTTGGGGCACTTCGGGAGCAGCTGGATACCAACAACATGGGAAGGGAAGAGATTCCATCCGTCAGGATCAGGCTCCAAGAGTGCCACCACTGCTCCCTGCCCGAGGGCGGAACTGGGGGAAAACCCCTCGATTTGGACACTTCTTCTCCCAGCTGGAATAAAGGCATTCCGGCCGGGAATGGCTGGGGGCGGGGATGCCCAGGCAGCGCGCGGAGCACATCAATACCAGGTGACAGCCAGGACAGAGGTCAAGCTCTGGGCTAATCCAGCGACAAATTACCCCGGAGATGCCGAGCTGGAGCCGTCCCCCTTCCCGTGGAAAGCGGCTCCAGGTCCTGCCAGGTCCATCCCGCTCCCAAAAGCGATGGAAAGGGAACAGGGATGGTTTTCAGTGTCCACCCCAAGCGTTTCAGTCTGTGACAGCCCTGGGTGATGACAAGGCTGGAGGGATGGGGACAGAGACAAGGGGACATCAGCAAAGACACTCTGGCTGGGACGTCCCTGCTGCTCCCAGTCCCACAGGGTGCCCGATCCCAGCTCCCGGTGCCATCCTGGAGCACTCCAGGGAATGCTGTGGCCACGAGCAGGAACCGTGAGGGCTCCAGGAGCAGGGAAGGACCTTCAGAGGGTACAGCCAGGCTGGGTGGCCCATCTGAGAGCAGCTGGCACACGGAGATCCCTGCGACAGCGCTGCTCCCAAAAACCTTCCCTGCCTTCCCAGCACCCCAAGCCTCCTCTTCCTCCAACTCCAAGCCCTTCTCCCGCCCGGCTCCGTGGACACCGAGTTCTCTCCGTGCAAACGTGCCTGCGCTGCCTCTTTCTCTTTCTTTTTTCTAATTTTTTTTTTTTTTCCTGTTCTTGGCATTTTGGTGGAGCGAGATAAGAGTAAAAAACAACAGAGCTGCTCGGAGAGTGAAAAAGGGAGATAGATAACGCAGATACCGACTCCTACACAAAACAGTCCTGGCTTTATCTCTGCTTTTTATCACAGTTCCCCTAAAAAAAATAAAGAGAGCAGCCCAACTGGAATGGGGCAGCACATTAAAAAATGAACTTTATACTGTTTGCTCTTTAGTTTTATATTTAGATGAAACAAACTCAGATTCTCGTGGTCGATACCTTTTCCAAACCAAAAAGTCCGGGAGCTCTGTTTGCTCCAGTGGGGATGAGTGAGGAAAGTCAGGGAGTTAAGTGTGGATGGGGCAGTGGGATGAGGCTGTTCCAAAGCATCCAGGGCAGGGAGAACCAGGGAGCAGCAGAACCAGGGAGGCTCAGGCTGGAGATGGATATAAACTTGGAGATGCTTCCCGAGCATCCCAGGGTCAGATCCCACCTGAGATGCCCCAGCCACTGCCAGGATCAGCTGGCAAAGCCCAAGCTCCCTGTGATCCCGGTGCCTGGATGCAGGAAAAGCATCTCCATCCCAGCACAGGGACGTGACTGGACGTGCCCTACACCCCATCCACGTGGCTCCCAAAAATCCTTTGTCCCCTTCACCCCGTTCCTGAGGGCACCTCACAGCGCTCTGCCTTCCTGCTGGGAAGGGCATTTTGGAGCAGCAAAAACCCAACTCCCAGGGCACGGCCAGAAAGAGGGAAGGAAGAAGGAAAAAAAAATAATAAAAATGGACTGGAGGTTTTTCCCTCCCCTCGCACTCCCTTCCCTACCTTCTTTTTGAAAAACATAATTTATCTGTGTATTATCAAGAAATCCAGACACTTTAATCAGTGAGCTATGAAGTCAGTATTTCCATTCTTATCTAGCGGAGGAGTGGAAATGGAGAGCAGATAGGCAGCTCCGAGCCCGGCCGTGGTGGGGAATGTTAATGGGAGGAGCGGCGGAGCCATTGGCTACCGAGCCGCCGCTATCGCTGCCATTATCGGGCCCTTATCGCGGCAACCATCGCAGCGCAGTAATGGGGCCAGTTCAACTTTCCGCAT
The DNA here is from genome assembly GCA_013398055.1 of Ifrita kowaldi. NCBI lineage: Eukaryota > Metazoa > Chordata > Aves > Passeriformes > Cinclosomatidae > Ifrita > Ifrita kowaldi. The sequence goes on from VZRS01004255.1 coordinate 2,712, forward strand.
TATCATAGGAGCTGCGAGTAGCATGAGAGGCCTCGGCTGGGAGACGGAGAAGAGAGCGAGCGGCCAAACTTCCCGGCGGAGCAGGGAGGGGAGGGAAAAGCGGCTTTTCCTCCCCGCCGAGCCCTCCCGGGCTGGGGATGCTCTCCCTGCTGCTCCCGGTGCCACGTTCCCAAAGCTCTGTGTGCACCGGGTGCTGCCCTGGAGGAGCATCCCCAAAGCCCTGGGGACTGACCCCAAGGTGCATTCCCAAAGCTACAGGCACTGACCCCATCGAGCATCCCCAAAGCTCCGGGGACTGACCCCAAGGTGCATTCCCAAAGCTACAGGCACTGACCCCATCGAGCATCCCCAAAGCCCTGGGGACTGACCCCAAGCTCCATTCCCAAAGCTACAGGCACTGACCCCATCGAGCATCCCCAAAGCTCCGGGGACTGACCCCAAGGTGCATTCCCAAAGCTACAGGCACTGACCCCATCGAGCATCCCCAAAGCTCCGGGGACCGATCCCAAGGTGCATTGCCAAAGCTACAGGCACTGACCCCATCGAGCATCCCCAAAGCTCCGGGGACTGATCCCAAGGTGCATTCCCACAGCTACAGGCACTGACCCCATCGAGCATCCCCAAAGCCCTGGGGACTGACCCCAAGCTCCATTCCCAAAGCTACAGGCACTGACCCCATCGAGCATCCCCAAAGCTCCGGGGACCGACCCCAAGGTGCATTCCCAAAGCTACAGGCACTGACCCCATCGAGCATCCCCAAAGCTCCGGGGACTGATCCCAAGGTGCATTGCCAAAGCTACAGGCACTGACCCCATCGAGCATCCCCAAAGCCCTGGGGACTGACCCCAAGCTCCATTCCCAAAGCTACAGGCACTGACCCCATCGAGCATCCCCAAAGCTCCGGGGACTGACCCCAAGCTGCATTCCCAAAGCTACAGGCACTGACCCCACTGAGCATCTCTAAAGCCCTGGGTATCAACCCTAAGGCACATTCCCAAAGCTACAGGCACTGATCCAGAGAAGTATCCCCAAAAGCCCAGGCACCGATCTCATTGAGCATCCCAAAGCCCTGGGTACCTTCCCACGGCGCATTCCCAAAGCTACAGGGACTGACCTCCATGAGCAGCCCCAAACCCCCTCAAGCATCCCTAAATTCCTGGGGACTGACCCCAGGGCACATCCTTAAAGCCCCAGGCACTGAATCTGTTGGGCAGCCCCAAAGTCCAGGGTGCCAAACATTCCCAAAATCTGGGGCACCGACCCCAAAGCCCATCCCTAAAGCAAGGGGCAGCGACCCCATCAAACATTCCCAAACCCTGGGCACCGATCCCCTCAAGCATCCCCAAAAACACAGGTGCCAATCCAAAATACTCCCAAAGCTCCAGGCACTGACCCCATGGAACATCCCAAAAACCCCCACACGCTGACCCCAAAAATCTCTGGGCCATAACTCTACTGAGCATTCCCAAAGCTCCGGGACACCGACCCCACTGAGCATCCCCAAGCCCTGGGCACCGGCTCAGAGGCACATCCCCAAATCCCGGGGTCACGCTCCGGGCCGGCCAAGGCCGAGGGAAAACAATGGATCCACATTTCATCAGATGAACAAATTAGAGGAGCGCGTTTCCTCCACGCGCTATCGAACGGGAGATGTCAAGAAAATATGTTGATGTGAGAAAGAGGAGATAAAGAATTATTTTGGAGGAAAAAAGCCGTGGAAGGCTCTTATCTGCAGTGACTCATAGGCACACACTCCTTAACCCCACTGCAGCCCAAGGTCAGCAGTTGCATTCCTTTCGGCATTTCAGCCCTTCCAAAAAAACATGTTGCTGCAGGAACAATGTGGAGCCTTTGCCGGGCAGCCATCGGAAGAGGGAACTGTATTAGCCCCGAAACACTTGAACTCTCCTGATAAAAGGAGCAGCGGGACACGGCCCGGCCAAGCCGGAGCGGCCAAAAGCCCTGAGTCAGGCAGCAAAGGCGGTCATGGGATGTGGCGCAGAACAGAAAGGAGATATTGGCCTCCTGCTCCCATTCCTGCTCTTCTCCAAAGCGGGGGAGCTGAGTTCTTGGCCCCGCAGGAAGAGAAATCCATGCCCTCAGCAGGGAGCAGAGGTGGAGTGCGGTGCAGGGCTGGCACAGAGGCCTTTTCCACTTTATCTTCTTAAATGTTGAATTCCGAAAAGCTCCAGGTTCCTCGCTCCTCGGTTCCTCTGCTCACATCCTCTCTCTGGGCAGCATCGGATCTCAGCCCTGGCTGTGCCTCTGGGCAAGGTCTGGGCTGGTTTTCCCTCCGCAGCAACGCCCCATCCAGTGTTTTCCAAGGCGGATCATGTTTTCTTTGCAGGAGGACGGGCGGCACGCATGGAAAACATCCTCAAAACATCCTCTTCCTTTGGCCAGCTCGGCTGTGCTTGACCCCAAATCCACCAACACCACGCAGGGCCCAGCAGCTCCATCCCCGGCCCCGCTGCTCCCAGTTTGGGCAGCGTTGTCCCTTCCTTTCCCAGGGACCTGGGTGTCCCCTCAGGGCATGGGGATTCCCAGGGACGCTGCCCTGGTGGATGTGGTGATGCCTTTGGGATGCTGCCGTGGCCGGGTAGCCCCGCTGGCTTCCCGGGGAGGGGATCCGGGGCTGCCCCTCTCCAGGAACCTGGGATCACCTGTGCCGTGGCACTGCCTTCCTTGCACAATTCCTGCAGCACCCGTGGGGAAAGGATTGCTTTCTTCCCAAGCCCTGATTGCCGAGCTGGCCACATCACAACTTGGCCAAAGGGGAAGCTGCAGCTTGCTAGGTGGCCTCGTGATTCACCACGGAAAATAAGACCTTGCCCAACCTCGCCACTTCGGATCCCGAGGTGCAAATCCCGGCTGGAGGTGGCTTCCCCGGGATGCCAGGCACAGTCCATCGCCGTGGCTCCGTGCCCGCCCGGTGTGCCCGAGCTGGGGACGGCGCGGGGGCGTCCCCCGGGGGCTCAGGAGGCGGAAGAGCGGCAGCAGACACAGAACCAACCCAACCCCGGCGCCCACGGGCCCTGGAAGCAGCCGCCTGGCAAAGCCTCCGGAGCCTCCCTCGCCGGCGCGGCTCCAGCGCCGCCTTCTCGCCCCGCGGCCGCGGCACCGGCAGGGACGTGCGCCGGGCTCTCGGCAGAACTGGTTTGGCCGTGCTCGTGGCTGCCGTGGCCCTCACTCCCCGAGCATCCCCCTCATCCTCCCTGCCCGCTGCGGAGATGGGATGGCCGGGAAGAGTCACCTTGGGATATACCCACAGCACGGTCCCAAAAGGGCTTGTGGGGTTCGCTGGCATCGAGGGGTGAAGTGTGCCATGGCTGGCAGGGCACGGGGCTGGTGGCACTGGCCACCAGGGCTGTTTATCCATTATCCATGGGGAATGGATTTGCTGCTCTGAGCTGTCCCCTAGGCCACCAGCTGGCAAGCACGGTGCCAACCCCTCTCCCGGACCTGGGGCCTGCAGGGATGCGCTCACCTGGAGCCCTGGCTGCAGGAGAGGAGGGAAACTTCCTCTAGCATTGCCTGAGGCTGGTCCAGATCCTCCACTGAGCAGGAATGTGGCTTGTCCGTGGTGGGAAACAGCTGGGGATGGCTGGGAGAACTCCCCACGGTGGGCTCTGATGGGGGGATCCCACCAGTATCCCACCAGTATCCCACCGGCACCACAGCCCACGGGTCACTCCCCCACCTGTGGGGACCACGATGGGTGCCCAGCCCTGGGAGCCCCTGATGTCACCCACGGTGCGTCCCAAGAGGCCGGTGACAGCCGGGCTGGGCAGAGCCACTGCGGGGGCAGCTGTGCCCCGGGGCTTTGCCACCCGCACCCCTGCCAGCTCCGAGGAGCCGCCGCTCGCTCTCGGATGCCACCGCGCCAGGGCTGGCAAATNNNGCAAATGCCTCGGGGCGTTTGCACAAGAGGGGAGGGGTTGGCAGGCAGGCAGGCAGCGCCCGTGGGTGTAGCAGACATGTGGGACACGGGGATGCCACCCTCGGGATGCCTGAGTGGGATACAGGGGGATGATGCCAGGCTGAGGGAGCCCCGGGATGTGCAGAAAATTCCGGCACCCGGCTCATCCCGGGAGCAAACCCTCCCCAGCCCGGGGTAACACCGCCCCAAACACCGCCCGCCCACCCCGGCCCGGCGGCGGGGATGGGGAAACTGAGGCACGGAAGTGGCGGGGATGGAAAAGCGCAGCAGCATCAGAGCGCTGGGGGAAAAACAGNAACAAGGAGAGGGGGAAAAAACAGGAAAAAAAAAAAAAAAAAAAGAAGCAGCAAGCAGAGGAGGTTGAAACAGAGTCACCTGAAAGGGAAGGAGCGATTCAGGGAGGGAAGGCAGCGGGAAGGAGCGGGCAGGAGGCGTGCCGGGAGCATCCCACGCCACCGGCTCACCACGCCGCCGCTAAAAATAGACGCTGGGTTGGCCACTGTCATCTTTACAAGAAATGCAATTTTCCAAGCTCCCTGGAAGAAAGGCTCCCACGGCCCGGCCGGCACCGCCACCCCCTGCCCGGCTTCACGAACCCCTTCCCGGCATCGCCACCGAGCCCACGCGGGACCGGGGAGCAGCCGAGCGTGCAGGAGGAAAAGGAAAAAAATAAAACCGCCCGGCCCAACACACCCCGTCAAGAGACGGCGGCTTTAACAGCGCAGATCGCACTCGTTATCTGACACCATCTAATAGCAATTAAAGAAAATCCACATGCAAAAATATGACGGTGTTTTCACCTCCCCCCGCCCCCCTCCCCACCCCTCTCAGCCCATGCGTTCGCTCGGCGGAGCAGAATGGGAGATAATCATCAAAAAAAGTCAAAGCTCTCATCAAACTAATGCAACATCTGCAGCCGATAACAGGCGCTGGGGAGAGCTCGGCTTCTCAACCCAGCTCGTTCCACAGAGCACGTGGACGGGGGGAAAACCACCCCACCACCTTGAGAAATAAAAACACACATGCAGCTGCCCCCCATCAGATAATTAAAGTGCCTGCGTTAATCATATTTGCAATGGAACAAATTGTTGGAGCCCTTTTGCCCCTCTTTGCTGTGTTTGTTGTTGTACCGAATCCTGCTCCGGTCTGGTGGGGAGAGATAAGTGGTCCTTATCAACGCTGGCAATCTCTATCAGGATGGAGATCGGGGCTCGGCGCTTATCAGGAGCTCAAATCTACTGTAGCTGAGCGCAGAATAAAAAGGGAAAAGGAAAAAAAAAAACCAGACAAACAAGTGGTGCACAACGCAATGTCTCAGCACTTGCTGACCAATGCCAGACCCTCCTTCCCAAACTGAGACCAACCACCCTCCTGGGTAATTTCCCCTGTCTATATACCAGGCATGAGGTNAAGAACAACGGAGGGGGAGGCACATCAGCGCGATGAGATCAATCTCCCGCTTATCAGGCTCCCCCATCGCAGGACCCGGCGCTGTGAAAGCACCGGCAGCTGCCAGAGCCTCGCTCATCAGCTGGGCGCCCGCGCTCCCATGTTTGAAGTTAATAAATATAACAGGCTATCTGGGTTGGAGATCAGCTCCTGCTCCCTATCAGCCCCTCACATCTATCTACCAGCAGAACAAAAGACAGACAGACACACACACACACAAAAAAAAAAAATAGAGAGAGAGAGGAAAAAAAAAATAAACCACCCCATAAAGCAGCAGCAGCTGCAGGGAGGTTGGTGTTACAGGCAGGGATGGAAAGATACTGTCCTCTGCGGGCAGGAACCCCCAAAAATGAAAGGAAGAGATGCTCAGGGTGTTTTCTGTGCTATCAAAAGCCACCATCGCGATGCAATCGGCTTTCAAAGCCTCCCCACCGCGTGCCACCGCTGCTGCCGGGGGGGCTCGGAGGGAGCGGCGGCCCCGGCCCCTCCATCCCCGCACGGCTCCAGCCCGGAAAGGCACGAAGAAGAGGAAGGTTAAAGCAGCTGGTTAAATATAGTCCGGTGTCTGATCTTTGTCTTATCTCTGCTGGCGATCGCCCGCTCTCCCGGCGATCTCCCCGCGAGCCTTAATCTGCGCCTCGCATCGGGCTTCAAAAAAACACAACAAAACCCCAACCCCACAAGAGAAGGCGAAGCCAGAGCGAGAACATCGCGTCACCCAGGAAAATAAAATCAGCAGATACCAATCTGGAGGAGGTTTTTAATGCTCCAGCCGAGATGATAAGGAGGATAGACTTTGTGGAAACAGGTCCGGTCTGTACATGAGAGGAGTCTGGTTACCGGAGCCCTGATTCATGCATACCTTCCCTGATGGAGCAGCGGCAGGGCGCTCTCGCCGCGCTCGCCGCCTCTAATGACTGTTTTCATGTTGACACATACAGGAAGGCTTCCAAGCTCTCAGCTTTTAATCAGTTTTGGCCATCGCCGGCGGCCTGAGATCAGCCTCCCACTTTATCATTTCTTCACATCTCTGCAGAAAAGCAGCAGAGGAAGGAGATACGAGGAGCCGCCGCCGCCCGGCCGAGCTGCCACGGCCTCGTCCTGCCCCAGTTTGCCCCATAAGGTCCACGCTGGTGGGTGCTGGGAGCAGGCATCCCACCAGCGGCAAGGCTCCCACAGAGAGCAGCGTCATTCCAGCGCTACCGCTCGCTCCGGTCTGAACGCTCCCGGTTTAACGAGCTGGAGTTACCCAGGCAGGGCTCGCAGGGCTTTTTTGCCGAAATAAAGCCGCGGAAGTTGGATAAAGCCAAAGGAGAAAACTATCCCAAAGAAAAAAAAAAAAGAAAAAAAAAGGAAAAAAAAAAAAGGAGGCAGCTGGGACTATTTTTAACTCTCCCCGGGTAAAAGTCTAGCTGAGCGTTATCACCAGAGCAATCACCCCAGGCAGGGAAACAGGTAGGTGCAACTCAGCCTTGCAATTATTTCAGGAGAAAGATAAAGGTAGATTATCACATGGTGGCCAGCCTTCCCTATCCTCCCATCTCCCTCTTATCACCAGCTTCCATCGACTCAAGGGGGAAAGAAAAAAAAACATACACACACACACACCGGAGAGGAAGGAGAAAAGCCAAGCTGAGCCAGGCACCGAAAAACTTCCAGCACTTTGCAGGATTTCTCTGCTTTGCTGGTACATCCTCGCCGGAGCAAAACAAGAGCCCGGCCGATGGGCTGGAACGTGGGCAGCGCGACCCTCTGGAATCACCATTCCACAGGGAGAGACAGCGACGCGGCCAAAGCCCCGTGGGACCCCGTGGTGGCTCCTCGTGGCCATGTCCCACCTGGGCTGGGATGCAAAGCGGGACTTGGGGGGGCACTGGGCAGGGGGGACGGTCGAGGACAGCGTGGCCGGTGGGGAGGATGGCACATGGGGACGATGGCACCATGGGGATGATGGCACGGCGGGTCCAGCAGCGCCCAGGCAAATGGGGGTCCCCATGCGGGAAGGGGAGCCCTGGCAGCGTCAGGGTGCTGTCCCCGCGGTGAGGAGCCCCTGGCAGGTTTGGGGTACCCCAGGGTGGATGCGGAGCCCCAGGGGGGGTCGGAGAGCCCCTGGCAGGATGAGGGGTCCGCAGCTGGGGTGAGGAGCCCTTGGCAGGGCTGGGGTAGCCCGGCGGCGATGGGTAGCCCCGGGGGGGTTCGGGGAGCCCCTGGCCCCGGCTGCCGGCGCTGGATGGGAGGCAGGCGGGGGAGATAAGATCACAATTTCAGGCCGTCCCGACAGAGCGATGTTATCAGGACGGGACTTGCAGAACGGAATATTTTAAAGCCTTATCGGGG